>VDFB02000015.1:437872633-438225384 GCA_007258455.2 Sequoia sempervirens
TCTGTATTATGTATTGAACATAATAATAGAATCCCAACATTCCAATATAGAATGTATACAAGGAAGAGAAAATTGTAAATTGTTGTAATTTGCTTGGATGTGTAAATTTTTATGATGATTTTCAATGATCATAATATATATCATATTTATCTACTATTGTATTCATATGATGCAATATTGTACTCTTTTTTTATTCAAAGATAATAGAATAACACTTCCCCAACATTTTACAAGCTCATTTGATACATCGCATAACTGTATTTTGCTTAAAATTTGTGCTTTAAAGGAATTTACTTATATTTTAAGTTGTCAAGTTTTTGTTGAGTTGTTGACTCCAACTCAAATTTGGGTCTGTTGAGTTTTAGCAAGTCATGCGTTATTGAACCATGGCTGAATGGTTTGATGTAAGAGAGAAATCCTAGCATGAATGTTGATTTTGGCACTAGGCATGTGAGGGTCAATTTTGGCACAAGGCTATATAGAAAGTGTCAACAAAAATTGACAAATACATTGATGCCAATGTTGGGGTTGAGTTGAGCACCACTGGAAAAGTTGGGACGAGTAGATTTCATCACCAAAAGTAACATGGGTTTTGGCACATCCACAAACACAAAATTTGTCTCATTGTGGACTTGGCTAATTTTTCACTTGTTCCCTAATAAGTAACATCCAGACACACAGCCACAGATGCAAAAGTCAGTGCAACCATGGATATCACCAATTTTGACTTGTTCCCTAAAAAAGAGCACCCAAAAAGGGGCAACTCCTCTAATCAAATGAAAGAAATGCATCAAATACCAGCAAGAATCAATATATAGCAAATGCATTTTTGGAAAGCAAAATCCCCGACAAACATGGCAAACTATAAACATTTTATGATGTGCACATAAAACACCATATAATGTAAATTCTTAATTTCTTGGAATAAAACACAAATAATTGGTAGTAAGTAAAGACAATAGAGTTATATGGTGTATCATGTAGGAGTTAAATCAGAAAAAGGGAGAATAGAATGAATGGAATACATTGCAAAGTACAGCTCATCAATGTTAAAGGAAATAACTAATAAGACACAAGTAGCAATGAAAGGATCAAGTAACGACAAAAGAGTTTCTTTTTCTATTAAACAGTATGAAGAGGAGGTAAAAGGTCCCTTGACAAGAAAAAAAAAGTACCAGCCAAGCACTTAAAACTGTTTCTTGAGCTTTAGCAAGATGGTGGGAATGGTAATGCATTGGATTGGAAAACATATAACAGAAAAAACTTATTGTACCTGGTATAACTCGCCCATAGATGTTACCTTCCTTGCCAAGAAAAAGTGCCTGCTACAATTAAATGTGTGAGTTCCTTTCATGAATAAAATAATGCAGTCTTTGTGGCCAACGATCATTATCCTAGACAATGGTGCACATTATATTTGATTGATAGAGTTCGTCTAAAACCAACAAACATCAAATTCTGTTCAAAATAGAATTTATATTGAAATTACCTTTCTAAACCTTCTCATCCAACCAATTTGCCAAGGCACTTTCATAACAGCCATAAATTGAGTCCATGCATATCAGACAATGTTAGAATCAGACCTCAGGCAGTTTCTGCTCAATGATTTAAGAGAGACTGTATCAAGGCAACAACATTTTCTGTGAGATGATTTCTCAAAGGAAACAAGCACATTCTACAGAGAGACTACCTCCATTTATTCTACCACTCCAATATTCAGGCAAAAGAGGCTCATTTTCCATGGAAGACAACATAGCTGAAGCATCCTTTGTAATTCCACTCACGTCATTGTAACGCATTCCAGCGATGTCCCAAAGTCTTGATACATCTCTGCATTATGATTTCAAATAAATTTAATGACGGGTTTTTTAATTAAGACATTCAACATATATCTAGAATTTAACACAAAAACTAAGTTACCAGTTCTACAGATTTTGACCCTAGATCTGGGTCAAAGAATCTAACCCAGTTTGGTTTCTAATTCTACCAGGGCATAGATATTTGACTATGGATTCATCCTGGACAAACCCAAACAGAACTTGGGCAGATCCGTCAAAGCCAACATGGAACCCACATGGAAATTTGAATGTTATTTTTTCTTTTTCTGCTTTTTTAATATTTTTTAGTGTTCGACTTTGACCAAAATCAATCCCTTACCCTAAAAGTGCCATCTAAACCATTCCAAACCAAAACAAACTCATTTTATCTAATTTTGATTGCTAAAGACAAAAAACCTAGCCCTTGATGCTGAACTTTCAAATAGAGATGAAGATTGTTCCTTGAAGGTTCCAAAGCAGTTGCATTGCTATTTCTATGCATGTGCAAGAGACCATTTGTTGCCAACGAGATTGTAGAGGAAGATTTTTGTTAAAGAGGCAAGTTTTTTCAGATTGTTTTTTTGCATTTATGTTTTCAACTCACTTGTTTTGTTTTCAACATCTTCTTTTGTTTTCATTCTACCATGAATGTATCAATATGCTTAAAATATTAAATGAGTTAGCTTTTATATATATGTAGTATTAAATGAGTTAGCTTATATATATATATTAGTTTTTGTTTGTTATGAATGTATTGTTTATCAAACTTGTTGTCATAAGAATTACAATGGCTGCTAGTTCAAGCTCCATGGGCTGGCCTAGCTCCAAAACAGACCCAAATTCTCCTCTTTGGAAGTATGTCAATATGATACAACATGTTCCGGGCAGTGGGGCATATATTTGGATGTGCAATGGATGCAGTGCGAAGTATTCAAGCTCATATAGTCAAAAAAAGCTCATTTGTGTGGTATTCCCGGACAGGGCATCAAAGCTTGCCATAGAAAGAACGATGTACCCATACCATCAAAGCAAGTGATAAAATATATTCAAGAGCATAAGCAAGTAGATGAAGTATTAGGTCATAGAGCAAACCATCCTTTGTTTCACCCATTTTTTACCACGGGTCAAGAAAACCCTATTACAAGTAAGAGACCAAGGGGACCATTGGAAATGGCATTTCAAATGAGTCCTGAAATATTGCCAATCAACACACTGCAAGATGCATTTATGCAAATGAATTGGCTTTAATGTTGTTCACTCACCATATTGGCAAGAAATGGTGAGAAAAATTAATGGGGTTTCAGAAGGGTACGAGAGCTCAAGTTACAAGAAAGTGTGTGGCACCTTATTGGGAAAAGGAGGTCAAGCTTGTAGAAGATTCATTGCAAACCATTAGAGAATCATGGGGTGAAATAGGGGTGTCCATCGTTTTCGATGGATGGAAGGAATTTTTAAAAAAGCACTTGATTAATGCGATTGCAATGTCCCCTAAAGGGGCAATGTTTTTGAAAGTCGTAGATTGTGAGGGAGAGGTGAAGGATGGACAATTTATTGCTGACATGCTCTCACAAGTCATTGAAGAAGTGGGGCCTCGTAACGTTGTTCAAGACATAATAGACAATGCAAAGACTTGTAGAACAGTTGGTTTGTTCAAGGAAAGTTATTCACACATTTTATGGACACTTTGTGCTATCCATCCTCTCAACCCTATGCTACAAAAAATTTGCAATATAATTGAATGGATCAAAAAGGTGTATTTTGAAGCCGACGAGATCTAAATGTTGTCACCAACCATCACATGTCTTAGGGCATATTTTGAATAGTCTCAAAACTGGAGTTGTTGAAGGTAAGCAAAACACTATATAATAAGTTTTGTTTCTCTTTAGTTACATTGAAATTTATTTTGTTTAAACTTAATTTAATTTTGTTTCAAATTTCTTCTTTGAAGTTGTTTTTAATTATTTTATTTTATTTTTATTTTGAAGGTTGTTGAGACCTATTTTTCCTCCAACACAATTGTCTTGAGACAACTTGCAAGAGTTCAGGAGACACTTTCTAACATGGTCATCAATCACAATTCATCCATCTATAGGCAATCCAACACTGAGAAAGCGGAAAATATTAAGCAGATGATCCTAGATGACATTGAATGGGATAGTGTGAAATATCTCCTTAGTTTCATGGAGCTCATTATGAGTATGATCTGTTCTACTAACATGGATAAGTCTTGTTTGGGAAAGATATATAGTGGCATCAACTCAATGATTGAGAAGATGACAACCATCAGAAATGGAACCAACAAGACCTTGAAGAAACTTTCTTCAAATAGGTGCATGAAATTATTGAAGATAGATGGGACAAAATGACTACCCTATTACATCTTTTTGTTTTTGCACCGAGTCCAAAACAAAATAATGCTGAGATCCTTTATGTGGCAACGAGGATTGCCCCATATAGTGTAGAATACCCAACACGATTTCCACAATAATTGAAGACACACACAAGTCTGATTAGGTATAAACCACTAATTGAAAAATTGTCACTCCAGTTCATACACAGTGATCACTGAACAGTAACACAACTCATGAATAATAAACTCAAATGTATGCACAACCGCAGAGAAAGACAGCACCAGATAAAGGTTCAAATTTAAGATATATTATCACCAAATATTTCAATACAATCACAAGAAGAGTACAGATGTTATGCTGATAGTCACCCGAGACTGTTAGGAGTCTTATAGGAGGGGGTATAATTGTTCTAGTACTCCACGTTGGATCTAGGGTTGACAATAGCAAGAGATAATGTCTAGATACCGTGACAAGATGAGCTCCCCGCAATTCTTGGCTACAGCTCCACGATGCAATGATGTCACCCAGGTTGATGGCAATGTTGTGTCAATTATGCTTTTGATGCGCTCGTGATTTCTAGTGGTGACTGTCTAGTGCGATGGCAAGTGCCCTTACAATGGCACCTTCCTGCCAAATGATTCTCATGCCTTCTTTGGAACTGATTGGGCTTTCCTGAGTATGCACGATCAAAATGACTTCGTGTAGATCCTTGGATTGGTTTTGATGAGCGGCACCCTTCCAGGGGACCTTGACAGCTGCTAATGGCGGTGAAGCTGGTACAGAAGATGCACCCTCAGCTGGCTATTATGGTAGGAATTCAAAGATCACGATTGTGGCGCAAGCCAAAGGCTCTGCCACAAATATCATGTAAATCGCTCCCACCTACAATGTATGCAAGGCGACGGATTAGTCCTAGACAAGCGCTCAGATTATCAAATGCTAAGAGTTGCTAATAGAATATCACAATTGCAAGGAAGAGGATTTTGTCTCACCTTGATGTTGAATGGCAAAGGTTTTCATCCCTATCAATTCATCAGGACATTTTCTTGTCCAACTATGATGATCTCCTCACACAAAATGATTCAAAATATATATATGCTATTAAGGTGCCTTCCCAAATGGGTCAGTCGGGATCAAAAGCAATATTCATTATTATTTAAAAATAATTTACTATTATAATATTAATATTATTTTAAATATTTATTAAATTTAAATTTAGTGTTTAAAAACACTATTTCCTACCCAGATGAAAATAGGGCTCACTTAGAGTCGGGGACATGACATATAGAGATTTTGAAGTTGCCAAAGGGTACAAGGAAACATTTAGTAGACTCTCCCTTGATCCTAATTGACAAGATGTAGTCACGATTTAGTTCATTGATTTTCTACACTCCAATGGTCAAGTGTTGGAGTTCTTCATGGCAAGCTCAAGAAGGATGCTTACGATTGGTAGTACTTCCATGTAATGTCCCCTTCTCGAGCATGATCTTCTCAGATGACCGTTGGCCTAAGTTACCAATTCGCCATACTTAGCCTCCGGATACGATACGGTACGATTCGGGTACGAGATTCGGATTCGGTACGATACAGATTCGGCCAGGATTCGATTTTTTGTCTGTGGATACGTATCAGATTCGAAATGGCACTGCGGATTCTTCCAGGATTCGGCGCGACGAATCCGAGCCGAATCCGCGACGTTTTTCACGTCAAAACGCCCAGTCCAAAAAAAAAACGTCTTTTTTTAATCATTTTTTATTATTTGTTTGACCGGATGTTGACTTCTAATCATTAAAATATTCGTTGCAACCCTAATTTCAACCTCCAAACACACTAAATAGGTAAAAACAATTTCATTTTAACAATTTGTGAAAGAAAAACGAGTTTTTTTGCCTCCATTGCTGAACTTGCTCTCTTGCTTGCACAAGCTCGAACAGAGTTGAAGGCTGATCATTGGTTGTTCAAGGTTGATTGATGTGCTATTCCTAAGCACTTGCAAGTGTTTGCCAAGATTCAAGAAGACTGTAGAGCAAGATTTGTTCAAAAAAGGTAGGTTTCTTTGAAATTTTTTGATTTTTTTTTTACATTTTTTTTAAGTTTCTGTTTAACAAATGAACTATTTTGTTTTGTTTTTATTGTATTACTATTACTTTTGTTGATTGTTCTCATTCTTTTAAGCTTTTTAGTTTCAAATTTCAATACCAAAATTATTTCAATCTATTGTGCCTTGGCCCTTAGGTATTACAATGGCATCTGCTTCTAATTCAGGCCAATCTCGTTTCAAAATAAGTGCAACCTCTCCCCTTTGGAAATATGTAGAAATGGTTCAACAATGTCCAGGTGGTGGAGTATTTGTTTGGATTTGTGGTCATTGCAAAATTCAATACACGAGCTCATACAATCGAGTGAAAGCCCACTTGTGTAGTATCCGTGATATTGGCATCAAACCTTGTCCGGGACCTCCAGAAGGTGATGGCAAAGGCCTTGCAGATGACATAGTGTTGAAATATATTGCTGAGCAAGAAAAAGCAGATCAAAAAGCTACTAGTCTTAAAAAAAACCATCCTTTGAAGAAAGGATCTCAATCCATGAAACCCCCTACACCACCTACTTATATTCCACCTACAGAAAGCCATCCATTTATGAACATCCCTCAAGAGCAAACCGTGCCCTCATCAAATAAAAGATCTAAGGGACCGTTGGAAGTTTCATTTCAGAATGAGGCAAGAGAGATTGCTGATCAAGACATAGCAAGATGTGTCTATGCCAATGGATTGGCATTCAACGTTGTTCGTTCACCATATTGGCAAAAAATGGTGAAATCTATTAATGAGGCTCCAAAGGGGTATAAGGGCCCAAGTTTTGAGAAGGTGCGTTGCACCTTATTGGAGAAAGAGGTGAAACATGTAGCAGACTCTTTGAAGCCCATAAGGGATTCATGGATTGAAACAGGGGTGACCATCGTTTCTGATGGATGGAAAGATGCAAAAAATCGCCCATTGATCAATGTTATTGCCGTGTCCCCTAAAGGGGCAATGTTTTTGAGAGCAGTGGATTGTGAGGGACAGGTGAAAGATGGTCCATTTATTGCTAACATCCTTTGCCAAGCCATTGAAGAAGTGGGCCATCAAAATGTTGTGCAAGTTATAACCGACAATGCGAAAAATTGTAGGGCTGCTGGGTTATTGATTGAGGAGAAGTATCCACACATTTTTTGGACACCACAATGCCAAAAATTGTAGGGCCGCTGGGTTATTGATTGAGGAGAAGTATCCACACATTTTTTGGACACCTTGTGCTGTCCACTCCCTCAATCTAATGCTACAAAAAATTGGATCCAAAATTGAGTGGATCAAACAGGTGTATGCTGAGGGCGAAGACATCCAGATGTTTGTCACCAACCACTATATGACACAAGGAATATTTAGACAATTCTCAAAATTGGAATTGTTGAAGGTAAGTTAATTGAAATTCTCAATATTCTTAAATTTTTAGTTTTCTTTTAATTTTAAATTTTGATTTTGTAAATTTAAATTACATTTTTATTTTTATTTTGATTTCTAAAGAGGTTGCAGAGACCCGTTTTGCCTCCAACACAATTGTGTTGAGACGACTTATAAAGGTTCGTGAGGCACTTTGTGCCATGGTAATCAGCCCTAATTGGGCCATATGGAAGCAATCTAGCAGTGAAAGGGCAAATAGGATCAGGCAAAGGATACTAGATGATTGTTGGTGGGATCGTGTTGAGTACCTGGTCAGTTTCATTGAGCCTATACTGAGCATGATCCGTTACACAGACATGGATAGACCTTGTTTGGGAGAAGTATATGATGGTATCGACTCAATGATTGAGAAGATGAAAACCATCATCAATGCAAAAGAGGAAGATCCTGATGAAAAGTTCTTCAAAGAGCTACAGGAAATCATGGTTGATAGATGGAACAAAATGACCACTCCATTGCATCTTCTTGCTTTTGCATTGAGTCCCAAATATTATAGTCCTGAGCTTCTTTCTGTTACATCAAGAGTTGCTCCATATAGGGATGTTGAAGTGGCTCAAGGTTACAAGGCAGCAATTCGGAGACTCTTCACTGATCGTGACCAACGTGATCGAGTGAGGGCTGAGTTCATGGCTTTTGCATGCTCCGGTAGTGTTGCTCAGAATCTTGATGCTCTTCGAGACAAGTACAGGGTAGATGGTCATAGTTGGTGGTACTTCCATGGCCAAGAATACATGCACATCCAACCAATTGCAATAAAAATCTTATCCCAAGTAAGTTTTATATTTTGTAATTTTAATTTTAATTTATAATTTTGTATTAATTAATAATTTTGTTTAGTTAAATTTTGTAACTCTTAAGTCTTAACTATTTAATTTGGTCTTGACTCTTAATAGGTTGCTAGTTCATCTTCTTCAGAGAGGAATTGGAGCACATACTCCTTCATCCACTCAATAAAACGCAATAGGCTGCATTCAAAAAAGGCAGAGGACTTGGTGTATGTGCATTCAAACTTGCGCCTCCTTACACACAAGCAAAGTTCCTACAAAGAAGGAGACACAAGGAGGTGGGATATTGAGCCAGAGCAGCTTGACTTGGATGCTTCCACAAGTCACTTAGCTGCACTTGATATTGATGATGAGTATGAGCCTGGAGCAGCTACTGATCGTGAGAGTGGTAGTGTCGGTGCTACTGCTACTGCTAGTGGCAGTGCTTGTGCGAGTGCCACGAATGCTATTTGTGGTTCTACGCAAAATGTAGCATCTAATAATGCTAGTTTGTTTGATGATGATGACCCATATGATTCAGATTGATCAATGATCAATAATGGCTGATTGTAAACGTTTGACATTTTATGTTTGAACTTTAATTTATAATTTTATATCATGACAATCGAGTAATCACTAATATTTTAATATTTGACTTAGTGACTATGAAAGTGGTGATGTATTTTTGCTATGTTATTAGACTATTAATATGGTGGTGTATTTTGAACTTAATTACTACTGCAAATATGTATATATTTCTGATTTTTATATGTTTTTTGTATTGCCGTACCCAAGCCGTACCCAAACCCAAAAAAAAATTTTTGCTGAATCCCGTACCGGATTCGCGTACCCGTACCTGAATCCAAAAACGAATCGGTAACTTAGCCGTTGGCCTATTCTGGAGACCCGTAGGCTACTCGGACGGTTTGATTAGGGTTTCTTGCGTGGAGGTTGCGGTTGCTCGTGAATTGGTGATTGAACTGCGGATTCCTTCTGGGTTTTCTGTGGGCTTCGCAGTGATATGTTTCGCTTGGCATTCTGAGCACTTTCTAGAATTTACTATTTTTAGTAAATTTTATTTCTGGCAGTGGTCCTATTGGTCTCGGCACAATTGAATTTCCTCTTCAGTCGACTCAATTGGTTTATTCAATTTTGGCCTTGGGATGCAGTTTTGGAGAGATAAGTTCATTTCACTTAAATAACATTATATTTTAATGTTATATTTCCCCCTTGGCCTAATCTCTTAACTTAATGTTGTTTTAAAAGGTGGTCTTTAAGGGGTGGCGCCATCATTGAGATTATTTTATAATTATTAAGGTTGAATTAAAACCTTAAGTTGGACGCCAATATTGAAGTGATGAATTTAATTAAAAAGTCAAAGTTGAAGCCTTGAAGAAAGTTCGCCCTTTCTTGGAGGGAAAAGGAATTAGGGTTTCTTGAAGCTTCTGGAAAGGTCTTCGCAAATTATAAAAAGGCATCTTGGGTCTTCACTTGGGTATCTTTTGTCTACAGGAATGTTATGCTGCCGGATTGGCTTTGGGATTGCTTCGAGGAATGTAAGCCTCCTAGCTTGGCTCTTCTTCTTGCTTGAAAGACAGCAACTAGTTGAGAGGTTTGAGTGTTATTGATTTGTCTTTTCAGTTATAGTTGGTTTCCTATCCTTCGTAGTTGAGTTTTATCATTTCCTATCAATTCCAGAGTTGCTGGTCATGACTGTTGAATGTATATTTCTGCTCACAAGTCTCAAATCTTAAATATTCTCGTTCTGGGTATTGTCTCATTGTGTTTCCCTGTTGGAGGCACCCCTTCATGAATATTTGCAGATTTTAATACGAAGTTTATGATTTTATAATGCAAATTCGTCATTCCTTGAAGGCCATACTTTCTGGAGTGCCTTGGGATTCGTGTCAGTAATTAATAACCACTTTTAGATGCCATTTCTTATTACTAAGTTAGGCGCCATCATTTTGAAGGTCTATTGCATCAGATTTGAGATCATTTGGGTGAGAAATGAGAGAGTTATGAGCATTTTGACAAGGATCTGTGTTGCTGGTTATATATTTTAAAGTGCAGGTCTGTCATAATCAGATTTGAGAAATCTGCATTCTCCTTCTTGGATTGGTGTTAGGAAATCATTAAAGGCTTTGTAAAAGATTCCTTGTTGTTGCAGCAATTTGAAGAGTTCTAATACTTGATCTTGCAGGCATTTAAATATTCATTGTAAGCTGAACAGTAGTACTGTCAGCATTTCTCTCAGTCTTACTTTACATTCCGTATACGCAATTGTATTTCTTTATATCTCCGTCATATGGTAGCTCCCATTCCGTCTCGGGTTGGAAAGCACATTCTTGACGTCGAGTACTTCAGCATTCTTGCTTATTTCCTTATTAGCATTGTAATTCTTAGCACTCCACCATATGGTCGCCTCCTTTCCATATTGGATTGGGTAGCACATGCTTGGTGTTGAGTTTGTTTTCAGTACTTGTAGCGTAGAAGATCCTCTGACCATATGTTCGTCCTTCGCGGACACATTCTTGGTTAGAGTTACCTTCAGTTGCATTTTATTTAAGGCACTGACGCTCCTCTTGCCATATGACAGCCTCTCTCTTGTTGAGATTGAGTGCGCATTCTTGGCAACGAGTTATTTGTAATCTGCTGGTTTGATTTATCTAACCCTAACGGGTGCTCTCTGCATTGTTGTGTACTTGGTAAAAATTGAAAAAAATTGGCTCAGAATATTTCATTCCATGGCCAACAATTTCATCACTTACAACCTCTTGTGATCAAAGTTTAATTACAAGTAAGCTTTGTGAATTTTTTATCTAAATTATAAAATAAAATTTTAAAAAGACAACATATTTTCAAACTTGAAGTTTCATTTTTTAGTTTTTATTTTCTAGCTCTCTGGCATTGTCTCAATATTGAATAGGTTGCTAGTTCATTTGCATATGAGTAGAATTGAAGAACAAACTTCTTCATCCACTTAGTAAACCGCAAGTTAATGTATGTGCATTCCAACTTGCTTCCTTCTGCACAAATAACATGGCTACAAGGAACAGGACATGAGGTTGTGGGATATAACACCAGATTATAACAATTTGGATGCTTACACTTCCAAACATGCTACATTGGAGGAGCTAGATAGTGAACACACTTTTAGTGTGAGTGCTAGTGGCACTACTTGTAGCTATTTAAATCTTCCCACATCATCTAATGCCAATGATAATGATGACGTTTTTGAAAACCCATATGACATCTAAAATCTAATTCTTGAACTTGAGATTATTATTTTAATATTTAGGTTTGAACAATGAATATTTTATAATATTTATATTTATCATGACATTCGAGTTTATGGTGGTTTTGTTTATTAAATAATAAATATCATATGATGCCATGTGTTATTATGAACTTAATTCCTGCTTTTAAGCTGGAAACTATATTTATCATGGCATTCAAATTTATGGTGGTTTCATTTATTAAATATTAAATGACGCTATGTGGTATTTTGAACTAAATCCCTCCTTTTAGGCTGCATATATATGTACAAAATGAACCTAAAACCAAAAAAAATTACCAAATCCATGAACCAAACCCTTAAACCCAAACCAAGATCAAAACAAAAACCAGCAATAATAAACTTATTTCCATGTAACTCCAATCTCAAGAATTAATCCATGGAAGATGAGCCTTCCAATATATAATCTTAATTTAAAACCAACAAAGTTTTCTTCTAATAACTCTAAGTTCGGTGCCATACAGTACACTAAAACAACTTGAGTTAGTACGAGAATAACTTACTTTGAGCGTAACAAGTAAAGTAATTGATGCCTTCGCTCCTCGGGAATGTCCCCAAATTTCTTCCTGGGAGATGACCATTCAAGTAATTGGATGTTAGAAAACAAGTTAAAAAGGAAAATTCTCAGAGGGAAAAAATGTTGTTGCAGTGTAAATCCTTTACAAAATTCCGCTGAAGCTGAATTAAGATCAATGATCTATCCACTACTAGGTTAACATCTCCAAATTCCAAATGAATCAATGTTCAAAAAATCTATCTAGATGAAATCTCAATCTACTTAATTTACCAACATTTTGATCTAACTTCTAGAGCCCACTTCAAGGACAAATTGGATTATATGATAAAATGGATCTGACTTTTAAGTTTAATATATTATAGTTCTTAACTGTTTTTCGCAACTTAAAATATTAAGTCAGCCAAAATGATTACTATTAATCACCATTTATTAATGTCAAGATCCACATTAGTACTACTATTAGTCTATTCCTATTACTGGTATGGCTATTGTTTTCTAATAATTATTATAGTTAAACACATCAGCATTACTATTAGTATTCATTGTTTAGGCTCTGGATAATGGGTTCCAATTTTAATAATATGTAGTGAAATAATCTGTTCTCATTCCAATTATATATCTACTTTGATATCCCTACATGTTATTTTAATAGAGGATTCACTTGTCCCCTAAGTTCCATCAGCTTAGACTAAATCTAGATCAAGGTCCTACAAGTTCCCCTGAGTTTAAATCAAGATCCATAAGCCACAAACAAGATACAAGTTACCTCAAATTAGCCTCCAATCAACAAAAGGCCTCACAAACCTCAACTAATCCTTCGATCAATCAACAGCCCACAATTTACGTCAATCAAGCCTTCAATTAAATCAGAGGGTACAGCAATACTTATAGATAATAATTCTCATTTTTAGGCAAGTCAACTTTTGGTCAACAATAGTACTATCAAAATCAACAATATTAATGACAGTCAAGCACGAATATAATGGTCAACAGCAAGTTAGGTGGCAAATTTATCTGCAGTTCTGGTCAAACAAACAGTTGTCAAATAAAAGCAAGAGAAAATCTTGGCAATGCAATGTCATGGTTCCTTGGTAAACACAGCAAGTATTGGTCAACACAATCATTAAATGATCAAAACAATCAATAAATGCTAGTCAACACCTGAAAAACTCTATGAAACCTCTATCAGTTGTATTGGCAAAAACAAGAGAGTCAATCCTCTAAGCCACTGTGTTTTCCCTTGTACTTTGTTGATCAAAGAGAAACAATATGGCTTGACTGGTGAAATTAATGAAATTCTTTAATTGTATTTATATTTATGAGTAACTAATGATTATAGTTAGGGCTGGTATGGCAATAGTCATTGTTATTTTTTAATGGAAAAGCTAATGGATGTTTTTTTAACATTGTAAAGCTAGTGGATGTTTATGCATATTTTCTTCAATGTTTGCATTGTGATTTGCTTGTATTTTCTCATACTCCTACACACTTTCATTCTATAAGTTAGCATGTGGAGTTGAAGAAACCGCAAGCCCTTGAACCTATGGTGGTATAGAAGGCTATTGGAGAAAGCAACAAGTTTTTTCAGTTTTTGTCTGCTCTATTCTCATTACATTTCTCATATTCATTCCCTTTGGGATTTTGCATCCTTACATGAATTCTTTTACTTTATAGAGCCCATCCTTATTCATAAGGGAGAGAATAATATTCTCAAAGTTTTACTCCATAGTAATGAGTGCAACTTACAACCTTCCACAATCTCTGCAGACTTAAATCATTCTCGTGTTATAAAGTCCAGTAGCATTGGCAGGAATAGGGCTGCCAAATTCTATTTTCGACTCCATGAAAAATTTTGCTCAGTTATTAACCTGCATCACTGAACTGACATAGACTCATTTAGAGATAGAGCAATGTTTAGAAACCCTGACCTCCCAATATCCTGATACTGTATATATTTTGACAAAAATCAGTTAGTGTCTTTATTTTAATTATTAGCACACAAAATAAGTGATACAGAAATTTTAACGATTTTCCTATACCAAGAGCCAGTAACAGTAATTCAGGCTGTAATCATAATTTAAATATAAAATTATTAAATCCAATTTACTTAAGCAGCTGAGGTTTGACAGTAATGGAGAACACTCATAAGATTGTACATAGGTTCAAATCCCCCCACTGCAATAAAGCAGCTCAATGGCATAACAATTGCAGGGTATATTCAAGCACAACTCAATAAGGAAGCTGATGCAGCAAGGATAGGGGGTCCAATTAATGACAGCATTGTCCTTGCAGCAAAGTGCACAAACCACTCATTACATACATTATTCACTGTGAAGATCACTGGGGAACAAAACCAAACTTACTGCTGTAAATGAGAAAATTATTACAGGCATATGTTATTGCTGCTGAAACAGAGCATTACATGAACATGCTACAAAACATGGCTTTATTGTTGCAAACTCAGATGCTACAGGCAGAATGAAAAGAACCTCACAGACAAAATATTTTTGCACGATAGAACTTTACAAACAGTAGTTGTATTTCTGCAAGCAGATTGCTCCGACAATTAGAACCCTAACCATCACAGCTTCAGAACCCACTACCTTCAGCTACAAAACTCGCTGTTAAAACCAAATGCTACAAAACCTGCTGTACCATCTACAGGCTGCCTTTCCTCTTCTTTCATTTTTCCCCCAGTGAATGAACCCTCAAAAATGGTTTCAAAAACCAATATGATGATTAAGCATTCAACATTGGATATGTAGACTCTTCAACTTCCAAGTTAACCCTTTTAATCCCACTGACCTCTCATCATCTTTCATTTCTGGAGAGTAACCACTACAAAGCTCTCCATTCCGACAATGATGAGCAGTCAGACTGTAGATTTCTTTTTCTTTTTTCTATGTCAATATCACCCTTTCCATGACACATTTATAACTTTATGGTACTCCCCTTTGAAAGAGTTTGAGTTTTCCACGACCAGGCTGAAGAAAATTATTAAAATTGTGTTACTTACCTTTAAACAGTTCCTCATTAAGATCATAACAAAACTGTTGTGATTGATTTTTCTGCAGCAGCTGTGTAACTGCTACAGACAACTTCCCAGAGCAGCTGTACAACAGTTGCAAATGACCACCTGAAAAAGCTGCGTAACTACTACAACGAACTTTCCACACCAGTTGTGTGACCATTGTAGGCAACTTTCTGCAGCAGCTATATAATTGTTGCAGGTCACAGCAATGAGAAGGCTGCTACAAACTAACTTTCTGCAGCAACAATCACTGCTACAGAACAGCTTCACCATTAGTCATTTCTATGAAGTATGATAATGCCTGTTGTTTATGACTCACCAAATTTTTGGGTGATGCAAGATTGTTCTCTCATTCAAACATGCTCCTGCATCAGCATCTCAATGGTGTAACAAGGTTCAAATCCATCCACCACAATAAGACAGCTAAGTTTACCAATTATGATGTACATTTGAGGGTGACCTGGGTTCTAAACGGCCCAACTCAATAAAGCAGCTCGGTCGTGTAAAAAGTATGGGAACCCCTACCACAGCATGTGTCAAGTCCCCTTTTTTGGATTAAAATAATTAATAATATTATATAAGTTGGGCCAGGTAATTTCTAATTTTAAAAGCAACTTAATAATATTATTATAATTAATATATAAGGCATTTTTTAAACACTGGTACTAAAATAAAAAATAAAAAACTAATATTAAAATAAAAAGCCACTTTTAAATGTTAAATAAAACAAATAAAAGTGCTTTGAAATACTTTTTTAAATTTGCTCTCAAGGGCCCATTCTTTAGCACTATAAAAGGAGGTGCCTATCTTCATTTGAAAATGATTCATTCAAGTTATCTTTTGCATCCAACTTTCAAATTTGAGCAATTTATTCAATCTAGGGCATCCAAGGATGAAACATTGAAAACCCCTGATGTGTTTGAGGTTTGAGAAGACAAAAACCCTCTTGAATTCCGCATTTGGGATCAAGGATGAAAACCGGGAAACCCTGGTTTCTTATCTTGCTGATTCTATCCAAGAATCACAATTGTGCTATTTTGTGGACGATTTGGAGTTTGCTATAGTGCCGCTAGAGTATTTATTGCAAGCAAATATGATTGTTTCATCACCAAAGCATATCTGAAGGTTTATATATTGAATTTCAGGTTTTGGTGGATTTTGGACATCACTTGGAGCTGGATCTGAGTTACCCTAGCTGAGCACGATATTGAGGAAGTAAAATTCAGACATCTGGGGCACTTTATCAGTCAAACCAGCTGCTGCGTTCATCCCAGTCCTCGATTAATGTGTCAAGGGTGATTGCGGCTATTGAAGGAGGAAATAATGAGCTTGTATACTGTCTGCAGCATCCATACCATGCCGATTACACCATAATCTACCCAGATCACAAGGATATCGGAAAATATTGGAGTGGCCGCTTCATTTTCTACCTAGATCACAGGTTAAAAGCTACCGTAACAATCATCTAAGGTGTTGCCTTGGGTTCCATGCATATCAACTGTGATTCTTAGTAGCTCCTCAAATAAAATGTATATTTCCAGATTATGCTGTATAGGAAATACGAGGGTTGTAACCTCAGTTGCTGTCATATAACATTGTTTATCAATGTGTTGAATATGTCAAATATGAATACCATGATATGAGGAGTTCCAAATTGTTATATTGTTGTAGTCATTTGCATTTCATATTACTCCTCAAGCTGGGTTGGTGGAATTCAGTTTATATTGGTGTTCCTGATCATTGAAACAACTCAGAACAGAGATTATATTGCAAACTAGGGTTTATACCAGACATACCAGCAATTATAATTGTTAAAATTTGATTCAGATTCGTCGTACGAAATGGTATTTCAGTATTTGAGGGTTTGATCAAGTGTTCCAGCTATTTGTTTTCAAATTTTAATTTGCTGCTCCAGTTTATTTTGGTTGCCAAAATTCAGAAAATACAAACAAAAAAAACAGAAAATAAATAAAATACAAAAAGGGAACATTACAGTATGGCAGCTCAGGTGGTGTGACAATTATGGGGTATGTAGGGTAGGTTCAAGCGTAACCAGGTTCAAATCCCCCCAATGTAATAAAATAGCTCAGTAATGTAACAATTAAGGACTGCATTGGAGTGTGACCAACATTCACGCATCCCCACGACAATACGGCATCTCAATGATGTAACAGTTTTAGGGCATATTCAAGCTTAAACCAGATTGAATTCTACTACTGCAATAAAGTAGCTCACAGTTGTAACCATTATGACATATATTCGAGCACAGCATTAGGTTCAAAATCCTCCACCGCTATAAAGCAGCTCAATGGAGTAAAAATTATGAAGTACATTGTAGCACAACTCAGATTCAAATCCTCCCACCAAAATAAAGCATCTTAGTGCAGTAACTAAATTTGAGCATGACCCCAAGTTCAAAATCCCCAACGGTAATAAGGCAGTTCACTGTTGTAACAATTACAGGGTTGATTCAAGCGGTAGATCACAGTTGACGCATGCTTACAGATCTTAAGACTTCGGTCCAAGCATACACTACACTACATTAAACAATAGCATAACATATTTAACCAATAAAATGAATGAATAAATAAATATATTATAAAACCCAAACGGTTAAGGTTTTACTGTTTCAGTTATCCCACCGTTCACCATGCCAAAACCATCAGAATACATTTTAAAATTCACAATGCAATCATTTCTCCCTTTCAAAAACCCTATAATTTCAATAGAAGAAGAAAGTCTCGCAAGCTTACCACAGATATATGGCGGGATTATAATTTTTATCCAGAGGAACAAGATTTTGGTGAGGATCCAATAATGTCAAAATGTCAAGCTCGTCCAAATAAAATTTCCTCCCACCTCGAAGTATTCTATATGGCTTCTCCCCATCTTTGTTTATAGGTGTTCTCTTATTAAAATCCCTTTCGCCGTACAACGCGTGAACCTCGATTCTTCTACTACGCAGAGGTGTAACAAGCTTTTTCACCCCATTACACAGTACGAAGTTTCCTTCGCCAGATATAAATACTTAACGGATTAGTGTTTAAAGTGTTTAAAAATGATTGTAATCATCAATACCCATCACATTCCTTAGAGGTTTGAGATGAAATTAGTCTTTAATAAAACATTTTACCAGTGATTTTCAGCGGGGGAGCATTGGGGTTTTGTGATTTTCCATTTCGCTGGTTATAAAAACAGTTGGATGTTTTGGAAGCAGAAAAACTCAGTGCCATTGTTGAAGACGTATATTATGCTCAGCCTAACCAGGCTTTGGATTTAAGCTAGGAGGCAAGGATTGTCCGTTTGAGCGTACCGGCTTCATAAAAGTGCAAATCATTCTTATATTAAATATTTTAATTAATTAAATAATATATACCTTTCAAGTCGAGCGAATTTTGAATAAAATCTTTAAGAGGTATTCGGTCAAATAAATACTCCATCGATGAGGTTGTGGATCAAAGAGAATGGCTTCAAAACTTTGTTGTTTATAAGCTTCTTTTTAGGAAAATAAAATGATCAATTATATCGAGGATTAAAGAGTATGGTGTAGGCATTAAGTATGAATACATCAAGAAAGTGGCTCTTGTTGAGAATTTGTTTATTCCTAGACATTGAATCTTATAAGAAGTAATTAGTCTTTGTGAAAGGAGAAAATTATCATAAGAGAATATTTCAGGAAGTGAAGGAAATGAGCAAACACTTCTTAAATTTTATCAATGAATATTGTGTTGTTTCTAGTTTATTGATGTACATTTTTTGTATAGATTGATGTTTCTCTGCTACTTCGAGTAGCTTATTTTTGTAATTTATTTTGCTTTGATCAATACCAAAAACAAAATAGATGAGGGATGGCTTTTAATTTCTTTTTTGGTGTTTAATTATTAACTCCCTTACAAATAATGGCAAAACTTTGCTTTTTTTTGTATGTGTGCTAGCACATATAATTTTTTTTCTTCTATGCTTTATGTAAGCCTAAATTTTACTAACAAAATGGGTGAAAATACAACTAATAATTTTTTTGAACTTTAATAAATACAACACAATTGGGTGATGCAACACACATGCACACACAAATATACTTATCACACACGACTACACTAACAAAAACACCAACATTCATGAAGGAAACATGTAGGTGATAGAGAAGTAGAAAGAAGACATCATGACAATAAGGAAGTTGATGGCATGGGTGTAATTAGGGCTAAAATATTAAAATTAATGCAACAAAGCATATAAATCAAACCCTAATAAACAATGAAGCACAAATGAGCATAAAGACATAAAGCATAAAACAATATTACCAAATCTTCATGCCACCATTGATTCACCTCCATTGCACTTCTCCATTTTGCTTGAATATAATAATTGCCCTCATATTTGAGTGTGTAATAATAAGCCTATGATAAGTGACTAGCAAAATATTGAAGATTGTTGTCTCACACTAGCAGTATGTACTTACATAATATGTGTAGATAATGAAAATGACAAGGGCAAGGTCTTTTATAGAAAAGACAAATTTGAATGAATGGTTGAGATTGGATGCCAATAAGATGTCTTGATCAATGGCCGAGATTAAAAGTTGTGGTATGAACTAGGGTTAGGGCATAATTAGGGCAAATGATAAGGATGTAGGGTTGAGATTGAATTATGAGATAATTCAATTAAGGGCCAATATTAATGAAATGTCAAGAGATAAGATTTGATGTGGAATATAAGATTGGCACGGATAAGAGGTGATAGGAGAAATTAAATAATAAAAATTATTTAATTTAGGTGGCCAATGAATAATTAAATAATAAAGATATTATTTAATTATAAAAGAATGTGACAAAGGAGGAATCATTTTGAATTAAATAATGATTTAATTC
The DNA here is from genome assembly GCA_007258455.2 of Sequoia sempervirens. Classification (NCBI taxonomy): domain Eukaryota; kingdom Viridiplantae; phylum Streptophyta; class Pinopsida; order Cupressales; family Cupressaceae; genus Sequoia; species Sequoia sempervirens. The sequence continues at coordinate 437,892,780 of VDFB02000015.1, forward strand.
AAAATTCAAGATAGTGGACCAAATTAAGTAAATAAAATTTATTTAATTTAGGAGAGAAAAGGCTAATGAATAATTAAATAATTAAAATAATTATTTAATTATAGTGGAAAGTGGACAAAAATTAAATAAATAAGAATTTATTTAATTTTAGAAAGGAGAGGACTTAATTAGTAACATAATTAAATAAATAAAATTTATTTAATTAATCAAGAGGAATTAAATATAGAAATGAATTAATTATATAATTAAAATTATTTAATTAATAGAAGACTCATGACATTAGAAAAATAAATAATTAAAATTATTTAATTATGAAGAATAAAAGGGGAAATAATGGAGAAAATAAGAGTTGCGGGCCTTAGGACAATCTTTAGTGTCTACAATGGGTAATAGAGAAGAATGAATTTACCCTTATCATTTATTTTTCCAAACCTACGATTTTGTAGGTTCTCTTACAAACCATGATGAAGAAGGTGTATTTTGTTTGTTTGCATCACACTTCTTATTATACTCCTTCAATTTCTCACTATAACTATATATTTTGAACCAAGTGGACCCACTTTCTTTACCATCATCCATAAACCATCTATTTTTGTGTACTTTTGCTTCCCATTTTAAAAACTCTCAATCAAACTATTTAGCTACCAAATGTATAAGGTTTAGAGGTAAGAGAAGTAGTGAAGGCCTAAAGTGCATTCCAACCCACCTTTGTTGGTAGGCATAAATCATCTTAGCCAATGATTTTTCTCTCTAGAATGACTAAAGTATATTGTGTGGAGAGATATATCATTCCTCACAGGTTGCAAACAAAGGTTTAACTATTTTTGTAATTGCTTCATAATGTGTCTCAAATGAAATTCTTAGACTTTCGGCATACTTTTCCTTCATAGATTCATAAAGTTAGTAGTTATCAAAAACCAATCTCAGAAGGTAGTCGGTTGGGAGTTATGATGCCTCATAAGAAGGCCCATTATTTTTTTAGCATTAAGGTGTGCCTTAGTACATTCATGTCAAGGAACCTGATTATGCAATATAGAAATGAATTACCTTATCTACACTTCACCCACAAAAATATTTACAAAAAATGTTGTACAACCCCTCAATAACAAATTATGTGTCAAGAATTCACATACTAAATTTTTTTCTCTAAATGACTAATTTTGAATCCCTCCAAAAATTTCACATCATCAAAATTATAAGGAAGATTTCCAGAAATTGTATGTCCCTCGAAATTGTGATCCCCAAATATGAAATATTAAAATACTAATAAATAAATAAAATGGATATCTGAATGAACATTGAAAATATAAATACCAATTTTAATACTATTATAATTATCATCAAGTAATATTATAATAATAATATAAATTATACAAACAATTGATATTCCTAAACAAATATTATAATAATAAAATATTAGCAAATAAAATAAATATCAATATATATATATGAGATGTAAATCTGAATATTGCTATAAATGATATTATAAAGATAATACAATTATAATAAACATTACTAAAATAAACATCAAAATATATATATACAAAAATATATTTTGCAATCACTATAAATAATATTATAAATACCATGCAATTATCAAAAAATAAAAGATATATAAATATAAATACTAACAACCTAACATTATTATTATAATATTACCATTATAATTTAATAAATATTATAAATATATATAAAGGAAACTAATATATTTTAAAATAAACATTGATATAAAATACAAGTGAAAAAAACAATTAAGAGTTACAATACCCCTTAATGCAGCGATCTTCTATAGATGTATAATAATAAAACAAGCCGACTTGATTTATTAATTGCTATAGAGGTCAATCTGGGTGATAGAATCGGGTTGTCAATAAGACATGACCCTTCGTAAGAGGCATGACTATTTGAGGATGAAGGAGGTATAAAGCAAGAACATAGGTAAGAGGAGGGGTATCGAAGGATAGCTTAAAGGAGAGATGGATATCTACAAATGGATGGGGAATGAAAAATAGAAGGAAATTGTAAACACCTAAATTTGGACACTTAATTTATCCAAATTTATCCTCTTTCGTCTAAGCATCCCCTTATCTGCATTAATTAAGTAATATCACTATTATTTAATTAATACCTCTAAAGTTCTGCTAATCCCTAAAGTATCTAGTTAAATAATTAAATGCCTTCCCCCTTTCATCAAATGAATTAAATAAATATGACATTTATTTAATTCCTCATATGTCACATCTTCCATCATTTGTTATCTAATCCTAATCCATTCTCGTAATCTCGTCATTAGGGATGTGCACATGCCTAATCCTTGATTAGGATGTGCACATGCCTAATCCTTGATTAGGATGTGCACATGCCTAATCCTTGATTAGGATGTGTCACATCCTCCAACTTTTGCAAGTTGGCCTCTAATCTCTCTTAGCCACCTAACCCTCCTCTAATCCTTCATTAACTAGCCTAATCAACCTCTCAACGAATTTTTAATTCCTTTTATCCTTCCAAGGAATATTAAACTTATTTTTATCTTCCCTATTTGATCTTTGACTTGTCATATCAAGTCACATGTGAACTCTTCTTAATCTCCCACTTGCCTCTAATATGTCATTAATTTGTCTAATCGGGTACTTGCACAACCTTAATCACTTAGTTAGGTAACCCTAATCTCCATGTCATGTGTCCTAAGTCAACCCTATTAAATGCTCTTTCTTTTTGGAGAAGGCACCCCTTTCCCATGTGAATTTTTAATTCACATTTAATCCCCCAATGCATTTCAAATAATTTTAAATTATTTCTCTCATTCCCATGTGGATATTTGAGGAATTTTTAATTCCTCACATGTCCTCTCACCCACATGGGGACAAGGACCTCCTTTATGAGGAGATATTATCCAATTCCAAGGTACTATGCAGTACCTCCATGTCATGTACTCTCCTTCCAACTCATGTACACATCATCCTTTTCAAGCCACTTCACATGCCACATGTCAAGATGTGAGGGCTTGTGAGTTCTCAACTCACCATGGCCCTGCATTTTTCCCTTGTTAATTTAATCTCAACCATCCATTTCTCTAGAGAATTCAAAATTCTCTATAAATACCCCCTCTTTTCTCTCATTTTGAGGGAGAGATCATTTATGCTAGCCAAACTCTTGCAAAATTTTCTCTTGAGGCATACTTAGCCAAATTCTCATACTTGCATCCATTTTCACTCATTTTCCATCCTCATCTCATCTCATAGCTCGCATCCCTTGCCATCAAATGAGCATACAACATCGAAGATCAAAGGGTCAGCCAAAGGACAACTCAACAAGGTGAAATCTTTCATTTTGCTCGGTTTAGTTAATCTTTAGGCCAATCTTGAGATGTAGGGTGTTTGTAGTTGTTATTTGCACTCCTCTTTTGTTTGTTTTTCATTTTCTAACAAGTATTTTTTCCCTATCACTATAATCATTATGTCCAAGAGGAGCACACCATATCAAATGAAGGTAGTGATAGATAAAGGCAAGGACAGTGCTTGATAGCAATAAAATGAGAGGAGTGGAGGAAGCATCTTACAAAGGCAGCAAATTGTTATTCTCCATAAGGTAGCACTTTATAAGCAAGTGGCGACTATGCTAATAGCAAGGGAGTGAATCATGAATAGAATAAAGAGTAAAGCCTGACAAAGAAAACATATACATTTGCAGAGATGTAAGAGGTAGATCTATAAGGTACGGTCTACAAATTGTGGAAGTGACCGAGAATAGATTAATATGAACAACAGATTATTTATTCAAACTATACTTTATGAGCCATTTGAAATAGAGTCTCCTCGAAGCATGTGGAAAGAATGAAGAGGAGTAGGGAAATAAATAATGAGAAATACCTACAGACCATTCAACAGCTAGTATGGTAAGTATTTTATATTTTAAATAATAGGTAAGTAATTTATGTTATAGAATAAATGATTACAATTTATAATGGAAATCGATCAAAAGGTAAATACATGGAAATAAATGAATGAATTAAGAATGTAGTAATGATTGGTATATATGTTTAATATATATGATAAATATAATTATATCAAATATAATATGTTTTCTATATATATGTGATTCATATGTTGATAAATATATTTTGGTATTTGATAATTGTGTATGTATATAAATATAATTTACGACTATCCAATAATGATGCTTGCAACAATTATTGAACCTTAGAAATAATAGTGACTCTATTCATTTGCTACGTTGCTAAATGGTATAATAGAATCCTATTAACATTTACCCTAGAATGTACTTATGAAATATATTATAGTAGAATCAATCATAGTGAAGTAATAAGAAGGAAATGAATAATCCTTTGACAAAAATGAAATATTTATGTCCTCTTTGATCCTAATAGATACTATCATGGAAAATTATTGAACGCTAATGCTTCTAATGTCTCTTTGAGAAATATTTTGAATGTAAGATCCAGGTTTAAGTGCCTCCACTAGAAAGGGGTCATTACAAGTGGTATCAGAGCAACTTTCCTGCCATCCTGTGAAAATAGTTTATGCAAACTGACCAAAGAAGAAGGTATACTCTATAACATATAGGAACACATTCTAATTATGCAGATCAGGTGTGTCTAGTAACCATTGGATATAATTACTTTGTTGTTGGCATTCATCATAGTTATTAAGATATGTAGACACTCAAAATATCCCGATTGATATCGTGCACTCAATCCTGATTCACTAACACCAATTCTTCCTTAATCATGTCTGGATACTAACCATTTAATTGAATAATATTTATTTTATTAAATTCATTAAATTTCTCCATATCCCTCTTTTAATTAATTAAATAAACTTTATTTAATTAAATCCTAATGTCATCTCCTTTAAATTGAATAAATTAACCTTTATTTGATTTAAATCTAATGTTCTTTATTTAATTAAATAAATCAAACTTTATTTAATTAAATTACTAATGTTCATTATTCCTCTCATTTGATTTAAATAAACCTAAAAATCTATATCAAATGTCATATCAACTAATCTCCATCTAAGTTAATTAAATCCTAATTAACTCTAACACTAATCCTCAAATCCTCTAGCTTTTGCAACTTGCACATATAAATCAATTTATTTGATTTATTAATTCCTTTATTTCCATTCAAATATGGCATCTCTTTGGAATATTCCATCAATTTGAAATCTCCCTCCCAAAGGACTTTTGTCCTCCAACATGGCATTTAAGTCTCTTACATGTCCTTTTTCTTGAGCCAGCTTGGCATTAACTTCACTTACATCCCCTCTTGTGCAAGTCATGTCTTAAAATTCAAACTCCACCTATATGCATTAACTTGCACATTGTTCAAAATGTGCTCCACCTCTCTTCAATAGCATGTTGACAAGTGGCATAAATGCCATTGGGTCAAGTTTAATCCCACATTCTCCCTATTTCTCATTTCTCCATCCTTCTCCATTATAAATAGAAGCCTCCTCTATTTACTTTAGCATCCACAATCCATGTAAGATCATTATGCTCATTTGAATCCATTGTCATTCACAAGTTTAGGCAAGGTTATTATAGTCATTTTGAATTCAAGGCATCCATTTTCATCCACATTTCATCCATGTTAGCATGAGATTTCATCAATTATAGTAAGGTTATTGTCATTCTTCATCAAGGATCAATCAATCATCATCAAGCTTATTAAGGAATTGGGAAAGGGCTTCTTTCCACATCAAAGAAGCACCAATTCCCCCATGGGATGCTGGTTTGAGCATTAGAATAGGATTTAATTAGCTTTCATTTGATTACTTTGCTTTATTTTCCACATTCTTGTGTTTGAATGAATCTCATGGGGAATGTTAGTTTAGATTTGTTTATGTACTAATGTTTGATTGTTTGTTCATGTTGGAGCAGGTTTAGACCAAGCATTCACATGATATATTGTAAATTGAGAGATTTTGAATAAGAACAGTGATATTATTATGGCAAATAAATAGGGAATTTAAATACCAATTGGTGGTTAATAGACATATCTAAATATGATTGATAAATATATATATGATGATCGATAAATATATTATAGGTGGTTGATGAATACAATTTATACATAATAATATTTGTCTAATTGATATTATTTATTATCATCATTTTGAGGGATGCATGCCACTATTATAGTATTGCTAATATGTTATTTGGATGGGACAACTAATGATGTTATGATGATATACTCCATCATAATTAATGTGTGTGTGACCATATAAAATGACCATGGAAGGCAAGAAAAGAAAAGCTAATTACATCTCTGCATTCCTGACAATATTGAAGACAACTATGTTCTATCATCCTATTGAAACATAGAATAAGAAGACGACATCAAAATTGGAAAATAAGAGGTTTCTACAGAGAAAAGTGGTAAGTATTAGGTGATTTCTCTCATCAGCAATCATAAGTACCTTTATATAATTAGAAAATAATATTTGTTAAATATGTTATGAATGCGAATATTAACGATTGATAAATATATTAAAAATTGATATTGATAAAGATATTAATGTAGTTATTAATATTTGATAATTGATAAATGAATAAATATAAACATTGAATAGCATAAAGGACTGTTGCATATACATTCATATAGTAAATGGATTATTTGCATTGAATTCTTAATAACTAGATAAATTCATGAATCCCCATAGCATGGTGTAATCGTGGGTAACTTGTTAATATGATAATCATTAGATGCAACTGTTTGTATCATCAAACAATCATGTAGTTGGTTGAGGGATGGAACAAATAGGTTGAGTAGGTGCTAGATTTCTCCTCTAAGTACTTCACCCACAATGATAACTGGCAGTCTACCATTGTTGGGCCAAGAGGGCTTGCCATATCCACTCTTGGGCTTAGAGAGAGTATCTATGGGCCTCCTATGGAAATCCTTCCTCCAAACAATCGCATGGTTGGATCAACTTGAGAAACTCCCCATCATAGTAGGAGATGGGGAAATAGGAGGTGTAGAAGGGATAGCAGGTACTAGAGACTCACCCAAGTACTCCACCCATAGTGATGATTGACGGTCTACCATTGTGGGCCAAGGGGGACTACCATATCCACCCTTGGGCTTGGAGGGAGCACTCTATGGGTGTCCCAATGCAGCCATCCTATTCGACCATACCTATGATTGAGAAGATCAATAACTTCAGCAAGTTGTTGTTTGGGTCAATGTTATGGTGCCTTACAAGTATTCAAGTATATACTTTGAGATAATTTATGTGTATTCAAATGTTTACTTTGTGACTTATATGTATGCTTTGTAACATATGTTCATGTGAATGCTTGTGTATTACATGTATTCGCATGTCTGCTTCATACTCATGTGCGTACTTGATGACCTTGGGATGGTGGACGGGTCCACGGTTTAGTATGGGATGCACTAAATCCCCCTTCCCAATTGTCTGATAGCATACTCCATTCAAGTGTAATTGTATTTGAGTGTATACTCTATGATTATATTTACATGACTTGAATTTGAATTCGTGATGTGTTTGTATTCGAGTGTATACTTTATCACTTGTACATGTATTCAAGTGTATACTCTATGTCCTTGTATTCGCATACTTTATGACTCTGAATTCAAGTGTATACTTCATGAATACTTCATGCCTTATGTATTCAAGTCTATGTTCCATGTCGGTGTATGCTCCATGTAATTATTCATGTCCTGTGTGCCATGCTTTACTGCTTACATGTGTTCAAAGATATAATTCGTATCTTATGAGTGTGCCTCATGTCTTACATACTTGGTTTATGCCTAATGTGCTTTAGCATGTTTACTGCCTGTGTATATTTTTGTTATGTATGTTCTATTCTCTTGAGTGTATACTTCTAATTGAACAAGTACACTTCTTCGAGTGTATTAACATGCCTTACTTGTAATTCCTAGATGTATGTATCATATCTTGCGAGTGATTATGTGTTTGCTATATATTTGATGTGCCTTCCACATCATTATTTCATGAAAGCTTTATGTGTGTCAAGATTTTTTCTTCATACATGAGTGCCTTCTTAATACCTTGAATAAGCTTCGTAACATGACTTATGTGTCTTTCAATGTTCTCTCATGCTTCGTAAGTTACTAGCTTCATTTCTAATGTGATTGTGGCTTACAATATCTTATGTGCCTACCTTGTGACTGTTTCAAGTATGACAATTTGCTCTATGTATGGTATGCATTCAACATGAGCACGATGACATGTGTACCTATTATATATCGTTGATCGCTATATGCCTAATTGCTTCTCGCTCTATGTGTATAATTCCTACATGTATGCTTCATGTGTGCTAATATGAATACTTCATGTTGTCGTATACTTCTTAATTGATATGTGTTCTCATGTTTGAATGCTTGTGTGTACTTTGTGTTGTGATCTACATATCTCATGTGTATTCATGTATACGATCTTGCCAACATGTATTACAATGCCTTGCTTGTATCCCTACGTGTATTTCTATGACTTGTGAGTAATCATCTATTCTCATGTGAATGATTCATGCTTACCTGTATACTCCATGTCTCCATAAAGTTGTGTACTACTTCTTACATCATATGTCTTACAAATACTCCATGCATTCACTCCATGTATACATTTCATGAGTTTATGATATGCTCCACTTCTTCTGTATATTCAGATGTTTACTTATGTCTTAAATATTTTCAACATATTTAAATACTCCATGAATACTCTTCTCATGCATTTTTTTGTTTGATTCATGCCTCATGTGCATTCGAAAGCAATTCAAGACCCACACATATAAATGTTTTGTATTCAAGTGTATGATCCATGCCTTGAGTGCTTGCTTCATGTCTTATGTGTACATTATCAAGTATATTATATGACTATGATTCATACCCAAGTGTATTCAAGTGTGACTTATGTATCCCAATGCATTCAAGTGTATCCAAGTGCACGTTGTGACTTATGTGTATTCAAGTACCTTCAAGCAAATACTTTGTGGCTTACATTATGATGTGTATGTGATCATGTGTATATTGTGTGACTGGAATTCATGTGTATACCTTCTCTCTTACTTGTATTCATGTGTATATCTTGCAACTCACAACTTGTGTGTAATCATGGATATACTTTATAACCCACATACATTCCAACGTATACTACGTGTATTTAAGCTTCATTAAGTTTTTTCCATGTGTTTGCTTCATTCCAAATATGTCTTCAAACAAGATTACTCCATTGGGGTTTTATGCTTAAAAGATTGATTAAAATTTTGTTTGTCAAAATGCTTCTTGAGATGAGGAGCTATAACTATAGAAGTGGTAAGGATGTTTGGAATCGTGATTGCTTGAGGACAAGCAATCTTGGGCCGGGAGGACTGTCATGACCCCTGAAATTGTGATCCCCAAATATGAAATATTGAAATACTAATAAATAAATAAAATAGATATTTGAATGAACATTGAAAATATAAATACCAATTTTAATACTATTATAATTATCATCAAGTAATATTATAATAATAATATAAATTATACAAACAATTGATATTCCTAAACAATTATTATAATAATAAAATATTACCAAATAAAATAAATATCAATATATATATGAGATGTAAATCTGAATATTGCTATAAATGATATTATAAAGATAATACAATTATAATAATTATCACTAAAATAAACATCAATATATATATATATATATACATTTTGCAATCACTATAAATAATATTATAAACACCATGCAATTATCAAAATATTAAAGATATATAAATATAAATACTAACAACCTAACATTATTATTATAATATTACTATTATAATATAATAAATATTATAAATATATATAAATGAAACTAATATATTTTAAAATAAATATTGATATAAAATACAAGTGAAGAAAACAACTAAGAGTTACAATACCCATTAATGCACCGATCTTCTATAGATGTATAATTAGTCAATAGGCTATTATACTTGGGGGAACCCCACCGGCATTTCCAGCAGTTTGACGTTGGAAAAAAGGTGGGGTTCCCTCCAGTTTGATTTTCGGTTATGTACGGGTTGTAAATGCCTTGGTAATCGTCTCGATACGAATTAAAAAGACTGACGTTATAGTCAAAGCGTGTGTAAGTTACTTGGTATGTGCACAGACAGTCATGCATATGGATTCCAAAACAACGCGTTAAATTCTTGACCTACTTCACAGTTTATCAAACACGTGTACATATGTCGGTGACTAAGGTTACCGTTTACGGTCGCATGGGTCTATTTACTGGCCTTTTCCCGTGTTTCCATTTGAACGCAAGTCTTCATCATCACTGGGAGTTAAGTTTAAATTTTAGTTTCACGAATGTTAATTTTTTTTTTCTAAGTTTTAATTTTTAAAATTTTCAAGTAACTTACTTGAAAAGGAAGGAGATTCTTGTAATATATTATAGAATTAATTATAATATATGTTCCAATGAGCTGCTCTCCACTACTCATCGTTTGAAAAGGAAGGAGATTCTTGTAATATATTATAGAATTAATTATAATATATGTTCCAATGAGTTGCTCTCCACTACTCATCGTTTGTGGCTATTTCCAAATGGTTATCTGTTCAATTTACTTTTATATTATTTTAAGATAAAATATAATTATAATTTGAATAAGGTAATACTTACGCAGATTTATTTATTTTTTATAATGAAAAAATTAATAAAAAATAAAAAATATGAAATGGTCTATTTTATAATAAAAAATAAAAAAGTGAAAACTTCAGCTATAGTATTAGTATTTAAAAAAAGTTAAAGATTTAAATAATTTAAATATAATTTTTTATAAAAAATAATGCAGATAAATGTTGACGATTGATATATATAATAAATAAAATAAATAATAATTTATATAATAAATAAAATAAAAATGATTCTTTAAATAAAATGATATAATAATTTTTTAATAAAAATAAAATTTCTATAATAAATAAAATAACTTTTTAACTACAAAATAACTTATATATACTATAAAATAAATAAATAAAAACAAATAAAAATATATAAAATAATTTATATAATAACTAAAATAAATAATAATTTATATAATAAATAACATAAAATAAAATAATTTATAGAATAAATAAAATAAAAATGATTCTTTAAATAAAATAATATAATAATTTTTAAAAAATAAAATTAGTTGTGTTATAGGAAGTGTTGTTTTTGGAATGAATTGGAGAGGAGGGTAAAGAAGAGAGGAAAGGACAGAGAAAGAGGAAAGAGGAGGAAAAGCAAAGAGAGGGAAGGATAGAAAAAGAGACAAAGAGGAGGGGAAAGAAGGGAGAGGGAAGGAGGGGATGGGAGGACAAGGAGGGAGACAAGGAGGGGAAGGAGGAATGGATGGAGAGGAATGATGGATATAGGGAGGAAGGAAGAGAGAGAGAGGATAGAGAAGAGAAGAGGAAGGAAGGACATGAGGGATGGAAGGATAGAAAGAAGAAATGGAGGGGATATCAGGAGGAAGAAATAGGTGGGATGGAGGGAGGGATAGGTAAAGAGGGATATGTGATATAGAGAGAAATAGAGAGGGAAGGAGAGAGCAAGAGGGAGAGATCAAAAGGGGGTTCGAGGGAGGGAGGCAGAGGTAGCGAGGGATATGTGAGATAGATCATTTCTCTCTTCACGTCGTCCATTTCTTTTCACGACCGTAAATAATGTGGGCTCAGCCTATCGGCGTAAGTATTGCACCTTATTGGGGTGCAAGTGCTAGTAGTAAAACAAGCCAACATGATTTATTAATTTCTATAGAGGCCGATCTGGGTGATAGAATGGGGTTGTCAGTAAGACATGACCCTTCATAAGAGGTGCGACTATCTGAGGATAAAGGAAGTATAAAGCAAGAACATAGGTAAGAGGAGGGGTATGAGGATAGCTTAAAGGAGAGACATATATTTGAAAATGGATGGGGAATGAGAAATAGAAGGTAATCACTACATCCAAGAGGAGCGCACCATATCAAATGAAGGTAGCGATAGATAAAGGCAAGGACAATACTTGATAGCAATAAAATGAGAGGAGCAGAGGAAGCATCTTACAAAGGCAACGAACTGTTATTCTCCATAAGGCAACACTTTATAAGCAAGTGGAAACTATGCTAATAGGAAGGGAGCGAATCATGAATTGAATGAAGAATAAATCCTAATAGAGAAATCATATACATTTGTAAGAGACGTAAGAGGTAGATCTACAAAGTACGGTAAATAGATTGTGGAAGTGACTGGGGATAGATTAATATGCACAACAGATTATTTATTCAAACTATACTCTATGAGTCATTGGAAATAGAGTCTCCTTGTAGCATGTGGAAAGAATGAAGAGGAGTAAGGAAATAAATAATGAGAAATACTTGTAGACCATTCAACAACTCGTATGGTAAGTATTTTATATTTTAAATAATAGGTAAGTAATTTATGTTATAGAATAAATGATTACAATTTATATTGGAAACCGATCAAAAGGTAAATACATGGAAATAAATGAATGAATTAAGAGTTTAGTAATGATTGGTATATATGTTTAATATATATGATAAATATAATTATATCAAATATAATATTTTTTCTATATATATGTGATTCATATGTTGATAAATATATTTTGGTATTTGATAAATGTGTATGTATATACATATAATTTACGACTATCCAATAATGATGCTTGCAACAATTATTGAACCTTATAAATAATAGTGACTCTATTCATTCGCTACGTTACTAAATTGTATAATAGAATCCTATTAACATTTACCCTTATGTACTTATGAAATATATTATAGAAGAATCAATCATAGTGAAGTAATAAGAAGGAAATGAATTATCCTTTGACAAGAACGAAATATTTATGACCTCTTTGATCTTAATAGATACTATCACATAAACTTATTGAACCCTAACGCTTCTAATGTCTCTTTGAGAAATATTTTGAATGTAAGATCCAGGTTTAAGTGCCTCCACTAGAAAGGGATCATTACAAGTGGTATCAGAGCAACTTTCCTACCATCCTGTGAAAATAGTGTATGCAAATTGACCAAAGAAGAAGGTATGTACTCTATAACAAATAAGAACACATTATGATTATGCAGATCAAGTATGTCTTGTAACCATTGGATATAATTACTTTGTTGTTGGAATTCATCATAGTTATTAAGATATATGTAAATTGAGATATTTTGAATAAGAATAGTGATATTATTTTGGAAAATTAATGGGGGATTTAACTGCCAATTGGTCGTTAATAGACATATCTAAATATGATTGATAAATATATATGATGACTGATAAATATATTATAGTTGGTTGATGAATACAATTTATACATAACAATATTTGTCTAATTGATATTATTTATTATCGTCATTTTAAGGGATGCATGCCACTATTATAGTATTGCTAATATGTTATTTGGATGGGACAACTAATGATGTTATGATGATATACTCCATCATAATTAATGTGTGTGTGACCATATAAAACAACCATGGAAGGCAAGAAAAGAAAAGCTAATTACATCTCTGCATTCCTGACAATATTGAAGACAACTATGTTCTATCATCCTATTGAAACATAGAATAAGAAGATGGCATCGAAACTGGGAAATAAGAGGTTCTATAAAGCAAAGTGGTAAGTATCAAGTGAGTGCTCTCATCAGCAATCATAAGTACCTTTATATAATTAGAAAATAATATTTGTTAAATATGTTATTAATGCAAATATTAACGATTGGTAAATATATAAGGAATTGGTAATTGATAAATATATTAAAAATTGATATTGATAAAGATATTAATGTAGTTATTAATATTTGATAATTGATAAATGAATAAATATAAACAGTGAATGGCATAAGGGATTGTTGCATATACATTCATATGGTAAATGGATTATTTGCATTGAATTCTTAATAACGGGATAAATTCATGAATCCCCATAGCATGGTGTAATCGTGGGTAACTTGTTATTATGCTAATCATTAGATGCAACTGTTTGTATCATCAAACAATCATGTAGTTGGTTGAGGGATGAAATCGATAGGTTGAGCAGGTGCTAGATTTCTCCTCTAAGTACTCCACCCACAATGATGATTGGAGGTCTACCATTGTTGGGCCAAGAGGGCTTGTCGTATCCGCTCTTGGGCTTAGAGAGAGTATCTATGGGCCTCCTATGGAAATCCTTCCTCCAAATGATTGCATGGTTGGATCAACTTGAGAAACTCTCCATCATAGTAGGAGATGGTGAAATAGGAGGTGTAGAAGGGGTAGCAGGTACTAGAGACTCACCCAAGTACTCCACCCATAGTGATGACTAGCAATCTACCATTGTGGGCCAAGGGGACCTAGCGTATCTGCCCTTGGGCTTGGAAGGAGCACTCTATGGACGTCCCAATGCAACCATCCTATTCAACCATACCTATGATTGAGAATACCAATAACTTCAACAAAGTGTTGTTTGGGTCAATGCTATGGTGCCTTACAAGTATTCAAGTATAAGTTGAGATAATTTATGTGTATTCAAATGTTTACTTTGTGACTTATATGTATGCTTCGTAACATATGTTCATGTGAATGCTTGTGTATTACGTGTATTTGCGTGTCTACTTAATACTCATGTGCATACTTGATGACCTTGGGATGGTGGACGGGTCCAAAGTGTAGTATGGGATGCACTGAATCCCCCTTCCCAATTGTCTAACAGTATACTTCATTCGAGTGTATACTCTATGATTGTATTTATTTGACTTGAATTTGAATTCATGATGTGTTTGTATTCCAGTGTATACTCTATTACTTGTACATGTATTCAAATGGGTGATCCCACAATAGTGGTTTACAATTTTTGGCCAAACTGGACACTGAAATATTTTCTTTTATCTAAATCTTCACTTTTGGGCACCTATAGCGGCTAAACCATGAGGAACTTGAAGATGATACAAACTAGAGTTTTGTGAAATTTTGTCTATAGAATCTAAATATATATTTTTTAAAAAATTTGGAATCAAATTTCACTTCTTTTTCCATCTCCCTCGAAAACTAGTTTTGTTCAAAAAACAACATTTTTAAAAAGTGACGCTTACCGTATAACGCATAAATTTTTCCATGAAGGATAAAATTCTAATTATTTTGAATTTAAATTTGTAACTCCAATATCTAGTGCTTCCTCTTGGTTAGATAGTTTTTTATTGAATATTTTTTGTTTAATCAAGTTTCGAAGTCAAACCAATTACAATTCAAACATAGCGCAACCGTATAACGTGTAACTTTTTTTGTATATATCGAGATTCTTCTTTTATTTTTTTGTTGGATCAAGGACTTCAATATCTAGTGCACTCATATTTTTCAAAAAATAAGTATGACAATCTTCTATTTTTCCACATGTGGAGAACAAAGAGTTTGATTTTTGGTGAAAAACCTACATTCACAAGAAATAAAAAATAAATATAATAATAAAATTAAATTTATTTAAAATTATACTTTTTGGGAAGCTTATAATAAGGACTACATAATTAAAAATAAATAAATTTTAAATGAATTCATTTGATCCCCTAAAAGGTAAATCAAAAGCTATTTTTTTATTAGCATTTTGATAGGTCTAAAGGAGACCCCATTATAGGTATGGTTTAAAAAAATTTCTTTATTCAAGGGGTAAACGCTTTTGACCAGAGCTATGAAACAGATACAACCATTCAACAATACCACCCCAACGGGGTTTGAACCTTGGTGGCAAGAACAACAATGCCACCTATAAACCATCACACCATGCCAATACTAGCAGGTATGGTTTAAAACTAGTGGGGTTCTATCGAAGGGGGTTTGATCTAAAGTATTTTGATCAAACCCTATTCAATTGGAATACTTTAAATGAAAATTTTAAAGGCTTAAATCATTATATTTTCTAAAAAATATGTGATTTCAGCAAAAATTAGAATCTCCCAAAATTGTAAACCAACTTTGTGGGATCACCCAACTTGTGTATACTCTATGTCCTTGTATTTGTGTACTTTGTGACTCTGAATTCAATTGTATACTTCATGAATACTTCATGCCTTATGTATTCAAGTCTATGTTCCATGTCGGTGTATGCTCCATGTAATTATTCATGTCCTATAGGCCATGCTTTATTGCTTACGTGTGTTCAAAGATATGATTCGTATCTTATGAGTGTGCCTAATGTATTACATACTTGCTTTATGCCTAATGTGCTTTAGCATGTTTATTGCATGTGTATATTTATGTTATGCATGTTCTATTCTCTTGAGTGTATACTTCCAATTGAAAAAGTACACTTCTTTGAGTGTATTAACATGCCTTGTAATTCCTGGGTGTATGTATCATATCTTGCAAGTGATTATGTGTTTGCTATATATTTGATGTGCCTTCCATACGATTATTTCATGAAAACTTTATGTGTGTCAAGATTTTTTCTTCATATGTGAGTGTCTTCTTAATACCCTGAATAGGCTTCGTAACGTGAATTATGTGGCTTTCAATGTTCTTGTTACCTGATTTTTAGCTTTCATCTGAAATCAGGTAACTTAGTGTTTATTTTTTTGTGTTTTCGTTTAAACATTAAAAGATACATTATATTCTACTAAGTTCATCAATATGCATGAAGAGATTGTAAAAAAAAATAGATTGCATTTTATTCCAGTGTTGCAATTACAGACAAATGAGAAAGAGAACCTATGTATTGCAAATGTAATCTTTATTGATAATCATGAGAGTATAAATTTCCCTCATGAGCCAAGGGACTAGCTATCCTAATGCTAGTAAAGAAGAAATCATACACATATGGATAACAAAATTAAATTGCATATAACATGAAAAGGAACCCATCATTGCCTGTTGGAATGACGAATCCCATTGACTTGGCCTCACATCGTCTTGATTTTGCTCTGCTGCTCTACTTCCGTTTGACACCCTCCTCGCTGCTCCTAGGTTTCTTGCATTGGATTAAAATAGTGTTGTTAGAGCAATGAAAGATCCCTGATCAAAATTATATGCAAAACATCCATAAACGTGTGATCTAATGTATACAAGCTTTAAAATAGAAGCATACCATAAATGTCCATGAAAACAAGAAAGGAGTGATCAAACACACCGATGATATGCTTTATTTATCTAACTGTTTGTTCCTTGTGAAGATTTAGGACAAGTCTTGTTACTGTTCTGATTTAGCTAACTACAACATGTGGGGTAAATGTGGTTCCCACTGTTAGTTTTTATGATCAAATTTAATGCATAGAAATTAATTTCAAAATTAGACACAAAGACACAACAAATACCCTGGGAAAACCCTCCTCTTGAGGGGAAAAACCTAGCAACAAATATCTCTCTATTATATATCAATAATGGCAACAAGTCTCATTACAATGAGGCCAATCTCAAGGCCGATATGAAACACCTTCACAAGATGCAATGATAACAAGTAATCAACACTTCCTTGTAACTCAGATCTGCCCTTAAGAAATTTGCTATCTGCTCTTGATAATTCACAATCTACACTGATTGATTTGCCCTTGAAGAATTCGCACTTGGAAGAGAATAAATGCTTGAACTTAATTGATGCACAAATGAGAGAAAGTGACCTTCTATATATACATGTTGCTTAGAGGGGTCACACCTTTTCAAGGACAAGGTCGGCCACCATAAAAATAATTACAAATAATAAATAATAATTACAAAGGAGGTCAGCCATCTTAGAGATATGTTTCCATTAAATAATCACAAATAATTAAGGAAGTATGAAGCCCGAAGCTGCAATAACATCAACACTCCCTCTCAGCTAGGGAGGAATACTTCCTGCTGCACAAGACACATCACCTCATCGTGATGCCAACCACAATGGCTACAACCATATGTGGAAAAGAAATGATATCACCCCATCGTGATATCAAATATCACCTCATCATGATATCAAATATCACCTCATCATGATATCAACCATAATGGCTACAACCATGTATGGTATGTACAAGTGTTCATCACTTGCGTGATGTTGTCACCTCAACATGACTTTTACCATGGCTCTCCCAGAGGGTGAAAACACAAGTACAACAGGAATCATCACAGACTCTCTCACGTGATGTTGTCATGGAGTCACACACATGACATCCACCATGGTTCTCCCAAAGGGTGGAATCAAGGGATTTCACCTTGAACTTCTCTTATAGAGAAGAACTCATTAATCAAGGGATTTCACCTCGAACTTCTCTCAAAGAGAAGAACTCATTAATCAAGGGATTTCACCTCAAACTTATCTCACAGAGAACTCATTAATGAGGATAACTGATACTGAGACTGAGACTCCTTCTCAGTTAAGGCTGTATTCTCCACCATACCAAGCTTATCTCGAAAGTACACAAACTTTATCTTGGAGAGAGGCTTGGTGAGAATGTCTGCCATCTGCTCATCAGTGCTGATATACCTCAACTGTATAGCTTTCCTCAATACCATATCTCTGACATAGTGGTATTTGATCTCAACATGCTTGGTTTTGTCATGAAACACAAGATTGACAGAAAGCTTCACACAACTCAGGTTATCACAATGAATGATAGTAGGCTCCATTGATTGTCCAAACAATCCAGCAAGGAGCTTACGAAACCACACTGCTTCTCGAGCTGCTATACAAGCTGCAATATACTCTGCCTCTGCTATACTCAATGATACAAATGGCTGCTTCCTACGGCACCAAGAAATCATAACAGATCCCTAACTGAAGCAACATCTAGAGATGCTCTTCCAATTAGTGACACTCCCTGCCCAATCAAAATCAATATAACCATGCAGTTCCAAGTCCACATATGAGGAATATCTCAACCCATATCCAACTGTGCCACACAAGTATCTCAGGATATGTTTCACTGCAACAAGATGTACCTACCTTGGTTCACACATGAACTTGACAAAATGCACTTACTGCAATCTGGTCTAGTATAGATACATCAACGATCCAATCAAATGACTGTACATAGTAGGATCCACCAGATCTGAACTAGCTACAACCTCCTTAAGCTTCTGAATTTTTTTTTCCATAAATCAACATAAAGAGCCAAGATCAACTAGATTACCATCTTCTTCAGGTTCAGTTGGCTCCCTTTGAATCTTCAAGCACTTGCATCAACCTTTTGACCTCTTCATCCAAGATTGCCTGCAACACTTGCCTTAGATAAATGTTTTCCAGTGTACACCTCTGGTATTGTAGAGAGTTCAGGATAGTCCTCCTCGACCTCATCCTAGATCACACTATTCTGAATAGGTTTGTGGAGCTACCAATGTCAAATCCACATGACAATCTTGAGCAATTACAATCTCAGCAGCTGAAGGGATCCTCTAAGGGTTTAGCACCTACCCTTGCAATACAGTAATCTTCACTTTTCAGTGAGTTGCAAAACTCCCTCTTGATCCCTGCTTTAGAGATTGCAAAGAAGGCTTCTAGAAGTGAGCTCCCTCTAGCCACCAACTCAGTCCCATGGCTGCAAGTTGTGACTTCACGCTTGATCATTTATTTGGTCGGCGTGACTTCCTCACAAGATGCCTCAAGCTTTTCATCACTAAGCAATCTCTCATCACCTTCTTACTTATCGATCCATCCTGGAAGCGATATAGAGAGAGATTACAAACAGTTTATAACTATCCAAAGAAATATCAAGGCTAGAATCATACAAGGTTTACTATGACAAGTTATAACATGAAAACATAAGAGTGTTATGAACAATGAATAAAGAAATCAACCTACAAGTGAAACATGTAGCAAATATCAAAAGATCAGAATGAAGGGATAAAGAACTTATCTTTATTGAATTCTAAAATAACTCTTTCTTCCATCGTTTACTCCTCTCGAGAGCGCTAAACTCAACACAACAAAAGATAATCTACACAACTATAAATTTCTTGAATGCATTATGCAGTTAGCAATTAGAACCAACTCTCTCAAAGAGTTCAAGGCTTTATCACAGTTCATGCATTAGAGAATGATATCGATGTGACCAGCTAATCACCATCAAAAATGTAATTCTCCTTTTATTTCAAAGTCACACTCAAAAATCTTCACAACCAGCATGAAATAACTTGCAATAAATGAAATATTCAAAGGATCTTAAGCTAGAGAACACAATTCAAGAGAAACCATTATCTCTCTTTACTAATTACAAGATCCAACTAAATGATATAACTTAGCAAACAAAGAATACTTATCTCTTTAAATATTCAGATGGATGCAAATATTGGACACAGTAAGATACGTTGCTCTTGCACACAGATCAACACACAACCTTCATGGCTTGAACACAGGCCCATGACTTAGAATGGAAATTCCCTAGAATCCTTCTAAGGGGAGATCTCATCCACATCCGCAAATGAAGCATGATGATTAGGCCTGGTGGGGCAATCCTTTGCATAGTGACCAAACATATCACAACGAAAACATTGGACTTTACAGAGGTCCCACTTCTTCTTGAATGCGGGAGCACCATCAACTCCTTTATCTCTATTCCTCTTGAAATATCCTTTCTTTCCATCTTTCCCTTTCTTCTTCGAGGATTGAGTGGAAAGAACATGAATGTCTTCATTTGTAGAGCTTCGACCAATACCTCTCTCAACCAACCTAGACTCCTCTTGAATACAGTCTGCCCTCAAATGATCAAACTTGGGAAGTTTCGATCTCCCGCTGATTCCTTGAATGTAAGACTCCCAAGATGAAGGAAGACCATTAAGAGCCAACATGGTCAAATCCTTGACATCAACAAAATGACCAATAGAAGAGAGTTGTTCTCTCAATTCAGAAACTTCATGAATTAAGCAACGACAGATTCTCCTTCTGCCATCTTAACATGACAAAGTTGTTGCTTTAATGCAAGTGTCGACTTGTGTTGTTGATTTTGTACATCTCCTCCAAATTTTTAAACATCTCTCTTGCCGTCCTTAACTTGGAGACAATAGGAACAATATGATCCTTCACAGAATCAACTAACATCTTCTTCGCCTTGATATATTTCTTCTTCCACTGTACCTTCTCTTCCTCATCAGTAGGTTCGGGGACTTTTCTCTCCACAAACTCGACCAATTCACTTTCTTACAAGGTGAGCATAATTTTGAATCTACAAGATGTGAAATTAGATGCTCCCTCAAGTCTATCCTCAAGCTTAAGACCAATCACCATCTTGATGAAGAGATAGAAGTAAACAACAATGAGAAAGAGGGTAAAGAGTATCACTGTAATAACAATCTGATCAAGATCTTCTTCAAACCCGCTCTAATACTAGGTTAGTTTTTATGATCAGATTTAATGCATAGAAATTAATTTCAAAATCAGACAAAAAGACACAACAAATATCCTGGGAAAACCCTCCTCTTGAGGGGAAAAACCTAGCAACAAATATCTCTCTATTATATATCAATAATGGCAACAAGTCTCATTACAATCAGGCCAATCTCAAGGCCGATATGCAACACCTTCACAAGATGCAATGATAACAAGTAATCAACACTTCCTTGTAACTTAGATCTACCCTTAAGAAATTCTCTATTTGCTCTTGATAATTCACAATCTGCACTTGATTGATCTACCCTTGAAGAATTCACACTTGGAAGAGAAGAAATGCTTGAACTTAATTGATGCACAAATGAGAGAAAGTGACCTTCTATATATACATGTTGCTTAGAGGGGTCACACCTTTTGAAGGACAAGGTCAGCCACCATAAAAATAATTACAAATAATAAATAATAATTACAAAGGAGGTCGGCCATCTTAGAGATATGTTTCCATTAAATAATCACAAATAATTAAGGAAGTATGAAGCCCGAAGCTGCAATAACATCAACACCCACGAGGGTAGAGCTCAACATGCTATCCTCTGATGTTTTAAGAGGGATATGAAATTGAGCAACTTGATCAAATCAATGATAGACATGCTATTAATGCATTAAATCAATATGGAATCACACCAATTGATCAAATTTCATTATCGGATTCAAAAGATGCAACCCATAATTCGAGCTGTCAAGAGTTCATACTTCATATTTTCATAATGAATCAGTCATATGGCTGCCATCATGTCAAAAGGAAGGTACATTTTGTTGGACATGTCTTTCAATCATCTTAAGTGGATCCATGATCCATTTTATTAAAATAAGTAAATGATTTCAAAGATGCATCAAGTTCAATTATGCATCTCTTAAATAATGAAGGAGAAATCAAGGCATGCCTAAAGCCATCATGAGGCATATGGGACAATAAGAAGTAACAGTCCAAGGTGTTGTCAAGTCCCTCTCACCTCAACCCTATTGGACAACCACACATCACATAGGATGGTGAGATTTCAAGTCACCAACATAGGTGACATGTGTCTTCCCACTAGGATTAAAGTGAGGAGATGGTGTTTATTTGTTGCACATGATCAAAAGGACTGAAATGTTGTGGAAACCAGGTTACAAACTTGTGGGGCAACAAGTAGCTATAATGGAAACCATGAAGATTGGGGCAGTTCTAAAGGAGAATACATGCTACATCTCATAGTGGGACATCAACAATGACCTACATTAAAGGGACAACAAGAATCAACGAGCAATAACAACCTTGTGTGCCAAGAGTCAAAGACAGAGTAGTGAAAAGGGCATGGTGAAAGACACAACAAATCTACATGAGCCAAAGGAAGTATACACTGCTCACATTGAACCAAATCTGAACCAAATCAATGATCATTGGAGGCATGAAACATATACAATCATGCTATAGGACAACAAGGTCCAAAAAATAAATTATGTATTTTAGAATGCAATGAACAAGATGAAAGAAAATCACATCATGATATCAATGCATTTTAAACAACAATGCAATTAATGGAGCAACCCCTAAACATGATCATCAAAAAAGGCTATGTAAAGTGAATGTGTTTCATAAATGAGGCCAAGATATGAACATTTGAAAGCATTGTACCAGATGATGCAACATATACGATCATGCTTGGTGCTCTTTGCAAGGAAAATAAACTGGATGAAAGATGACCTTCAAGCTACAAAGGTTATAAAACTTGATTTGCAACAGGCTAGGGCTAATGCACAAGGTTTGATGGCAATGAAGATGGATATGTGCAATGACAAGGAGCAGACTTTGACTGTGAATAGGAAGTCTATGTTTGCAAGAAAAGAATACAAAAACTCTTGATTTGAATGGGAGCAGGAAATCAATGGCAGTTGATGTTATTAATGAAGTGTTGAGCAGTGGCAATCATGGTTTGAGGATAATGCATATGATGGCTAACAGTTATGAATAGTATGGGATTTGGATGTTTTGGTTTATATTGATGCCATTGTCTTCTAATGTCATAGGATCTCAACAATGTTAGAACATGTTTGGGCTTGATGTCATGTGAAGCATTTTTAGGTTTAAAATGCATACTTGGGTTTCCAAGTAAATTCATTAGCTAACAAGGTGTCTTATTTCACAATAACTTATAAGTGCAACAGTTACAAAGGATGGAAAGTGAAATTGAGATAGCTAAACAAGAAATATTCAAAAGAGAGGAAGATTTAACATATGGCTATGTAAAATTCAAAGATGAACTAAAGCAAGAGCAATCAAGACAAAAAATGAATCTAATGTATTCAAAGAAATGGAAAGATGTATGGAGCCTTTTAATTATACACATACTATACATTGGCATTGAATCATGTAGCATTTTGTTCTTAAAGGAAAAAAACTGAAAATGAAAAAGCCCTAGTTCATTCCTTCATTACCTAGGTTTGAGGAATTGTTTTCTACAAAGTCAAAAACCCACTTGGGGATTTTACAAAAGATTGCAAATATAGAAAATGTCTTTTCAAATCAAGTATTTCTCTACAGTTGTGGCCCAAATCTAGGTTTTTTATTTTTTCAAAAACACAAAACCCATTTGGGTTTCAAAAAAATCTAGAAATACAAAGAGGAATTGAAAGAGAGTTTAAGTGGAGAGCTTTCTACAAAAATAACAAGGAAAACCAACACCTCCTTCATGGTCACGGCATGAAGGGTTTTCTCTTCTTCAAAATGTGGTTCTTTTCCTCAAAGTCAAGAAACCCACTTGGGGTTAAGTGAAAAATTGCAGATACAAAAGCATTTTTTAAAGATATCATGAACATTGTGAAGCAAAGCAACAAATGAAAAAAACCAATTCATATGTTCATGGCCGCGGTTAGAAATTGCAAGTTTCCTACAAAATGAAGAAGCTAACTTGGGTTTTGAGAAAAAATTCAAATACATAGGAGATGGACCAGTCTTTCATGGAAACATTCTATAGAAAGACATAAATGACAAGCAAGAAAAACCATTTCATCTTCTACAGCCACGACCAAAGGACCAATTTTCTTCACAAAAAGCAATAAACCCACTTGGGGTTTCACAATCTAACTTCAAATATGAAAAGAAATAAACATTGTTGCTTTATTTTCAAGATTGGAGGCTCGAAATGAGCTATTTTTTGCTCAAAAATTAGATGACATGGGTCGATGGTAGCCTTACCTGAAGGGTTTGCTTTTCTTTTGCAATATTCAAGTATGCTTGTTTACAAAGAGCCTTCATTCGAGCTAGAGAAAAACACCAATGGTGGCTGTGAAAGAAGGATGAAACAATCACACAAAAAAATGAAACATAAGATGGTCAGAAACATCTCATGGTCGTGGCTGTGGAGCTCAAAATGGCCTTCAAAAAAGTGATATGATACAAATTTTTGTTAAAAAATCACTTACCTTTCATTTTGTTGTGGATTTCATCAAATTTTGGCCCAAAAAACCATCAGAAAACGTGTTTCCAATGCTCTCTTCAAACCCTATGGCAGCAGAGGAACATTCTGGAGAAGCTTGAAGAAAAAATGAATGCTTTTTTGTATTTTCCCCATGTTTTTTTGTTTAGGGTTTGAACCCTTTGGAGGCCGATGGGATTTTTTCCCATTCTTTTTAAAAATGAAACACATATTAATGTGTTAAGTGGGTCGATGGTGAGTATTAGAACTTAGGAAAATCTTGCCTTATTTTTCATGTTGAACACTTATGTCTTGTTCAAAAAGATGCTAAGTCCTCCAAATTTGAAACATGTTATGCCTTTGACCTTTGATCATATTGTGCCTTGAAGATTTCAAAATGTGCCTTCCAAGGATTGTGGAGCTCACATAGGCCGAATTAGTGGGGCCTTTTATTTTCCTTTGAAAATCAAAGTGGTTGACTAAGTCATAGTCATGTCTTTTGGCCTTGAAGTGAAAAATGAAGGTAAATAGAATTGATCAAATGCCTTGGAAGGATTTAATTTTGATTAATGCTTTTGGAAGCATTTAGATATATAATTATATTTTGCATTTTATTTTAGAGTGTAAGAACATCATTTAAGTGATTTGCAAATCACTTTAATGTTATTCATATGCAAATGTAAATGTAATTCAAGGATGGTGGTGGGGCCCTTTTTGCATTTTTCATTAAAATGTAAAGTAATTTGACTAAGTGATGTAATATGAGTCACTTAACCAAATTATTGTTTTAAATGCAAAATAGAGTCTTGTGTTTTTAAAACACACATGTAGCATGGGTCAAGGTTGTGGGAGACAAAATTATGACTGGCAGACATGAGGAGAATGTGTGAGTTGTGCCTTTGACTGTTTTGGAGAGAAATGTGCTATTTTGGAGGCTGTTTTGTCACACCTTTAGTGTGACCTTGGACTTGACTTGACCTTGGACCATTTGGAGGACTTTTTAGAGTCATTTTAGAAGGTTCTTTTTTGGCCTCAGTGCTGCATCCAACCAAAACCTTCTAGATGGAAATGTGTGAGGGGAATTGATTGTTTTTGCTTAAGTAGCTTCATCTTTGCATTTTGGAGGGAGTTCTTTCTTTCTAGTAGAGTGATAGCTTGGTTTTGTGGGTTATCTTTTCAGCAAGAGTAGTATTGTAACTCAGATGGAATTGTGATACAGTGTGTACTTTGAATCAATAAAATAGAATATTTGCCTTCTCATTTCATGTTTAATAGCATGTTGTTAGTGATTGGTTAGTTTGTTTTGTGAAATTTATCTTTCCTTGCAAACTTGTCTCATGTTTAGGCATCTATTTAGCAGAAAATGCATTGTTGTAGGTTATAAGCCGTGTTAGTTAATCCAAGTATTGTTAGTTGTGAGATTTTTATTTTCCTTCTAAGAGTCTTGTTTAGAAACCTCCTTATAAGTTACTTATGTGAAATGCATGTGAAAATGAGTTCTGTTAACAATATTTTATGGTATTGTTTTGAATGTGATAGGCTGCTATCAAGTCTTGGTCAGTTTTTGGTGTATCACCTTAGGTAGTTTTAGTTAATTGTTCATTTTTATGCATCTTTTCCCCCTTTCTTTAGAAATCATTAGTTAGGTGGCATCAAAAGGGGAGCCAACCCATAATCTGGAGCTCTCCTTTCAAATAGGACACCCACAACCTGAAAGCAGTCCCATGTTACATCCAAACCGGCTAAGTTCTTTCATAGCTTGGAATTAGGGGTGCAAATTTGGATCACTAACAGTTCTCTCATGCTTCATATGTTACTAGCTTCATTTCTGATGTGATTGTGGCTTACAATATCTTATGTGCCTACCAAGTATGGCAATTTGCTCCATGTATGGTATGTATTCAACATGAGTGATGATATGTGTACCTATTTTATACCATTGATTGCTACATGCCTAATTGCTTCTTGCTCTATGTGTATAATTCCTATATGTATGATTCATGTGTGCTAATATGAATACTTCATGCTTCATCTACTTCTTAATTGATATGTGTTCTCATGTTTGAATTCCTATGTGTAATTTGTGTTATGATCTACATATCTCATGTGTATTCATGTATATGATCTTGCCAATGTGTATTACAATGCCTTGTGTGTATCCCTACATGTATTTCTATGACTTATGAGTAATCATCTATTATCATGTGAATGATTCATGCTTACCTGTATACTCCATGTCTCCATAAAGTTGTGTACTATTGCTTACATCAGATGTCTTAATAATACTCTGTGTGTTCACTCCATGTATATATTTCGTGAGTTTATGATATGCTCCACTTCTTCTATATATTCAAATGTTTGCTTATGTCTTAAACATTTTCAACATATTTAATCCATGAATACTCTTCTCATGCATGTTTTTGTTTGATTCATGCCTCATGTGCATTCGAAAGCAATTCAAGACTTGGACATATAAATGTTTTGTATTCAAGTGTATGATCCATGCCTTGAGTGCTTGCTTCATGTCTTATGTGTACATTATCAAGTATATTATATGACTATGATTCATACCCAAGTGCATTCAATTGTGACTTATGTATCCCAATGCATTCAAGTGTATCCAAGTGCACAGTGTGACTTATGTGTATTCAAGTACCTTCAAGCAAATACTTTGTGGCTTACATTATGATGTGTATGTAATCATGTGTATACTCTGTGACTGGCATTCATGTATGTATACCTTCTCTCTTACTTGTATTCATGTGTATATCTTGTAACTCGCAACTTATGTGTAATTATGGATATACTTTGTAACCCACATACATTCTGGCATATACTACGTGTATTTACACTTCATTAAGTTTTTTCCATGTGTTTGATTCATTCCAAATATGTCTTCAAACAAGATTACTCCATGGGGTTTTATGCTTAAAAGATTGATTAAAATTTTGTTTGTCAAAATGCTTCTTGAGATGAGGAGTTGTAACTATAGAAGTGGTAAGGATGTTTGGAATTGTGATTGCTTGAGGACAAAAAATCTTGGGTGGGGAGGATTGTCATGTCCCCCAAAATTGTGATCCCCAAATATGAAATATTGAAATACTAATAAATAAATTTTATAAAATGAATATCTGAATGAACATTAAAAATATAAATACCAATTTTAATACTATTATAATTATCATCAAGTAATATTATAATAATAATATAAATTATAGAAACAATTGATATTCCTAAACAATTATTATAATAATAAAATATTACCAAATAAAATATTGCTATAAATGATATTATAAATGATAATTATAATAGTATTAAAATTGGTATAAATATTATCAATTATGAGATGTAAATCTGAATATTGCTATAAATGATATTATAAAGATAATACAATTATGACAGTTATTACTAAAATAAACATCAAAATATATATAAATATATTTTGTGATCACTATAGATAATATTAAAAATACCATGCAATTAAATCAAAATATAAAAGATATATAAATATAAATACTAACAACCTAACATTATTATTATAATATTACTACTATAATATAATAAATATTATAAATATATATAAAGGAAACTAATATATTTTAAAATAAACATTGATATAAAATTCAAGTGAAGAAAACAACCAAGAGTTACAATACCCCTTAATGCAACGATCTTCTATAGATGTATAATAATAAAACAAGCAAGGTATGACCCTTCGTAAGAGGCGCGACTATATGAGGATGGAGGAGGTATAAAGCAAGAACATAGGTAAGAGGATAGCTTAAAGGAGAGACTAGGGATATATTAATATGAACAACAGATTATTTATTCAAACTATACTCTATGAGCCATTGGAAATAGAGTCTTCTCGAAGCATGTGGAAAGAATGAAGAGGAGTAAGGGAATAAATAATGAGAAATACCTATAGACCATTCATCAGTTGGTATGGTAAGTATTTTATATTTTAAATAATAGGTAAGTAATTTTTGTTATAGAATAAATGATTACAATTTATAATGGAAACCGATCAAAAGGTAAATACATGGAAATAAACAAATGAATTAAGAATTTAGTAATGATTGGTATATATGTTTAATATGTATGATAAATATAATTATATCAAATATAATATGTTTTCTATATATATGTGATTCATATGTTGATAAATATATTTTGGTATTTGATAAATGTCTATGTATATACATATAATTTACGACTATCTAATAATGATGCTTGCAACAATTATTGAACCTTAGAAATAATAGTGACTCTATTCATTCGCTACGTTGCTAAATGGTATAATAGAATCCTATTAACATTTATTCTATTGTACTTATGAAATATATTATAGAAGAATCAGTCATAGTGAAGTAATAAGAAGGAAATGAATAATCCTTTGACTAGAACGAAATATTTATGTCCTCTTTGATCTTAATAGATACTATCATAGAAACTTATTGAACCCTAATGCTTTTAATGTCTCTTTGAGAAATATTTTTAATGTAAGATCCAGGTTTAAGTGCCTCCATTAGAAAGGGGTCATTACAAAAATTCATAGTAATTTCCACCTAAGGAACTATTCATTCAAAAGCCTATAATAAATTTTAGATGGTTTCTTAAAGGCTAGTAGTTCCTCTACTATCTTACAAACCTCAACTTTAGATTTCTCCAAGTGAAAATTTTTTGTCTATAAGATAGCTACTTGTGTCTTTAGTTTGGAATTTTTAAAGTCAACATGTTTAATAAAATAATAATATGTCACCTATTTATAGAGGATCTCTAGGATCGTAAATGTAAACCAACTAAGAAAAATAAGGTCTATTTGGGTCTATTTGTTATCTTGTGGGGACGCTGCTTAAAGCTCCTAGAGCTCTTCTTCTAATTTCGTCTTTTTTTGGTAGATGTTGTAGACATCCAAATTTGACCACTTCTGTATGGTCAAATTCATCCCTTTTATTCGTCTATTTCATATTCTCCATCAATATTAATTAAATGATTTATTTAATTAATATTTATCCTTTCCCAAGGTTCCTAAAGTATTTAATTTAATAATTTAATACTTTGTCTTTCACCCCTTCCTTTCTAAATTAAATAAATACATCAATTTATTTAATTTAGTCATTTGGCCTTTTGAATTTAAATCAATTTTAAATTCCCTATTTTCTCTCTCCTGGTCACATCCTCCATAATCTCCCTTTAATCTAGATTAGTTTAATTAATCTATGATTAAGATGTGCACACCTTTAATTAGGATTAATGTCACATCCTCCATATCTTGCAACTTGCTTCTAATCCTTCATTAGCTTCCTTAATCACCTGTTTGCACAACCTTAATATAATCCCCATGCCATGCCTCCAAGTCAACCATCATAAATGGTTTCTTCATTTAGCCAAGACAACCTCTTCCCCATGTGAATTAAAATTTACATTTATTGCTCCAAGGCTCTCCTCTTCCCCATGTAGGTTGTTGAGGAATTCTAAAATTCATCATGTGTCACATCTCCCACATGGGGACAAGGACCTCCATTATGAGAAGACCTTGTCTTATCCCCAAAGTACTTCCAAGTACCCTCAAATCATGTGAATTAAAAATTCACATTATTATTCCAAGGTTTCTCTCTTTCCCATGAGGATTATTGAGGAATTCTAAAATTCCTCATGTGTCACATCCTTCCCACATGGGGACAAGAACTTCCTTTTTAAGAAAATATTCTCCCAATCCCAAGGTACTTTCAAGTACCTCCACATCACACTCCCCCTTCCCACCTCATTGCCACATAGCAAGATGTGAGGGCTTGTGAGTTCTCAACTCATCTTAGTCGTTCATCTTGTCCATGGTGGCTAAATCCTAGCCCTCCATTTCTTTAGAGAATTTTCCCCCAAAATAGAGGATTTTGGTCTCATTTCTCATTCATTCACACAATTGACTCTAGTATTCAAGCTCTACACATTCAAACATTCAAGCTCTTGCATCCACCATTGTTGCACTCTTCAAGCTCATCTTGCATCCACTTTCATACACTTATCCAATACCCAACTCCATCATTCCATCCTTCGTTCCACATAGATCGTTTTGCATATAATTTTAGGTGATTTTCCATCAAGGAGCACATAAGCAATCAAATCCAAAGGGCCAACCAACCAATCGACTTAGGCAAGGTAAAATCTTTGTTTCATCTTTGTTTTGTTCAAGTCTAACTAGGCTAATATTGAGGTGTTGCTTTGTGTTGTTCTTCCATTTGCATCTTTAGGGTTAGAAAAACACACTACACACATTTTTGGCACGCCCTGTGGGACCCACAAATGGATTTGTTCTTTTTATGTGCTTTGTTGTTTCAAGTTTTGCAAGTTCAAGTGACACATAGAGGCGATTCTGCTACTAAAATAGGAAATTTGTAGCAACAAGGGCAATTCTGCTATTAAAAAAGGTAATTCTGCCTTAAACAGAGGTGAATGTGCATCTTGCAAATTCACTCATCTGTCAAACAGGGGAAAATATGCTCCCTGTTACTCAAATAGGTGAACCTGCTCTATGAAAATAGGTGAATCTGCCTTTGAAATAGGAAAGTCTGCTGCCAAAAGGGGTGAATCTACTCTCCAAAATAGGCGATTATGCTTCAAACAAAGGTGAACCTAAGGTGAAACATAGAATTAAATTTCTAGTTTTAGTGTTTGTTTTTGTTGTTTTCAGGTACTGACCCCCTAACTTGTCCGTTTGTGAGTGTGCCTGCTTTTGCTAACATTTGTGCAACTGTTTCTCGTTCTTCTAAGGTCTGAGGTTCCAACTACTAACGTTTTCTTGCAGAACGAGTGGTCTAAGACATTTAGTTTAGTTTTTTTATTGTTTTCTATACTAATCTAGGCACACGTAGAACTAATTAGAGGGTCAAATTTACTTGTTTGACGTGTTTGTTAAGTGGGTTGTTGATGTATCCAATCCCCTTGTGCCATTTGGTGATCTTGGGTGATGAGAAATCACAGTCCACTTTAGCCCATTTGTGTTACCCAGGAGGTGCTAGTACGTCTAGGCTCTCCCCTTACGCTTTGTGTGAGCCTAGGGACTAGTCGAAAATGTTTAGTATCTTCTTTTAGTGGGACCTACTTGGGGATTTCATCACCCCAAGGGACGATCCCAACCACGTGTACCAACGAGGTATATAAAGGGGGGAGAGTCAAAGTTGTACCCTAATCCAGTCATGTCGTGTCTGGCGGAATGTCGAAGTTAGGGTGATACCTAGCTAAGACATGAAGAGTTGGTCCGAGTTTCTAGTACCTCGCTAGGGCTCTCGACTCACGCTTGTGATGGGCTGGTGTTCACTGTTGTGCCTCACGTACCTTGTGTATATCGAGGACTCCCTAGATCACCTTGTTCAACCTTTATAAAGGATCGTGGTTTCCATACCCTTCTCACTAATTTTTAGAATTGTGATGCTTGAAGTGTCTTCTTTGTACGAAACCAATGCATTTATTTTTGGTTGAGTCAACCTTTCCTTCTATTTGTTGCTTGCTGTGATTTTGTCCTTTGCCACAGTTAGTTATTTTTCATCTAGTCTAGTCAGAGTCTATTATTTGCACGAATTGTCCTTTGTTAAGGGTGAACCTGTTGTCCACAGGGGTGATCCTGTCTTTTGTATGAGTTGTTTCTCAGTTGTTTCCTATCAAATTCGCCCATTCTCCATAGAATAGGTGAACCTACACCCTTTTTGGGTGAGTTTTCCAATGTCTTAGGCGAACCTGATCCTTAAAGGGGTGATTCTGCTTGTTGTTTGAGTCATTTTGTTGGTCAAACAACTCAACACATTCGCCAATTTCCTCAAAAGGAGCGAGTTTGTTACTATTTTGGGAGAACCTGATCCCTAAAGGGGAAAATTTTCCTACCGTTTCAATCCCTTATCAATCCCCCGAGTCATCATATTTGCCCATTCCCTACAAACAAGTGATTTTGCAACCTATTTAGGCAAATTTGTTCTCTGAACATCCAAACCCGTCTTTGGTTTGAGTCTCTGTTTATCCGTTTCCCCATTAGGAGAATCCGTTTGTTCATTCGGCTAGTTTGTTTCCCCATTAGGAGAGTCCATTTCCCCATTAGGAAAATTCGTTTCCCCATTAGGAGAGTTTGTTTCCCCATTTAGCTAGTTCATTTCCTTGTTAGGAGAATCTGTTTCCCCATTAGGAGAGTTCATTTCCTATTAGGAGAATCCATTTGTTTGTTCGGCTAGTCTGTTTCCCCATTCAGAGAATCTATTTCCTCGTTAGGAGAATCTATTTGTCTGTTCGGCTAGTCCATTTCCCCGTTAGGAGAATCCGTTTCCTTATTAGGAGAGTCCATTTCCCCGTTAAGAGAGTCCATTTCCTTGTTTAGCTAGTCTGTTTCCCCATTTAGCTAGTCCGTTTCCCTGTTAGGAGAGTCCATTTCCTTGTTTAGCTAGTTTGTTTCCCCGTTTAGCTAGTCCGTTTCCCCATTTGGAGAATCTGTTTCCCCATTGGGAGAGTCTGTTTCCACATTCAAAGAGTCTATTTCCCTATTAGGAGAATCCTTTTGTCCATTCGGCTAGTCCATTTCCCCTTTAGGAGAGTTTGTTTCCCCGTTTGTCGATGTCGTTGACCATTTTTAGATTTAGGCAATTCTAGGCAGTCACATTTTTACGCGAAACCATACTATTCAGGGAATAGACGAACTTGCTAGCTATTTAGGCAAATCTGAAAGCTGCTTAGGTGAGTCTATCATAGTTTTAGGTAATCCTGCACCTTATTTGGGTGAACCCAATCCTTGTTCGGGTGACCTTGCACTCTGTTTGGTTGAACCTAAACCCTATTTGGGTGACCTTGCACCCTATTTGGGCGACCTTGCACTCTATTTGGGTGACTCTACACCCTATTTGGGAGACCTTGCATCATGTTTGGGTGACCCTGCACTCTGTTTGGGCAAACATGATCCCTATTTGGGAGACCTTGCACCCTGTTTAGGCGAGTCTAATCATTTTTTGGGTGAATCTGTTTGTGTTTTAGGAAAAATCCAAAGAGTTAATTTGTTGGACCCCCAAAAGCTTGTTGTTTTCCAAGTCATTTGTTGTGATCAAAGAATTTTTATCATCTTTTGTTCACTCGTAATCTTCACTTTAGCCCATCTACATTTTTTAAAGGTCATTTGTTCATTGTCCAAATCATATAGGCACATGTTAAAACATCTCTAAGTTGCATATCCATCATTGTTTTCTCAATCCAAATACCCTGAACTTCGTTTTAGAGGTTATTATCCAAATTCGCCTAGGTGTCTGAATTTGATTATCATCCCACACATCTGCTTCGGGTCGTCATTCGTCCTGAGTCAGTCATCATCTTCGGCCCAATCAATCCACTTCCATCTTGAGGTGGATTCTGTGTCATAATCATCTATCTGTCCTTTAATTCGATCAATTAGCACCTTAAGTCACCAAGGGTGATTTCTAAACTTGGTTTAGAATCCCTTTCATCATCTTGTCTCATCCATCATTTAATCTTATCAATCATTTCATCAATCGATCTTATCCAATCTAATTGAATCACATCCCTATCCAATCATCCAATTTACTGATCCCTCATCCAATCTAAACTATCCTTCAAACGTCACTTAGGTCATCTCTACATTGCATTGTAGATTCTAGCCTCATCTTAGTCCACTTGGTAATCTCACACTTTTATGCCTATTCAAACCTAATTGCAAGCAAAGAAGCAAATGGAAGACTAACAAGCCCAAGGTTCCTATCCAAATATCCCTTGGGATCCCAACAACGGAGCCTCATCACAGTCCAAACCAACATTCAAAACACTTCACCACCTGGTGACAAGAACATGGTAGTCCAGTCTGAAGTCACAGTTGATGAATACCTTAGTAACCCCACCAATATTCAAATGACAGATCGCCTCCTCAACGAGCGTGGGGATAATATTCTCACCACCTTAATCATGAAAGGAATCAAATTGCTGCCTGACTTTGACATGTCACAATATATCGAAGCACATACTCTTCCAACACCTGAAGACCCGTAAACTTCATAAAACATTATGGGAAATCTGTATATCCTCGAGGGTCCACCCATAAAGAATTGGTATCAACTTGGGTTCGAAAATGTTGTGATGTATCAAGTTGCAAGCTACCCTTTCATTCTAGCCTCGGCCTTGGGGGAACAACTTGATCCAAACGAACCCTTTGCTTATGGTATGCCATAAAATATCCCATCTGCTCCACCACTCCCGCTTCATCAGTCTAGTCAACCACCCGTCAACATTGGGGGCAATCCTGTTCTTGCATTGATGCCACCTCCAAGACCTACACCTGCAGGAAATTTACTACCTCCCCCTCAAGGTAACATCCCTGCATTCCAACAGCCTCCTGTTAATCCTCAACTATCCATTGCATCGCAAGCATCGCCGCAACACACTGCTATCTCCTTGCAAGCACCACCACAACATACTACTACTGCTGCTATCTCGTCTCAACCCCCTCATCAACAACCTCCGCAACAAAATTTCCCAATATCATAAGAAAATGTTCCACAACAAAATGTTCTAGTCTTGCAGCAACATACTACTATTCCTACACAACCCCCTCATCAGGTAACACAGGCTACATCACAACCTTAACCACTACCCCATGGTGCCTCTGCGACAATCCCATAACAACAACACATCCCATCTCACCCACCTTATCAAAAACTGCTATAGCAACAACAACCACCCCAACATACACATGTTACCACACAAATGCAAAATAATCCCCTCACACAATATCTCTACCATCCGTCAAGCACATATACCAATTATGCTGCTCTAGCCAATCCCAATCCAAATCTCCACTAGTTCCCTCAGAATCCACCACAGGCTCAACCACTACTTTACACCAACCCTCCACAATCACACTCAAATCCTTACCAATATACATCTAATCCAAAACCACCTCCATATACCACACAACAACCCAACGTCGCATATAATTACCAATCCAATCCATACTACACTCAACAACAACCATCCTATCAACAAGGTGCTCCATCTACTTTCTACTATCAGCAACTGCCATAATACCAACAAGGAGTTTCCACATCGTCATACTACCAAGCTCCTACACAATATCAACAGGGTGCTCCATCCACTTACTTCATATTATCAACATTAACCACCCTATCAACAAGAAGCTTCCACCTCTTACTATCAAATTTCGTCATCCTCCTATCCATCTTACGTAAATTATCAACCACAATCCACATACACCAATCAATACCAACAAATGCCTCCATATACACCTCCACCAACTTATGATCAAACTACTTCTGCCCCGCCCTCATCATACCAACAATATCCTCCCTATAATCAACCTAATCTATCCAATCTAACTCCCCCAACGCCTATCAATAAAGATTTGGAAGAAGTCAAAGCTGCATTAAAGGACTTGCAAGCAGGGACCAACAAATAATCTTTTAAGTTTGAGGAAATTTGTCCCTATCCATTTGATCCTTCAATTTCATTGATTCCTTTCTCGAAGCATTTCAAAATGCCGAAATTTGATAAGTATAAAGGAACAAAAGACCCCAAGGCTCATCTTTAGGAGTTTTATGCCCATTTTCAAGAAGTCATGGATAATGACAATTACCTCATGTGATTATTTTATAGGAGTTTACAAGGGATAACTCTTGACTGGTTAATGGGTCTCGAGAAGGGATCTGTCAAGTCCTTTGCACAACTTTTAGAACAGTTTGTCTCCCACTTCTCCTTTAATTTGGAGAAAGATATCGATATGTTGGATCTCCTGAAAGAAAAGTAGTGTGAGGGATAAAATTTTGCAAGCTATCTTCAAAGATGGTGACCTTTAGCCAGTTAGATGAAATCCTCGCTTAGGGAAAAAGACATGGTCACTCTGTTTATCAAAAAATATCATCTGGATATGGTCCATAATTTCATACTTCACTGTGTCACAACCTCCATGGAAATAGTGGAGAAAGGGCCTATCCTTAAGAGGGCACTTATTGCCAAAGGGTTGGTTAAAAATTTTAACTCTGATAAAGAGAAGTTGTTTGGGGATAAGCCTTGTTATTGAAACAAGAACAAAAATGTTGTCAATGATGGTGTCACTGATACCAAAAACGTTCAAGTAGCTAATGCTTCCCAGAAGCCACAATATCCCCCTCCTTAGCAGTCAATTCCTAATGCTATATTAGTGCCACAAGGGGCACCTTGTCCCCCCCAACAATCCAATCAGAACAATCAAGGGGGTAACAAATGACAATTTACTCAACTAGGAGAGCCCCTAAGTGTCATGTTTAACAGGCTCCTTCAAGCTAATTACCCGATCACATATCCTGTGACCAAGCCTCTTGGCAAATCCAAGCCCAAACTAACCTGGTACAAAGAAAATGAGTATTGTGAGTTCCATAAGATTAAAGGGCATATATTGAATAAATGTCAAGGTTTGAAAACATACATCTAGGATCTCATAGATCAGGGGTGATATACATGTGGATGCCAACATGACACCCTCGTCCAATGCTCAACTAAAAATATATCAAAATGCTTTCCCTAAGAATAACAAAGGTCCTAGTACGTTAAACTCAAATCCTAGATACAGTAACAACAATGATCATAGTAACACCACAAATAACATTAGTTATAAGAATGTCTCAGTTAATTATTAGGGCATAGTCATGCACATTGAGCAAGTAGAACCATGTGTGTCTATGATTTGCGTGAAAGGGAAGAAACCACAATGTGTTGTTACCACCTGTCGTACTCACATCACTATTCTTGGAGCCTTTACATCAACCCAACAACCTCCTGTAAGCTCCCAATATAATATTGTTGACCATCTAGGGAAAACCCCGACACAAATATCCATTTTGGACCTGCTCAAGTCTTCTTCTTTTCATCAATAAATTTTAACAAAAACCTTATAGGATACCCAAGTCCCCAATGACATCGATCCTACCCAATTCCAAGAATTGGTAGGACATCTCTCCACCACTTATCAACTTGAATTTAGTCAGAATGACATGCCTTGCATTGATTCCAACCACAACCGTCCTCTCCACCTCAAGGTCCTTGTAAACCACCACAAAGTAAAAAGGGTCTTGGTAGATAATGGCTTTGCCATGAATCTTTGCACATTAAAGTTCATAAAACAGGTGGGATATACTTATGCTGACTTAAATGATCAAGTCATCACTATCAAGGCATATGATAATGCAGAGTGTGATTCCAAGGGGACCATTTGTCTTCCAATTCAGGTTGGGCCTGTTGTGCAATACACTACCTATCATGTCCTTGATCTAGAACTCCCCTACAACCTCCTCCTTGGTCATCCATGGATCCACGCCATGCAAGCCATTACATCCACGTACCACCAATGTCTGATATTTCCATTCAACGGGGTAGAAGTTACAATACATGTAGACCCTCAACTATTCGAATATTACCACACATTAGAAGCTTCTTTTCCCCATTCTCATTATTTCCCTAGAGTAGAAATGGGACCACCTCAAACATCATCATCTTGTTCATCTACCAATGCACTAGCCACCACTTCATCCTCTCCATCATCCACATCTGATTCCACCCTTACCAAAGTCTAGATCATTGAAAAGGGGTGAGGTGAATACGAAATGTGCACAACTCTGAATGTGGCAACTATGCCACCCTCACCACATACATATGGCCAACCTTCTTAGTTTTCACTAAAGGAAGAAGAGAAGATGATCACCTTGAGCTATAGGAACATGGGATCCAACACCTTCTGCTCCCCTAGGCTAAGGCAAGACACACTAGAAGATGACATCAACCAATGGGTATATCATGAGGAACCTGAACCCTCCCCCCATTGAAAGAATATTTCCAAGAGACCTATCCTTGGCCCTCTAAGTTTGCAGAGAAACACAACTATTAGTGGGGAAGCCTTAGTGTAGAAGAGAAAGGAAGATGACAATTGATAGACACTTCTGTGCATCCAAGAAATTTTGGTTTGGGCTATGGCACCAAACAAAAGGGTCCTATGCCATCAACTAGTGCCTCTAACAACGTTAGTGTGGGCAATAGTCTCATTGAAAACATACTAGAAGAAGAATCCATCAAACACATGTACGATGATGTGGATCACGTAGACCTTTCTTCCATGTTTGAATGCCTATCTATCTACACCATCACCCTATCCCTTCATCATCCCAAACTCATAGATTGGGACTTGCATGGCAGTGCACCTATTGACACCTTTCCCTCAATGGATATGTATGTACATCTTATGGGATTGGGGGAAGATGAACGCTCTAACCTCAAAAATAAAAATAAACAAAATGAAAAAGGGTCACCCACTGAAAACCTCTCTGAGGTGCTTCTTGGCTCAGAAAAAGTAAAAACAAAGGGTGTATCTGACAGCAAAAACCTCGATGAGGTGCTGGAAGATGGGGATGTTCATCTTCCTCTTGTAGGAACTCATCTATCTGAACAATCATCCATTCTGATCGAGGAAACACAAGAAATTAATTTAGGAACTAAAGAGGATCCCAAAATCACATATGTAGCCAAATCACTATCAGAGGAAGAGTACTCTACCATCACCCATCTTCTCAAAGAAGGTATCATCGATTTCGCATGGAAATATTCAGATATGCCAGGTCTTGATCTTTCTCTCGTAGTAAATCATTTGGACGTACATCCAAATGCTAAACCCATCAAGCAAAAACTCAGGAAAATGCATCCTCAAGTAGCCTTACTAGTCAAGAAGGATCTAGAAGAGCTATTAGAAGTTGGATTCATAAGACCCATCAACTACTCTGATTGGATTTCCAACATAGTGTTAGTTGCCAAACCAAACAGGAATATCAAGGTTTGCATAGATTTTCGAGACCTCAATAAAGCCTATCCTAAGGACAATTTCCCCTTGCCAAACATCAACATATTGGTTGATTTAACTATAGGAAATGAGATGCTTTCCGTCATGGATGGCTTCTCTAGATATAATCAGATTAGAATTGCTCCCGAGGATCAACATAAAACAACCTTCACCACACTTTGGGGCACATTATGTTATAACGTCATGCCTTTTGGCCTCAAGAATATCGAGGCAACCTATCAATGTGCCACGATAGTCATCTTCCATTACCTCATTCACATCATAATGGAGGACTATGTTGATGATCTATTAGGGAAGTCAAGAACAAGAGAGGAGCACTCGATAATCCTCAAGAAGATTTTTGATCCCCTAGAGCACTATAAGCTACAGCTAAATTCGAAGAAATGTGTCTTTGGAGTCACATTAGGAAAATTACTGGGTTTCATCACCTCCAAAAGAGGCATAGAGGTCGATCTAGCAAAAGTCAAGGCAATCATGGATATACCTCCATTGCACAATCTCAAATAGTTAAGGAGCCTGCAAGGTAAGTTACAATCCATTTGATGGTTTATAGCTCAATTAGCTGACAAATGCCAATCATTCACTCATTTTCTAAAAAAAGATACCACCTTTAGGTGGGATCAACAATGTCAACTTGGTTTCAACAAGATCAAGGAGTATTTGGCTCATCCACCCATCCTTATGCCACCAATTCCAGGTAAACTGATCCTGCTGTATATTCCTGCCACTTCAATCACATTAGGGGCATTATTGGCACAAAATGATGAGTCATCAAAAGAATGAGAAATTTACTATATTAGCTAGACCCTAGTAGGCTATGAGATCAATTATTCCCCGATGGAAAAAGCTTGCTTAGCTGTAGTCTTCAACTCACAAAAGCTTTGAAACTATATGCTCAGTCACCCAGCGAATATAATCTCCAAGATCGATCCACTCAAATATCTGTTATGTAGGACAACTCTGAATGGTCACATGGCTAAGTGGGTCATGCTATTGAGTGAATTTGATATAGAATATGTGGATCAAAAAGATATTAAAGGACAAGTGATAGCAGATCAGCTGGCAGACACTCCCTTGGTAGATGCCTATCCTTTAATAACAAAATTTCCTAATGAAGGGGTCTTCACAGTAATAGAAGTAGCCACGTGGACACTCTACTTTGATGGGTTGTACACACACTATGGAGCGGGGGTAGGAATCTTGCTCATCACCCCCCAAGGTGATTACATCCCAAAGTCATTCAAGCTGGCTTTTCCATGCACAAACAACATAGTTGAATATGAGGCCCTGCTCACCGGCCTTAGAATCACAATCCAATGGCACATCACTCACCTGAGAGTCTTTGGTGATTCCTAGTTGATCATCAAATAGGTTAATGATGAGTTTCTGAAAAAAGATGATAAGTTGTTGCCTTATAAGTGCATGGTGGATGACTTCAAAAAGTACTTCACCTCCATCCAGTTCGACCATATACCTAGAGTGCAGAACAATGCAACTGATGCAATGGCTACAATCGGTTCTTTAATTGACATGCCAAGAGATTGAATAGAGTGTGAGTTCCTAGTCGAACAACTCCTAATCCCAACTTATGATATCCTTGAGAGTGAAATAGTGTGTGACATAGTAGGTCCTACATCACCATGGTATCATGACATCTATACTTACCTTCATGATAACATCTTACCCCCTAACCTCACATGTAATCAATGAAAAAATATCATCCAACGCACTTCTTGTTACACTATTGTAGGTGATACTCTTTATCGTCATGGGTATGATATATGCCTTCTCAGGTGTCTAAATGAGACCAAAGCTCACACTGCATTGACAAAAGTACATAGTGGTGTTTGTGGGGGCCATTCAAATGGAATGGCATTAGCTAAAAAAATTCTCAGAGCGGGATACTATTGGCCTACACTAGAGCATGATTCTTGTGAGTTTTTCAAGAAGTACCTACCTTGCCAACAACATGTGGATTTGATACATGCTCCTACTCAGGATCTGTAGCACCATGGCCCTTTTCTCAATGGGATTTGAATTAATTGGAAAGATATACCCTCCATCCTCTGACGACCACAACTTCATCATCACTACTACTGAGTACTTCACCAAGTGGGTGGAAGCAATGCCACTCTCTCAAATCACGGGTACTCAGATATCCAAATTCATCCTTTTTCCATATTCTTTGCAAATATGGAATCCCATCCACCATCATGTCTGATAATGGAAAGCCATTCAAGAACCAATCCATGAAACACCTCTATGACACCTTTCACATTAAAATCGTTGGTCTATGCCCTATTACCCCCAAGGTAATGCTCAAGCGGAGGCTACCAACAAAACTTTGGTCAAGATCCTTAAAAGGTAGTTAACAATACTGGTCGAGATTGACATCTTAATATCCATCCCGCCCTTTGGGACTACCACACTTCCATCCACACCCCTATCGATGCCACTCCATATTATATTGTTTATGGTGTTGATTCCATCTCGTCGTTTGAGGTTGAGATCCCCTCACTAAGAGTATCTTTTAAGAACCTCATCAGTGATGAAGATGCCTGAGTTGCAAGACTTAGTCAGCTGGAGCTCCTAAACAAGAAATATATCAAAGCGTATAATCATCTTCAAGCATATTAGAATCATTTGAAAAGAAGCTACAACAAGAAGTCAGTCTTCTCTAGTTCAATGTTGGTGATTTAGTTCTTAAGGAGAATCAACGTACCCAACATGACCGAGATAAGAAGGCGAAATTTGAAGCAAATTGGCTAGGTCCCTATGTCATCACAACAAAATATGGATTAGGGGAATATAGGCTTTCCACACCTAGAGGAGAGCCACTAGAGGAGCCCATTAACATCATGCACTTGAAAAGGTTTTACACTTAAGTCAGTTGGGTTATCATATCCTGCAAAAATACCAAAAAAATCAAGAAATTGTCAAAAATACAAAAAAATAAAAAAAGTCCAAAAATAGTAAAGAGAAATAATTCATCCTATGGTGAAAACCACCCTTGGTGGTGCCTTGGATAAGTACATTTGGTGAAAAACTAGTCACAAGCGCCACTCGTACAGGGCTTAATCATTATCTACCTTGTGTCCTAGTTACTTTATGCTCCACTCATCCTATCCTGATATCCTATCATCCCATTGATCCTATCCTTCCATCCGCATCTCCTTTATCCACTTCTTGGTATATTTTGGTTGAGCATTAGATGATTTTCATTCACTATCTATTATCCTGAGCTTTCATCCTAATCTGAGCTTGTGTCATCAGTCCTTGTTGTCATGTCATTACTTTGCTTCCATCTAGGTTCCTTCATCATGTTGGTCTTCATTTATGTCACATCCTATAATGTTGGTCTTTTGGTCTCATTTGTGTCATTTGTCTTCTTCGAACTACATTTCCCTTGCGCTTTCACATAGGAAAGGTCGATCATTTGATCCACCCCAAGGCTTTTTGTCTATCTAGTCATCATTTTCCATTGTTTGTATCCATCGTTCTCTTTTCGCTTTTATCCATGGTCTTTTCTTGAACTATGAGGGCTCTGTGCTTTCACCTAGGCAAAGCTAATCTTTGATCAGCCCCCGAGCCCCTCGGTCTTTAGGGTATGTTAGTATTGTGTCTTGTCTTGTGTCATGTCATCAAGTATGTCCTTATCTAGCTAGTTCTTCAAAAATGGGATCTACTTGTATCATGAAATTCAATCAGTTCTAGAGTCTCCTGTGTCATATTGATCTTTTAGTTTAGTATCCATCTTTGGTCTTAATAGGATCCATCCTTCCTAACATACCTCAGCAATCCCATCCACCCTCTGGATCTCGTGGCAAAGGATGTTTGAAATTGATTGCAATCTTTTGATACTTTTGGCCTTTGTTTATCATTTGAGCTTCCTATCATAACTTGTCAAGGTCGTCATGATCTATCATATCATGGTGTTTTTTTATTGGTTAACATTAGATCATATCTTGATCTTTATTTTTGTTGTTGTCTTCTTGGTTGTCCCATGTAGTACCCACCAAGGCCCCCGCGGTCTTGTGTTACGCTAGGGCATCCTTTTGCGCTTGTGGTCATCCCAATGCCTAGCCCAACCAAGGTCTTCATGAATTTTGGGTGTTGGGATGGCCTTCTTGTCTATTGTGTTTGTTTTATGCATTAGACACTAATCCACCTTGGTTACACATACCCTGGCACTTGGTGTCTTATGCTATAGCAAAAACCAGTGCTCTATAAATGGAAAATTGTATTAGGATTGCGTTTCATGTTCAATTACATTGCATTACATCTATACCTAACCTATGACCTATGATTTTGGTTGTGCAAATGTTCACCTTTCATCCCCTCTTCTTCTCAGGATACCTATGGTTCTTGAAAGGTATAGTTTCACGCCCATCCTCCCTTAATTTCGTAATGATTATAGGGAAGTACTTGCCAATAAACTAAAGCAAGTATGATATGCCTACCATTGGCCCTCATCACTATACAAGCCCTTATTTACACTCATGTCCACGTTGTATTTCATTTAACTATTAGTTTTTGTAAGGAATTTAATTGTATCTCATCCCACATTCTAAGTTCATTGCGTTGCATTTCATCTCATGTACTTTATCCACTCATAATTCTTTAGATTAATCTTAATTGGTTATTCTAAGCATCTTATATTTATTTTATCATCAATTCATTTCATTAATATATAACATATATTACCACTTGCATCACAAATTGTTAGATCCATATCCATAACATATAATGTCATAAATCATCCATCACATCCCGCATCATAAACATTAGGCATCATACATATCATCCATGTTATCCACATAGGCATAAACATAAATCACATACATATCAAAATACAATGTCCATCACAT
This sequence comes from Sequoia sempervirens, assembly GCA_007258455.2. Classification (NCBI taxonomy): domain Eukaryota; kingdom Viridiplantae; phylum Streptophyta; class Pinopsida; order Cupressales; family Cupressaceae; genus Sequoia; species Sequoia sempervirens. Next base: position 437,937,276 of record VDFB02000015.1, read on the forward strand.
GATCCATAATAATGTTCATCATATCATCAAAATACATATCTGTCATATAGATCGGTAATCATTGAATAAAATACAAGTACAAGGCTTTGAATCAAATCTAATCTCTACCATTCTGTATTGTACACCCATCTTGCACCTGGCAAAAATATGTATCCTATCATTTGTCCTTTGTCCTCTCTATTGAGAGCTGCCCACATTTGACCTTTGTGGTGAGTCTGGCACTGGCCCTCTACACGGAGGGGTTTCTTGATAGCTATTGTACCCTTGAGTGTGTGTCCCTACCAAGTAAGACAGTGTTGACATCTGTGGTACTGCTATGACATAGGGAGGTACCTGCTGCGCAGTATCTAGCACTTCTATGAAGTAGGCCACCATATAGTAGCTAGCCTCCCTCATGTACTTGTCTCTCTCTGTTGACTGATACTTGGTTGAATCTCGCTCTGCCCTGTACCTGTCTTGAAATCTAGATATGGATCTCCTCTCCTGTGCCCATGCATCCTATGACAACCATAATTGACCAATCTCTACCTGCAGCTAGGACATCTGCTTTATCGCTTTGTCCCTCTCCTCTTGCATGGCTCGTACCTGTGCCTGCGCGACATCCCTCTCCCTCTGCAATGTCTACACCTCTGCCCTTGTCCTACTTCCCTCACCCTGCATGGCTTGTGCCTATGCCTGCGCTACATCCCTCTCTCTCTCTCCATCACCTGTATCCATGCCTACGCTACATCCTTCTCTCCTTGTAGAGTCTGTACTCGTAGCTTTGTTGCATCCCTCTCGCACTATAGTGTTTTCATTTTTCCTGATATCGTATCCCTCTCACCCTACAAAGTCTGTACCTATGCCTTTATTACATCTCTCTCACGCTGCAAGGTTTGTATCTGCACCATCATAGCCTCCTTTCTCTCTCCAAAACCAACCCTGCAACCCCCATCATCTGCTCTACTACCTCTTCTCTGTCATGAAGCTCATCCTACTCCCGTATTAGCTCAGTCCTATCCCTCAAAAACCCCTCCACCTATCTCCTTAAATCCTTCATATCTCTCTCTGCCTCTGCCAGGGCCTGTGAAGATACCTGGTCCACTGATCCTCTAGGCTCCCGCTGTCCCCCTACTTGTAGTATGGTCACCTCAGCTTGTAGTTTGTCTCGCTCCCACCTCACCTTGACTAGCTCCCCATGCTCTCTTTGTTCCGCTGCCTTCAGTTTAGACACCTCTACCTCCAATCAAGTCACCTCTGCTTGCAAACCACCCACCTTGCCCTACAGTCTATCCCTCTCCGCTTGTACCTCCTCTACATGCAGTGCTACCTCGTCGGCTAGGGTCCCTCTACCCCTTTGTCCCTATGCCTACACCTTTTCCACCTCTGCATGCAACCTGCTCACCTTAGCCACCAGTTTTCTCCTCAAGCCCTCCACATCTCTGAGTCTCTACTTTGAAATCTGTAGCCTTGCCATGGCCCCTCTCAACAGTACGAACGGGTCATCCAGTGGTGGCGATACGTATGGTACCACGACCAATGGATCAACCTTGGCAGCGTCTACCTCCATCACCTCCCCATGTGGATCGTCTCTCTCCTGCTCTACCTCAGCCTCCTCCTAGTCTCTCCTTTGCTATCCTCCCCTCCTCCTCACTCTCCTCTATCGCTCCTCTCTCCTCACCTGCCTCAAAAATGAATGAAATGCAAATAGAAGAACAACACAAAGCAACACCTCAAGATTAACTTAGTTAGACTTGAACAAAAAAAAGATGAAACAAAGACTTTACCTTTCCCAAGTTGATTGGTTGGTTGGCCCTTTGGATTTGATTACTTGTGTGCTCCTTGATGGAAAATCACATAAAACTATATGCAAAATGATCTATGTGCAACGAAGGATGGAATGATGGAGTTGGGTATTGGATAAGTGTATGAAAGAGGATACAAGATGAGCTTGAAGAGTGCAACAATGGTGGATGCAAGAGCTTGAATGCTAGAGTCAATTGTGTGAATGAATGAGAAATGAGACCAAAATCCTCTATTTTAGGGGAAAAGTCTCTAAAGAAATGGAGGGCTAAGATTTAGCCACCATGGACAAGATGAAGGGCTAAGAGGAGTTGAGGAGTCACAAACCCTCACATCTTGCCATGTGGCAGTGAGGTGGAAATGGGGAGTGTGATGTGGAAGTACTTGAAAGTACCTTGGGATTGAGAGAAAATTTCCTTAAAAAGGAAGTTCTTGTCCCCATGTGGGAAGGATGTGACACATGAGGAATTTAAGAATTCCTCAATAATCCTCATGGGAAAGAGAGAAACCTTGGAGCAATAAATGTGAATTTTTAATTCACATGATTGGAGGGTACTTGGAAGTACTTTGGGGATAAGACAAGGTCTCCTCATAAAGGAGGTCCTTGCCCCCATGTGGGAGATGTGACACATGAGGAATTTTAGAATTCCTCATCAACCTACATGGGGAAGAGGAGAGCCTTGGAGAAATAAATGTGAATTTTTAATTCACATGGGGAAGAGGTTGCCTTGGCTAAATGAATAAATCATTTATGATAGTTGACTTGGAGGCATGCCATAAATGGCATGAGGATTAGATTAAGGTTGTGCAAATAGGTGATTAAGGAACCTAATGAAGGATTAGAAGAAAGTTGCAAGATATGGAGGATGTGGCATTAATCTTGATTAAAGGTGTGCACATCTTAAGCATGGATTAATTAAACTAATCTAGATTAAAGGAAGATTATGGAGGATGTGACAAGGAGAGAGAAAATAGGGAATTTAAAATTGATTTAAATTCAAAAGGCCAAATAACTAAATTAAATAAATTGATGTATTTATTTAATTTAGAGAGGAAGGGGTGAAAGACAAAGTATTTAATTATTAAATTAAATACTTTAGGAACCTTAGGAAAAAGAGAAATATTAATTAAATAGATCATTTAATTAATATTGATGGGGAATATGAAATAGATGAATAAAGGGGATGAATTTGACCATACGGGAGTGGTCAAATTTGGTTGTCTACATATGCATTTAGTTCTTCTCATATCTTATACTCTTTTTCCAAAATTTACTTACTATGCTTATCAAATTAGTTGTGAGTTCTTCTATTTTTTCATCTTAAGAGACAATTTCATGTAAACATTAAATATCTAGGACATATTCATCTCTCTAGTAGATATACTAGGGGATGAATTTAGTTATTATTTAAAGACAAAATTTGTGATCTTTCTCCACCAAGAGGAGGTTTACTCTCTTAATTTATTGCTCATGTATTATAATCTAGTGTTAAACCTTAGAAAGCTTAATGGCATGATGTAATTTTTAAGCCTCTTCTTTAGATTATTCTTATATGCATGCTTTGACCCATGTAGGGGCCTTTCCTTTCTCAAAATCCCTATGAAATGAACTAGAAGTGGGGGTTGTGTCTTCTTCTACCCACTCCATTGGAAGTGATGGTACTTTTGGTGTCTTTGTTTATATTTGTCCCTCCAAAGGTAAAATACCTCCTAATTTAGTTTGCGTGCCATTTAGAGGTATTGAAGAAGGGGTAGGAAAATAGAGGTGGTGAAGGCATGGTAGGAGAACTTGTTTCTAGAGATTTTGAAGGCATGTTGGGATAAGTTATTGTTTTGGCACCAAGGAGTTCCTATGAGACCTCTAGAGAGGACTGGCTATTGAATTCATTATGGGTTTTCATCTCATGTTTCCTTTTTTACCTTAAATATCTCAAATTATTTAGGAGGTGTACCTATCTATCCAAGTGTTTGCACTACCTTAGTAGCCTCAATATCTTTAGGGGAGATGAATTTTCTAAAACCCTAGAAAAAAATCATTACCAATTTGGTTTTATATCTTTTTTTTGTGGGGCCTTGGAGGTAAATGGAGTATTTTTTATGCTTTTTATTTTAGATGGTGTTGATGTGTTTTTTATGCACTTCTCAACACATGCAATGCATAGGTGCATCACCTCTCTTGAAAGATAATCTTCCACAATCAAATTGCAGAACACTATCCCAAGGTCTCTAATGTCAAGTCTTGACAGTGCTGAGAATATCTCAGTTGTTTGATGTGATTTGCTGGAATCACAAGGTGGTATTACGAATGAGTTACAAAGCATAGGAAGTTGGGTTTGCAAATGCAGTTTCAAAGTGTTGGAAGTGAATGAACAGTGGTTGTCCACTCAAAACAACAAGCTGAAACTCATTAAGTTCATCTGATTTAGCTTCATGGTGATGCTTTGGATGCTACTCTAATCAAGGATTAAAAGAAACAACAAAATGAGAGGGGTTAAGAAAGCTATTCTAATCCTAAGCTATGAATGAACAACAACAATGGTGGTTGCTACAGTAGACAAAATCCCTAAACTGGGTTTTGCTTGGCCAAGAGGAACCTACAATTACACAAAACTAGTGCAATCTTCTAAGGATTGCAGATTTTCAAATTGCACATGCACATCGTGCACATGCAATTGAACTAAGTTGCAACATTGAAATCAAAAAGCCCAGGCTAACTTTACACAGTAGTTTGTCATCAACAAGTGCTAAAAGTATGGGCTGAAAGTTCATCAAATATCAAAACAACAATTTCTATTATCACCTTCAAGAATAAACAACTAAAACTACTATGGAAGGTAGAACCATGCATGCAAGATGAGAAAAATCAAAGAGAACATCCATAAAATCATGCAATGTTGTCTTCTATTGCTGCAAATGCCTTTTACAATAGCTCTCCAACCCTTTACAAATGAGGGGCAAGCCCCTATTTATAGTTTTCCAAAGCCCAAATGAATGGCTAGGATCAATTTGCAATGAATGGCCCAGATTTGTTTACAATAGGGTTTAACCTACCCCACAATATTCAACAATTAAAAATACATTCCTTGTCTTTTCTCTAGTTTGTCATCTAGTGCCAGTCACTGTAGCAATTTCATCATTTAGTTGATTGCTCTTTTACTGTAGCTAAAACTACCTGAAAGATGCCTTCTTACTTGATGTGTTTGCAGTGTTCTTCCTTGGATCAAACGAGCCCATTGACGATTAGCATCAATGGATTGGTGGCGCCTAATTCGGCAGAAAAGTCCCTTATGCTCTCTTCAAGGCCACCCCCTTGCATTTTTGTCCTTGACTCCTTGGCACAAGCCTTCTTCTAATGCTAGCTTTTTTGATGGGTGCTACAAGGAAAGGTGGGCATGAAATGAATGGTGATAGGAGCTATGTGCATTCCTTGTTCAACTTTCTCAATGGGTCTCTTAACAGACCTACAGTAGGCTTCTTGAATCCTACATACAGGAAGTGTCGTAAGTGCTTTCATACACAAATCAAGGAAAACGTTAGTCAAATCTTGCAAAATCCTTGTTAGATTCATCCATGCATTATCAAAAGATCATAATATTCATATTTGGAGCTTATTTGGATCATAAACATTAATGCAGGCCCAAGGGGGTGGGCAGCGAACGAGGGACAACAAATCAGAAGGGAAGTTCCCGGACCTCACAAAACTTAGCAAAACCAAGATTTTTCAATTATAGCACATGGGAAAAGGGGAAGGAAGAGTGTCCAAAAAACTTGAACCTTAAGATTAGACTCATTTGACAAAAACTGGAAGCTCAAAATGGCCACAGAGGGGCTGGGCTTTGGAGGCTGGGTCACCGGGGCTCCATAGATGTTCTAAAATAGTTAAAGGGGGACGAAGCTCCAAAACCACTGAAACTTAACAAAATATTGACGAAACCTTGGCAGTTCACTTAAGCACCACAAACACATCCCAAATCCACCAAAAAGTTGTCCCCAAAGTAAAAAATGTGGAAACTGGACCGACGGGGGTCCATGGATGTTCAATATGGCCACGAAGGGACGGAGTCCCGGAAACAGCCATGGAGGGGCCAGGCTTCAGAGGCTAGATTGCAAGGGCTCCATGGATGTTCAAAATGACCACGAAGGGATGAAGTCCCGGAAATGGCCACGAAGGGGCCGGGCTCTGGAGGCCAGGTTGTTGGGGCTCCACGAATGTTCAAAACGGCCACGGAGGGGCCGGGCTTTGGAGGCCGGGTCACTAGGGCTTCACAGATGTTCCAAAATGACCACAGAGGTACGGAGTCCCAGAAACAACCACGGAGGGGCCGGGCTCTGGAGGCCGGGTCGTCGGGGCTCCACGGATGTTCTAAAACAACCAAAGAGGGACAAAGTTCTGAAACCACCGAAATTTAACGTAACGTTGATGAAACCTTGGTAGTTCACTTAAGTACCACAAACACATCTCAAATCCACCAAAAAGTTGGCCCCAAAGTAAAAAATGTGGAAACCAGACTGGTAGGGGTCCACGGATGTTTCCAAAACAACCAAAGAGGAAGGGAGTTCTGGAGGGAAAGTTCTGAAACCACCGAAACTTAATAGAATGTTGACAAAAATTTGGTAGTTCACTTAGGCACCTCAAACACATCCCAAATCCACCAAAAAGTTGGCCCCAAAGTCAAAAATGCGGAAACCGGACCAATAGGGGTTCACAGATGTTTCCAAAACAGCTAAAGAGGAAGGGAGTTCCAGAGGGAAAGTTCTGAAACCATTGAAAATTAACGAAACTTTGATGAAACTTTGGTAGTTCGCTTAGGCACCTCAAATACATCCCAAATCCACCAAAAAGTTGGCCCCAAATTCAAAAATGTGGAAACCGAACTGGTAGGGGTCCATGAATGTTTCCAAAACAGGCAATGAGGAAGGGAGTTCCGAAGGGAAAGTTCCAAAACCACTGAAACTTAACGGAACATTGACAAAACTTTGGCAGTTCGCTTAGGCACCTCAAACACATCCCAAATCCACCAAAAAGTTGGCCCCAATGTTAAAAATGTGGAAACCAGATCGTCAGGGGTCCACAAATGTTTCCAAAACAGCCAAAGAGAAAGGGAGTTCTGGAGGGAAAATTCTGAAACCACCAAAACTTAACGAAACTTTGAAAAAACTTTGGCAGTTTTCTTGGGCACCTCAAACACATCCCAAATCCACCAAAAAGTTGGCCCCAAAGTCAAAAATGTGGAAACCGGACCAGCAAGGGTCCATAGATGTTTCCAAAACAGCCAAGGAGGAAGGGAGTTCCGGAGGGAAAGTTCTAAAACCATCGAAACTTAACAAAACTTTGTCAGTTTATTTAGGCACCACAAACACATCCGAAATCCACAAGAAACTTGTCCCCAAAGTCAAAAATGTGGAAAAAAGTGAATCGAGTGATCAGAGACCAAGTTAGCAGGAACAAGACAAAAGGCAAAAAAGGACGGGGGACTTTGTTTCTCCTTGGAATTGAATACCCCAAATAGGTGAATTTGGGTAGGGGGATTTGATCGTTTGAAGGAACATGACCAATTTGGGCCTAAAAATGGGGCACACAAAACAAGATAGGAGCAAAGCAACCTGTCAGGAGCACAAAAAGGGGGTCCCTGCCTACAGCGGGGCGTGTGTGCAAAACATGCACAACAAATGGCGACTCATTGGGGAAATGCTCCAGAGCATTTCAATGACAAACTAGAATCACGAACCCAAAATCTCTGGTTTCGACCTTCACGCTAGGGAAAACAAACCAGACGCTCAACTAAAGGATCAAAACCACTAGCCAACCCAACCTTTAGTATGCCGAAAATCCAAGTGTGTACAATTGCGTTAATTCCCATCCTTCGATTCCTACATGAACCCAAGCTCCATCAAGTCAAGCTACATAGTTTATTCTAACTCCAAAAGCATTCGGGACATTGCCTCACTGCCAGTCAGGCATCCATAGCCCTGACGAGGTTGTCATTGTGATTCTCTCGAACATTGCTCTACTGCCAGTCGGACGTCCATAGCCCAGGTAGAGTTGGTCAAATACCCCTAAAAAGTTGAATTTTCTCTTTCTTTTAATTTTCAATGTTTTCTTTCTTTCTTTCTTTGCTCTTTTTAGCTCTTTTATTTCAACCTACAAGCATTGAAGCTCACGCTTAAGACAGAATCACAGTGGCACTAGAGCAGAAATTTAGATTTTTCACTTAACTAGACTTCACAAAAGGCCATACAATGATTGTTGGATTCTTAAGATGTGTAAGAGCTGTAAGATTTTAGAATACGTCAGAGTCAGACTAAACCAACAACCTATCCTCTTTGAATCAAACACCCAGATCACTTGACACTAACATAAGACCTCCACCATCCACTTTGAAGCCTTGATTAGAGTTTGACAAAGAAATACGTAGAACAACCCCAAGTGATAAGTATGGTTGTTGTGCGCACATATTTGCCCAGCTAAAAGCAGAGGGACCCTAAGCAAAGCAGCAGCAAAGCGAAAGCAAACAAAAAGCAAACAACCAACAAAGTAAGCAACCCACATCAAACCAACTAACCTAAGGAAAGCAAGAAAGCAAAGTATTTACAAGAAACCTATACTACTCAAAACGGGCTATGTACAAAGATATTTACAAAGCACTATGTTCAGGCAAGGCAAGTTGACATTAACACTCATTGGATTTTGTAATGCATGCACAAGCAAATAGGCAATCGTTATCGTTCTTAACCATGCAAATTTATCTTTATATTCTGAAAAAAGAAATTCAACATTGCAACACTCAAGTTCAATCACGTCATCATGAAAAATTAGCAATTGAGGAGGTTCGTTGAACCCATGGTTAATCCATAAACATGTTCATTTCCCCTCATTCCCATAATCAAAATAATAAGTGCAATTATGAGAAATAATAGGGGCAAGGAAGGATAGAACTTGGATGTCATCACATGGAGGTGGCAGCATTGGACAGTCGAGAGCAAGCACATCATCGTTGATCGTTGCATTGGTAGCTTCAAGTGGGCGCGGTGGAGGGTGCAACACTTCGGACATTAAGCTTGCATGAGGCTGGGAGGATGGGGTAGCAAACAACTCTTCCAATCTACCAATGAGACCTATCACCCCGGTTGGCAGTTCTTTAAAAAGAAATACTTCTCCACATTGATCATTTGCAAACTTGGGATCCACTTGGTTGTTTTCCTCAAGGGGTAGCATGTTATCTCATCTCCTTCCCCAAGTATCAACCTCCTTTTTATGATGTTCAATGTCATGGGATAATGACATGGACAAATCTGTCCTATTACAACTCCCTAAATATGAAGGAGGATCAACAATGATCATGGCGGAAGGGCTCCAAGTTGCATCTTGTAGTTGGTCAATTTTGTCATACTTGTTGGAAGCCATCAAAAAACCCCCACCTTTGTCTTCTTCCTTTTGCTATTCGTGCATCTCATTATGACGTTCACTTGTTTCCTCTTGCTCACTATCGATGTAAATGGAGAAGAAGCTCCTCTCCCAATCTAGAAACTCTAGTTCATCACTGTTCAGGGGCTCAAGGAGTATATATTCATCACTACCATCTTTTGAGATGTGCTCTTCCTCGGCATGAGAATACCTCTGTAGTATAATTCTCAATGGAAATAAGTCATCAATTGATGGCACCTCATTAAGGTGACCAAAATTCACTATGCAATCTCCCTCCAAAGACTCGCCAAAAATCCTATTGTCCATACTGCACAACTGCTCTTCAAGAGGAAGAACTTCTTGATGATTGGTGGACAATATTCCCACTTGATCTACTTCATCACTCAGAGACTTGAGATTGTGTTGTCATCCTTCTTCTATTGCTGCCCCAACATCCTCTTGAGGTCCACCTTCAGTTGATCCATCACTTGATTTAGGCTTTTGGTCTTCTTCTTTGATATGGGTAGCAAGTATAGGAGGTCGGGTACTTGGTTTCCTTGCTTGTTCTTTGACTTTCTTGATGGCTTCTAGGCCTAGTTCGCATGTGAACTCCGAGTGTGATGAATCATGAAGTCTGCACCAATTTGGCAATAGTAGCACCTCCAAATCCACTTGGTATTTTAGCTTCGTCCAATCCTTTTCCAACCTAGAGACGAGCTGGTCATATCTCTCCATGATCGGGTCCTCATCATCACTTGGGAGGGAAGTTGGATGGCGAACAGCTGTGGCGAGTGGTTGTTCCCACTCCTCCAAAATTTCATTTTTAGATTCTTGATCACTGTCATTAACAAAGAGAGATCTTCTAATCTGATTTCACTTATACCTTCATCATCATTTTTTGCTGCTCCAATGTTGTCAACCTTTTCTCCTTCCTATTTTTCAACATTTGAGTTGGCTTTCATAACATCCACGACTGCAGACTTCATTGGTTCATCTTCACCTACCAATTGCTCTTCTTCTAGAGTGGAGGATTTCCTTCGATTGGTGGAGGGAAGGCCTTCTAAATTAGTTTCAATTAGATTTTCACCAAGGCACTTTGCTATCCTAGTGAAATATGCTTCTTCCTCCTGGTTTTCAACTTTGATGTTTGCTGCTCCAACATCAACTTGTATCAAATTTCTTGGTTCATCCTTACTTTGCTATCCTCTGGATGTTGACAACTCTTCTGCCTCATTGGATAACTTCTCTTGATTGGGAGTTGGTTGCTCCAACTTGTCCGAACAACCCTTGGCTTGAGTGATGATTTTTGTGCATGACGAGCAAGTGAATTTGGAGTGGGGTGCATTACGAAACTTGCACCAACTTATCCTCTTTGAATCAAACACCCAAATCACTTGACACTAACATAAGACCTTAACCATCCACTTTGAAGACTTGATTAGAGTTTGACAAAGAAATATGTAGAACAACCCTAGGCGATAAGTATGGGTTGTTGTGTACACATATGCGCCTAGCTAAAAGCAGAGGGACCCCAAGCAAAGTAGTAACAAAGAGAAAGCAAACAAAAAGAAAACAACCAACAAAGCAAGCAACCCACATCAAACCAACTAACCTAAGGAAAGCAGGAAAGTGAAGTATTTACAAGAAACCTATACTACTCAAAATGGGCTATGTACAAAGATATTTGCAACGAATGGCCCAGATTTGTTTACAATAAGGTTTCACCTACCCCACAATATTCAACAATTAAAAATACATTCCCTATCTTTTCTCTCTTTTGTCATCTAGTGCCAGTCACTGTAGCAATTTCGTCATTTAGTTGATTGCCCTTTTACTGTAGCAAAAACTGCCTAAAAGCTGCCTTCTTACTTGATGTATTTGCAGTGTTCTTCCTTGGATCAAACGAACCTGTTGATGATTAGCATCAATGGATTGGTTGCCCCTGATTCGGGTGGACAACTCCCTATGCTCTCTTCAAGGCCCCCCCTTGCATTTTTGTCCTTGACTCCTTGGCACAAGCCTTCTTCTAATGCTAGCTCTGTTGATGGGTGCTACGAGGAAAGGTGGGCATGAAATAAATGGTGACAGGAGCTATGCACATTCCTTGTTCAACTTTCTCGATGGGTCTCCTGACGGACTTGCAGTAGGCTTCTTGAATCCTGCATACATGAAGTGTCGTAAGTGCTTTCATACACAAATCAAGGAAAACGTTAGTCAAATCTTGCAAAATCCTTGTTAGATTCATCCATGCATTATCAAAAGATCATAATATTCATATTTGGAGCTCATTTGGATCATAAACATTAATACAGGCCCAAGGGGGCGGGCAACGAACGAGGGACAACAAATCGGAAGGGAAGTTCCCAGACCTCACAAAACTTAGAAAAACCAAGATTTTTCAATTATAGCACATGGGAAAAGGGGAAGGAAGAGTGCCCAGAAAACTTACTTAAGATTGGACTCATTTGAAAAAAATTGGAAGCTCAAAACAACCATGGAGGGATGGAGTCTTAGAAATGGCCACGGAGGGGCCGGGCTCTAGAGGTCGGGTCGCTGGGGCTCCATGAATGTTCTAAAATAGCCAAAGGGGGATGAAGCTCTGAAACCACCGAAACTTAATGGAACGTTGATGAAACCCTGGGTAGTTCACTTAAGCACCACAAACACATCCCAAATCCACCAAAAAGTTGTCCCCAAAGTCAAAAATGTGGAAATCAGACTGATGGGGGTCCACGATGTTCAATATGGCCATGGAGGGATGAAGTCCTAGAAACGGCCATGGAGGGGCCAAGCTCCGGAGGCCGGGTTGTCGGGGCTCCACAAATGCTCAAAACGGTCATGGAGGGACAGAGTCCCGGAAACAGCCATGGAGGGACAGAGTCCCAGAAACGGCCATGGAGGCCGGGTCGCCAGGGCTCCACAGATGTTCCAAAATGGCCACGAAGGGACGAAGTCCCTGAAACAGCCACGAAGGGGCCGGACTCCGAAGGCTGGGTTGTCGGGGCTCCATAGATGTTCCAAAACAACCAAAGAGGGACGAAGTTTCGAAACCACTAAAATTTAACGTAACATTGAAAAAACCTTGGCAGTTCACTTAAGCACCACAAACACATCCCAAATCCACCAAAAAGTTGGCCCCAAAGTCAAAAATCTAGAAATCGGATCGGCAGGGGTCCACAAATGTTTCCAAAATAGCCAAAGAGGAAGGGAGTTCCAGAGGGAAAGTTCTGAAACCACCGAAACTTAACCAAACGTTGATGAAACTTTGGAAGTTCGCTTAGGCACCTCAAACACATCGAAAATCCACCAAAAAGTTGGCCCCAAAGTCAAAAATGTGGAAACCGTATTGGCAGGGGTCCAAAGATGTTTCCAAAACAACCAAAGAGGAAGGAAGTTCTGGAGGGAAAGTTCTGAAACCATCGAAACTTAACAGAACTTTGATGAAACTTTGGCAGTTCACTTAGGCACCTCAAACACATCCCAAATCCACCAAAAAGTTGGCCCCAAAGTCAAAAATGTGGAAACCAGACTGGCAGGGGTAACAAAGATGTTTCCAAAATAGCCAAAGAGGAAGGGAGTTCCGAAGGGAAAGTTCTGAAACCACTAAAACTTAATGGAACATTGACGAAACTTTAGCAGTTCGCTTAGGCACCTCAAACACATCCCAAATCCCCTAAAAATTTGGCCCCAAAGTCATAAAATGTGGAAATCAGACCGGTAGGGGTCTGCATATGTTTCCCAAACAGCCAAAGAGGAAGGGAATTCTGGAGGGAAAGTTCCGAAACCACCGAAACTTAACAAAACATTAAAAAAACTTTGGAAGTTCACTTAGGTACCTCAAACACATCCCAAATCCACCAAAAAGTTGGCCCCAAAGTAAAAAATGTGGAAACCAGACCGGCAGGGGTCCACGAATGTTTCCAAAATAGCCAAAGAGGAAGGGAGTTCTGGAGGGAAAGTTCCGAAACCACCAAAACTTAATGGAAATTTGATGAAACTTTGGTAGTTCACTTAGGCACCACAAACACATATGAAATCCACAAGAAACTTGTCCCCAAAGTAAAAAATGTGGAAAAATGCGAATCGAGCGATCAAGGACCAAGTTAGCAGGAACAAGACAAAAGACAGAAAAGGGAAGGGGGACTTTGTTTCTCCCTAGACTTGAATACCCCAAGTAGGTGAATTTGGGTAGGGGGATTTGATCATTTGAAGGCACATGACCAATTTGGGCCTAGAAAATGGGGCACACAAAACAAGACAAGAGCAAAGTAGCCTGTCAGGAGTGAAAAAAAGGGGGTCCCTGCCTACAGCGGGGCATGTGTGCAAAACATGCACAACAGATGGTCCTACCTCTTCCTTTGAATCTAAGATAATTATATTTAGTGGTTCCTAGCAAGTTGGGTGGGCCTAATGTTCAACAAGATATTTTTTTGATACTTTAGGCAAAAGTTCTTATTACAAAGTTTCTAGAGAAATTCACTTACTGTATTCTTTATTGTTCTTTCAATATTTTTTAACTTTAACCTTTTCTTTTCTTTTTTCTTAGTTAGTTCTAATTGATTAAATTTCTTTTCTCGCTCTTCATTTCTAATAAATAGAAGAGTCAAATATTCTTTCTTATATATATTTTATGTCTTTTAATTTATATTTGCTCAATATTGGTTATTGGGTACTTTTTTATTGCTATTTTACTTTGTTTGCTTTTCTGACTTTTATTTCTATCTTTTAATGGTTGATTCTTTCTTTCTCCATTGTTCACCTTCTTTATTATTTTTAAGTACTTTTATTTATTCTATTATTTTTTATTGTTTCCTATTACCTCCCTCTCCCCATATTTCCTGCCTCTCCTTTTAAAGCTAACTCTACAATCTAATCTCTCATTTTCCTCTTCCTGGTGATGGATCACTGAGTGTGATCCGAAACATTGAGTAAAAAATATACATAGTTTTATCCAAAAGTATATTATTCCTATTAATGGACTGTGGAAAACTAATACTAGATAATGTAGAGGTCATAAAGGTAGAGCATGCAGATACTGAAGATTCCCCCAACGTTCAAGCTTAGCAAGAAACTACAATGCTTGGACATGAAGTTTTGTTATGCAAAAGTCAAAATCAAGTCAGTTTCAAAATCGAAAGAAGCTACCATGACAAGAACAATGCTTAAGAAAATTTGGTGTTTCAAAAGAAAAATATGATGAAGAGGTAAGTATATGCCCCCTCCTATTTTTTCCCCCAGACAAGTGGGGTAAGAATAGGAAGGACGAAAGGAACATTTTCGCCATGAAAAATGGGAAAAAATGACCTATTTATGCCTCGGGTGTGCCCATGGAAGGGTCATTATCATTATTCATAGTGAGGAGTTTTTCAAATTTTGTGAGAGAGAAGTAAGCAAAATGTCTCACAAAAATGATTACATGACCCCGAGGGTCGAGTAGCTCCATGCAATAATAGCGAGGGGTGATGAACAAGACGAGGTACACAAAATTTCCACCCAACTTGTCATTTTTATCATTTTTTTAGCTTTTTATTTTCCTTGAGTAGCATAGGCATCCAAATGCATGCGAAGGTATCTAGCCGGTGCCTTATCATCTTGACAGAGCATCAACATCCTTCGACTACACTGACGTCCATCTCGTGTGTTGTCATTGGGAGTTATTTGGCTCGAACGCCACCGTGGCGTGTGTCAGTTTCAAAGGTTGACATAATAAATTTTTATTTAGAGTTAGAATTTTTTGATGATGTAGAATGTGTTGACATGGGAATTTGTGTTTTTGCAAGAGTGGTTAGAGATATGTGAGCATGTTGATGGATTGTTGTTGACATAGTTGTGCAATTGCATCAATGAGATCCACCCTGATGACTAGGACTTGCTACGATAAGTCGGTATTTGGTGGGTAACTATAATGTCCCCATTTTTGTGAGCATCAATTTGTAGAGGGTTTATCCTATTCCTGACCATCATAGGCTAAAGAGCTTGGTTAGAGGGTCTTTTGGAGGAAATTACCTGGTTAGTGGTTGGCTTCTTCTCCTGGATTCTGTGGTTATAAGGGGGGTTTCCTATGTTCATTCGAATGTTGGAAAACCTAATGTTGTGTTATGTCAAATGTTGGAAAACCTAATGTTATGTTATACCAACATGTTTGCACTTTATAAATTCTAAAGTTGTATTTTAATATAATTATAAAGTGCAAATAAAAATAATAATTATTAATGATTTGTTAGAAGCTTCTAGTTGGGCTGACCTCAAGAGGAGAAAAGTATATTAAGAGGGGTTGGGCTATGCTTCTATTCATCCAAGGATTGATATGTGTTTTGAAGTTTTGGTTTGGAGAAGAAACCAACTAGGTTCTCTACCATTCTTGAGCCTTTGGGAATGACACTCTCATTGGTTGTGCAATTTTGAGGCTGTGAAACTATCAAATGAGATTATTTCCAATTGTGGGCTTCATTTCAAAAGTTCAACTTGTGCTTGCATTGCAAATTTTGTGGCCTTTGGTAAAATTTGGAGATTAAGATTACAAATCAGCTTGTTGAAGCTTTTGATGAAATCGATTAGGAGAAAATGCATTGTTAATTGTTGATCACCATTTTGACATTGAAGAAGAGCAATTCATTGATGATGACTTGTCATAAAGAAGGGACAAATTCAACTTGACAAAAAAAATAGAAATCAAATTTTTCTTGTAGCAGGGGCACACCATAACATGGTGCAATTTTGTGAGAAGAACCATCTAAAAATTCTAAAATAAATCAGGGAAGGTCATATGCCCCTTTGGGAGCATAGTGCAACAACTTGAAGGAAACATACAACTGTATCAAGAAGAAGTCGAATGGATCATGTTGGTAGCCTTTTGATATCAGGTTCTTCACTTGGAGCTATATAGCATTTAGAAGTCACAAGTTCATTTTGAAATCATTTGTTGTCTTAAGTAGCAATTGAGCATTGTAATTATAGTCATATTAAGATTGCATCATAGTATCTTGATATTAACATTGAAGTTTCTGATTGCATAGTGTTTTGAGTTGCATCTGCTGGAGGTCTAGTCACTATCCTCGACACTCATGTTATTATCATTGAATATCCATTTTGGAATCAGTCACTCAAGCTAGCCACTGTAAGGGGTTTAGATCTGATTTTTCTTTACTAGCATTGTATCTCAATTATGCTATCAAATAAGACATTGGAAGTTGGCTATCATATGTTTGATCAAATGTCAAACTTGTTTACTTTCAAATCAACATCTTAGTTACATATCATATGTTTGCATTAATTCCTAGTTCCTATAAGTGCATAAGGGCTATCTTAGGATACATGATAAATGTTTGACATAATTCCTTGTTGTAGATGCAAATTAGGTTGATTTCTAAGCATTTGACAAAATGTCAATTGGATGTAGGTGCACATTTTCCATGTAGAAATTTTATGTATGCATTCAAAAAATACAAAATAATTGTATTTGCATCCTAACTCTTTGATTATACATCTTAGTGATCATTTGCAAGCATTTAAATCACTTTTGACATCATTTCAAGCAAGCATAATCATATTGAAACACATAAACAACAAGTAAAGAGTTTGTATGCAAAGTGTTTGACGATATTCCTTGAGCCTCTAATCAACATTTTGAGGTTAGAATTGTCAAGGGATATTATAGTGGTGTTAGAGCTTTGATCCTACTATCCTAGAAGGTTAAAAGCTTTTCATGCATCCATGAGAGGTTGGGCCACACAAATATTATACCCATCAAAGAGTAGGACAATAAAGAAATTAGATTTTAAATTTACAACAGGATCAAAATTTGCTACCTTTTGCACTTTGGTCTCTTGAGAGACTCCACTAGTAGAATATGGCTCAGACTATTTCAGCGTGTTTGGGTGCAAAAGAGGACCTTTCATAGTAAAAAACCACCGTACAGACATGTTGGAATAGCTGGTTTGGTTGTATGATGAATAGAATGAAAGTTACACCACTTTCCAACTTCACACTACATGCAACTGACCCATTTTCCATCAATTGAAATCTATTCACCATAGGAAAATGAATTGGAGCTATAAAAAAACAGAGAGAGGTTATTATAGAGGATTCCTATGTGATCCCATATCCTTAGATGGAGTGTTTCCAAGTGCCACGATTTTCAAGTAATCGCTATTCAAAGTTTTCTGCCCTTTTTCACTTTGGTCTCTTAAGAGACTTCACTGATAGAATGTGGCTCAAACCATTTCAGCATGTTTGGATGTGAAAGGGGAACTTTCATAGCATAAAACAACCCATATAGACATGTTGGAATAGTTGGTTCAGTCATATGATGAATAGAACGAAAGTTACACCCCTTTCCAACTTTACACTACATGCAACTGACCCATTTTCCATCAACTGAAATTTATTCACCACGGGAAAATGACTTGGATCTATCAAAAACCAAGAGAGATTATTATAGAGGGGCCCTACATGATCTTGTAGCCTAAGAAAATATGTTTCCAAGTGCCACAGTTTCTGAGTAATCGCTCATCAAAGTTTGTTTCCCTTTTGCACTTTGGTCTCTTAAGAGACTTCATTGGTAGAATGTGACTTGAACCATTTTAGAATGTTTGGGTCTGAAAAAGGACCTTTCCTAGCATAAACCCACCCATACAGATGTGTTGGAACAGTTGATTAGGTCGTATGACAAACAAAGAAGAATCTACACATGCACCTTCCTCAACTTCTCGAGAGCAGGGAGAATCTCTTCATTGAATACATTATCTATCTCATTCAATTTGGTTTGCTTCTTTTTCAAGTGTTTTTAGAGCAGAATAACCTCCTTTTCATTGACAATAAAATCTTCTTCAAGTTTATTTTAATTCCTTTTCTAAGTGGTTAATTTTAGTCTTCAATTGTTTTGCTTCAATTTCAACACTTCCAACTATTGCCTTTGCATTTGCAGCTATTGTTATCATCTTTGGAAGTGTCTTTCTGATTACAGAATGCAAATGTTTCTTTTAACATGTTCTTTAAAAAAATTCCCTACCTTTATAGATAAGAATTTCATGTGTCCACCACATTTATTCTCCTTTTTTTCACTTACATTTCATATTGATTCTTCCTTATCATTTATTTCTAGTTGTATTTTCTCCACATAAGTCTTAAGTTCAAGAATCTTTGACTTCATTTCTTCATTTTTTGATCTACCCATAAAGATTGGAATGATTGTAGGATATGCCCAAAATGGAAAATGTATGGAAAATGTTGTACCATAGACAAGCCAATGAGCTATTTGAAAAATGCATCAAATAAATGTGGTCTCATGGTGATGGACATCACCATGAGACCACATTTCTTTGATGAAGTTTTCAAACAACTTAATACCTTGTCTATGATTTTTCTTACTATTATGTTTTGATAGATTTTTTCCATGCATCCATAGTTTGGTCGAAAGCACATGTTTTAGGATTTTTTCCATAACATCAAGGGGACCTTGGAATGGGGCATGAAATATATCAAAACATAAAAGGGGGGGTTTCATGAGTGCTATGGTTGCAATTTCCTTAGTAGACACATGTTAAATGTGGATGCATAGACATGACACATGGACTATTTGACAAAATGCCTCCACCAAGATGAATAAACAAGTGCAATAAGAACATGAAGAAAATGGAAAGCTATTTTTTTTAAGCATTTCTACGTTGCAAGAATTTATTGAATGTGACTTTTCTCTGTAGCCTTTTTCTAATGTATAACCCGTTGATGGTGTTTTCTACATGGCAACAACACAGACAAGATGCAATATCCTATCTCTCTTGAAAGGTAAATCTCTATCAACAAGCCTCAAGAGATAACCCCAAGGTCTCTAACGTTAGGTCTTGACAATGCATGAACAACTCAGTGATAAAATGTGAAAATGTTGGTAATCATAATGGGACCTTACTACAAGAAAACTATTGAATCGGTCTTATCAGATTTAATAAACTGGTGGTGCTTCAATCCTAGATTTAACCCAATAATCAAAGAAATAGCAAAAGAATAAGGGGTTTCAAAGAGATTTCTAAATCTAGTACTACTCCTAAGATCAACAATGAAAGTAACCAACACTCGAAATGGACCAATCCCTCAAAACTGATCTCTACTTGACCTAGATAAATTTGCAATCTTATAGAAACAGTGCAATCTTCTAAGGCATTTAATATTTTCAAATCATGAACATTCACTCAAAACAACCCTATTGCAATCGAAATGAATAAACCCTCATAATCGAACTTAAGCACACAGAGTATGAAAAGTCTAGGCTAACTTTGAAAAGCAGCTAACAATTAGTTGGTTGTGAAAAGTATGGACTGAAGGCTTGCTACAACATTCAAGTATCAAATGACAAACATTATTAAATCAAATCTAATCTAAATATTAATCCCCTCAAAGCAATTTTAAAGATGGAAGAACGAGAACCATGCAAGACAAGAGAATACTAGTATGGCACCAAATCACAATGTCATTACTTGTATTCGAATTATCCACTGTAGCAACAATTCTAGCTTTCTGTTACAATATTTGCTTGAGAGAAAACTACTTGCTAACTTACTCTACTTCTAACTAGCTCTGTTCTATATTCTGGTTATAGATTCTAACCTTCTAACTAATTTCTAACCCCTTACAAATGAGGCGACATGCCCAATATATAGAAACCCCAAAAACCCGTCGGCCAGGCAAGGGTTTTGTAGCAATAACTCAACACAACAACCCGGCCAAGAGAGTCTTTGAAATGGGTCAAACAGGCATTAAATGTACATCCTATCTAAGTCGGCCTGGGATCCGTTAACAATCTGGAGTACTTCATCTAGTGAGGGTACTAGATAATTATCCTTTTCTGATGCCCTATTCAGGTTCCTGAAATCTACACACAGTCTGATTTCAACATTTTTCTTTCATACAGGAACCAGGTTTGCAACCCAAATAGAGTGTCTGACTGGAAATATTATCCTTGCAGACAACAGTTTCTGCACTTCCTTCTATATTATGGGTTCCAACAAAGCATTAATAGGCCTCTGCCTCTGTCTGAAGGGTTTCACTCATAGATTGAGAGGGATAGTATGAGTTATGACTAATGTATCATAAGTCTTCAAGTCTTCATAACTCCAGGCTATCACATCTGGATATCTATGTAGTGCCTCTAAGATTTCTTTCCTTTCTTCTGGGGTGCACACTTTACCAATGAGAATATTTTTGACATCCTCCTGAGATCCTACATTATGCTTATCACACTGTCCACTGATGGACTCTTTCTTAGCATCCTGTTCTTGATTTCTAATCCTATCCAGATCAAAGATTCTTTCTAATTGTACCATCCCCCTGGGAATAGTATTGGTCTTCAAATTGATTACCCCTTCGAGGTCCATCTCTGCTTCTTGGAGGTCAGTTTCATCGATGATGTGAGAAGCAAAAACATTTGTATTTGTGATAAAATATAAAATATGTTTGTCATATTCAAATACCTGGAAGTTGGTGACATTATCAGGTACTGAGGGTACTGGGGTCAGTTCTACGGTAAACTTCTTCAACCCAGAAAGAGATAGAGGCTGCAGAGTACTGGCTACCTGGGCCAATGAATCAACTATTTGGTTTTTATTTCGTGGAATCAACTGAATGTTGAAGGCATCAAATCCTTCAATAAGGTCCCATACTTTGTGTCTATAGTTAGTCATTCTTCTGTCATGACAAGAATATTGTCTCCTAACTTTCTTGACTACTAATTCATAATCTCCATACACTTGCAAGATCTTAACCTTCTTCTTCAAGGCCATTAACAATCTATGCACCAAAGCTTCGTATTCTACTACGTTATTTGTACAATGAAACTAAAGTCTATGAGCAGAAAAAAATGTCTTACCTTTTGGACTAATCAGCTCAAAGCCATCTCCAGCCCCTTGCTTTGATTTGGACCCATCGAATCTCAGAGTCCAGCATCCTCCTGCTGCAGATTCTCTTGTTGTATTTCTTGCGTTGTTATTGCTGGATGGCTTTTCAAAAGGCATCACTCCTTTTCCTTTGTGGTCTTCTTGGAAATCCATGTTGTCAATTTTAACTGCAGGAGTGGGGTTGATCTGTTTCTGTATTTGTTCCACTGTAGCTTGGCATAAGCAGCAATCTGATTCTGAATGTGAAGCATTATGTACCCTGCACCAATTAGGCAAAAGTAACTCTCCAAAGTTCATTCTTCTTCCTAACTGAATCTGATCTTCAATACATTTTTGAATGAACTCTTGAAATATGTCTAACAAAGCCAGCTGATTATCTTTCGAATCATCATTATTTTTAGCTAGTTCACCATTGTCTTTAACTGGTTCCACTAGGGCTTCAACATCACTAGGTTTTGTCGTAAGGTCAACAGACGCTGTGTGGAACATAAGAAATTCCTCCACATCTGGTTCTTCAAAAGGAGCAGCAAGCACGTAGTTACCCATATTTACTTCTGATACCAGAATTTCAACAAAGGTTTTCTGATATTCTATAATCATGTACTTCATTCTGGGTTCTCTTTCAATTCTAATCTGATTTGGCACTCCTTTCCAGGGAAGCCACATATGGGAGTGATTAATTGAAACATATCCATTCAAGGCTCTGGTAAGGTCTCTTCCTAGGATTAGGCCATAAGCATCAGGAATGTCAGCTACTTGTATATTGATAACCTGCTGGATTCTAGGATCATAAGCAATCTACATCTAAATCATATTCAACTCTCCTACAACATTGACTTCAGTCTTATCCAACTGTGTGACTTTCTTTTAAGAATCAGCAGGGGTGGTACCCATAGCCCTATAGAAACCAAGGGGCATAACATTGGTTGAGGCACCAGAATCCAGTAGACAATTATGTAAATTCTTGCCAAATATGTAGACAGAAATCAGGAATGGAGGAGTATCTGTTTTCCCTTGAAACAAAGTTAAGGGAGTGTCTACTTAAACAACTTGAGATTTGTCCCTTTCCTTCCTAGTGTCTCCAGGGGGCATATGGACTTGATCATGAGACTGATTTTGTCTTCCTACTGACTGAGAATTGAATACTCTGTTGACATTCTGGCTAATTGATCTATCTTGTGTCATGAAACCAACATCATAAGATCCTAAGACTACATTCCTGATGGATGGAACTCTTAATAACTCGAATGCAGATAGATTTACCTTTAATTTTCAGAGTTCTTCAGCAACATACGTGGCCGATTGTTCATTTAAATTGGTAGGAGTCTCCTTCGGGTATTCCACCATCTTTTCTTTATTTACATCAGCATTTCTTCCTTTTGGTACATCAACATGTCATGGATCTTGAGATAAATATTGCTTGGATACCTGAGGTAGTGATGGATTATTGCTAGCATTAGGGTCTGGAGGTGTGTTAAAATTATTCGGTGGGATGGAAGTAGTAAAGGGGCCTCCTGCCTGTGGACGCTTGTGTGGAAACTCTTTCAAGTCATATTTCTTGACAGGCCTCTGGAATGTCTACACTTCTTCAATATAAGCTTCTTCTTCATCTCTGGGACCATTATCATTCAATGGATTCTCATTGAATAACTGTGTCATTTCATCTCCATTGCACACCTGGTCTGCCTCTTCTTTCAACCAGTCATATTCTTCTTCAGGTACATTCTCCTCACTTTGTGGAAAAGGAGCATGGTTTAATACCAGCATTGGTGAATCATAAGGAATAGAGGGTACAATTTCCTAATTGCTTGCATTGTTCTCCACTTCATACTGAAAGATTTAGGCTGATGTTTGGAACTCTTGACAGTCTAGCTCAGAATGCTAACTAGTCTTGTGGAGCCTACACCACCCTGATAAAGCAACCTCAACCAAATACACACCGCTGGGAGGCTTTTCTTGATTAATTGGTTGACTGGTAGACTGATTGACAGGTTGACTAACTGGTTGATCTAGTGGGGTGGGGACTCCTCCATTATTGGGCCCTGTGTTCTAGGTTTTGTTCTGTCCTGACTGCTGTCTTCTCTCAAAACCTTGTCTGCCACCTGGACCTCTGTCAAAGTTCTGACCTGATGATTGTCCCTTATCATAATTCTATCTTCTGTCATTATTATATCCCCTGTCATTGTTATATCCTCTATTATTGTTATACCCTCGGTCTTGGGTATATCCTCGGTCTTGATGTTTCCCTCTATCAAAGTTCTGTCCTTATGGATTCTCTCTATTCTGATTGGACTGCATTTTTCTCTGAGTAGCTTGCAACTGACTGTTTTGATTCCTCAAGTAGGTCACCTCCATATTTAGCTTTTTTATTTGCTCAGACAACTCATCTAGTCTTTCCTTGTCAGGATTAATATATGGCGATTGATTTGCATTGTTTTGAGGGTATCCTACTACAACATTGATATTTAGTGATTGGTTCAAGACTTCAAAATTCTGCAGGTATGAAGGATAACTAGCCTGAGGTTGGATGTGTAGGGGTTGATTCCCATTTTGCTAAGGGTGACTAATTATGGATGAAATTTGTCCGCTAGGAGGTCTTGGGTGAGGGACTAGAGGCAACTGAGGTACTTGATTCATGATCAGAGTATGGTTCACAAAAGCTTGATTAAGAGCTGGAACTTGTTTGAGGTGAGCGATAGGTCCTAATGAGGGCAAAGGCCCATAAAGATGTTGCCTTAGGTTTGTGCTAACTTTTACAACCTCTGCATATGCATCTAGTAAACTCTCAGGAGGGTTATTACTCCACTTCATAAAGGTAGCTGTCAAACTATCAAGTCCTTTGTAATAGACTTCTAAGGCAGTGGGTTCATCGACAACATAAGGGGTCTGTAATTTGGTATAGGCACGATGAAACCTATTGTTGAAAGATCCTATGGGTTCATTGACCTCCCTCTTCACATTAGTGAACTGATGGTAAAACTCATTGGAACTAATGGGGATTCAAAAATTTTGCAAAAAGGCAACTTCTAACTTAGTCCAATGTTGGATAGACCCAGCAGGTAAATGGTTATACCAATAAAATGCATCTTCTCCTAGTGAATAGGGAAATAACCTACATGCTACATCCTCATGTTTATCCCTCTATCTTTAAGGCCAGTATGAAAGATCCTGATGTGTTCCTTAGCAGTTCTATTTAGATCATTGATATGTAATTTTGAACAAAAGCGTTCAGGGTTTTTGGGCATGACATTATAGACAACGAAACTCAATGGAGATGGGTTGGTCACCAGGAAAGCCATTGGTGGAGGTGGGGGTGGTAATGGTTGATTTATGACTGGCTGAGGTATTGGACTGGGAATGGCCTCAAACTCAGGTGAACTTGATGAAGATGAGGATGATGGAGATGCGGGAGGTGGATTGGATGATGATGAATCTCCCCTTCTGTTGGTCCTTCTTGACCTAGTAGGGTCTAGTAATTCCTAAAATTCTTCTTCTCTCAGATCGAATCTTGTTCTTCTTCTGAATCTCTCAGGAGAGATGGTGTTCAAAAATCAATCCAACTTACTTATTCAGGGCCCTCCTAGCGCCAACACTATTGATGGTGTTTTCTGCATGGGAACAACACAAACAAGATGCAATATCCTATCTCTCTTGAAAGGTAAATCTCTATCAGCAAGCCTCAAGAGATAACCACAAGGTCTCTAACATTAGGTCTTAACAATGCATGAACAACTTAGTAATAAAATGTGAAAATGATGGTAATCACAATGGGACCTTACTACAAGCAAACTATTGAATCGGTCTTATTAGATTTAACAAACTGGTGGTGCTTCAATCCCAAATTTAACCCAATAATCAAAGAAATAGCAAAAGAATAAGGGGTTTCAAAGATATTTCTAAATCTAGTACTACTCCTAAGATCAACAATGAAAGTAACCAACACTCAAAATGGACCAATCCCTCAAAACTGATCTCTACTGGCCTTCTTTTGAGCTTCTCTTGTGATGTCAAATCTGGATCTAAAGCTTGGGAAAAACCAATGGAAGGACAAACCTCCCCAGTGCCCATCCTCAAGGGGAAGTCTCCACCAAATCCAGTCTTGTGCTTGTCCCTCTTGACAATGGCATCAAAATCACAAATGTGCCTAGTGATTTCCAACAATATGATGTGGTCAGTGGGATACCTTGGAAGTCTGTATGGGGCCTTCTGGCAACCATCAATCTAAATGTAGGAGAAATTTGGGAACTGAATAAACCAAGCTCCATACCTCTTGATGAGTTCCTTATCTTGGTCCGAAATTCTAACATGCTTTGCTTCCTGAAGCATTCTGGTGATATGCATGGTGAGTGCATCATTTTCCCTTCTATAGTTTGAGCTTCCTAAATACAACTGAAGGAAAAATTCATAAATGATTTCATGTCCAAAAATTCCCTTTGTATCCAATGCTTTGTAGGGATGAAACCTAGCAAGTGCATAGACCAAATATGAAGTCATTGTGAAGGTCTTTGTCTGCAACACATTAGACAATTGCTTGTGAATTACTTGGCTAATAACCCCTGCCCAATGGTAGTCAATTTTCTCTTGTTCCATCCTTACAATCGCATGGCACATCCAATTCTCAAATGTACCAACACTCCTCAATCCAACCACCCTACTAAGAAACGTGATGGCATCATAGTACTCCTTTTTGAATTTTGCCCTGAATAGCTACTTGGGCAATTTGGAATAGTGTGACTTAGGCTTCTCCAGCCAGGAATTGATAAGTTGTTGTGACTTCATAGTCTGTTCATCGTAGAACTCCTGAGCTACCTCAATGGTGAATCCCACCACATGAGACCGTTCTGGCATATCAAAGGCCTGGGCAATGGAGACCGGGTTGAGATTGGCAATAAATCTCCCTTGAGGACCAATTATCCTCTGTGTATCCTGATCATAGTTCCTGGCGCACTCAAGGACCAGCTCATAACATTGCACCATAGAATGGAAACCAACAACATGGGACAAGCTTGATTCCATCATCCTTCTAGTCACCAAAGGAGGATCCTTAGCTACCATCCTTTCTTTAAATTCTGCATAATCCCATGGGCCAACATTCATATCAGTGACTTCTGACCAGACATAAGTGATCTTACTCTTAGGGACCTTACTCTTAATGTCCAACTTAATCCTCTCTGCATCAGACAATGAAGAACCAGTTGCTGCCTTGCTTGATTCAACTTGCATTCAACATGAAAACATAATAAAAATCATAGGAAAGCAAGGTCAATCCATTGAAACACCATTAGGATGCATCTCATATAGTCAAGGTGCCATTAAAATTCATATAAAATGATCACAAAAAATTTTGGGTTTCAAAACCATCTGCGGAATCTGAGCCAAAGAGGAATTTTTGAAAATTCTAGACCGATCAGATTCCAACGGACCAACCAGGAAACACCTACTTAATCATTAAGCTTGATCATTTTTCATCAATAAATTCACATGGGGGATCCAAATATGTCATGAAATAATCATCAAATGCATCATAAATTATAAACATATCCAATTATCTCACATTCCTTTATGTTTCATCAACTTTCGGGAAAATCAGTGCAAAGAACGAGCCAAATAGGAGACTTCGGAAAATCAGGGAGATGGCAGATTTAGGAGAAATCTAGACTCGACGAAAATCCACAGAATCTGCAAAATCCTGAACCAATGGAGATTCCCAGAATGAAGGTTTCGGCAAGAGTTAATCATTTCGTCGAGAAGTCTCAGTGACTTCCGGGAGTCTCACCGAAGAAAGTCACTAGAATAGGTTTCACTAAGACTTAGTGGTTTTGATGTAACGTCCTGCCAACTAGGGGGAGTCTTAGCGAAGCAAATGGATGCATCGGTGTAAGTTTTGAGTTTGGCTAGAGGTCCCAGCAACTACGTTATGTTTTTCTGATGAAGAGAGCTTCCAGTCTCCGGTATAGAACCTCGATAGTCTCACCGACAGAGCATTATGAAAGGTCTCCTTGATAGAGCAGATTTGAGGAGTCTCAGACTAGATGAGAATGAGAAGTGACCTCGCTAAGAAGGTCCATGACTTTAAAAGGGTCATAGCGATGATGGAGAGAGTCACTGAAACTAAACCAAATATGAATTTCAAAAAGTTTAACTTAGGGAAAGTCAGGGATGAACCTTTCATGAATTTTCTTTGCATTCTAGGTCAAATTTAAGAGTAGGTAGGGCATTCACTGTCAACTAGGTCATCAGCATGAATTGCAGATGACAATGTACTCCCCTGACAGAAGGGCAGCAATCAGACAACTAGTATAAAGCGAGAATTGATCTCAGTAGATATGTTTGGTGAAAGGTCTCCGACCTAGAAATGGCAAAGATAAGAAAGTCTCAGCGGAACAGAATGGATGAAGATCTTGAGCAACAAGATCCAGCCGGAGTTCAAGCAGGATCCAGGAAAATCCAACTAGGGTGGAAAGTCTCAGATCCGAGCCCAAGATTTGTCCAGAACTTAGGATTTTCAATGAATAAACCAGGGGAAACACTTAGGAAATCCAAAATAAACTTTAAAGCACATGCCAAATAAGACAAAACCTAAAACGCCAAAACCAAAGCGAAAGAGGGTCCCTGCTTCTAGCGGGGCGTGTGTGTTGCACAACATGACCTACCAATATAATGTCCAAAAATAGACATGTATGAAAAATGTGGTAGCATAGACAAAGCTCACATGAATATTTTGATTAAATTCCTTAAAGAAATGTGGTCTCATGAAATTAGATTTCAAGCTAAGGAAAAAATGGATTTTTTAAAAGACATTACAAACTTTCAAGAGGATACAACTGGATTGAGTATAAATCCAAAAATTTCAACGTTTTTGAACATCCTATCTTTGGAACAAGGTATTTAGGCATCAATCAAATCATTAAAAGAAGGGGGGATTGTTTGAATTTTTTTTTTGGTAGACATGTATGAAAAATTTGGTAGCATAGACAAGGCAATCAGCTGCTTGAAAAAAATCCTCAAAGAAATGTCATCTCATGGTGATGTGCATCACCATGAGATGACATTTTTTTAAGGCATTTTTTCAAACAAATGATTTCCTTGTCTATGTTGTTTGATAAAATTCTTTGGTAGACATGCATGGAAAATTTGGTAGCATAGACAAGGCAATCAGCTATTTGAAAAAATGCCTCAAATAAATGTGGTCTCATGGTGATGTGCATAACCATGAGACCACATTTCTTTGAGGCATTTTTTGAAACAACTGATTGCATTGTCTATGCTGTTTGATAAAATTCTTTGGTAGACATGTATGGAAAATTTGGTAGCATATACAAGGAAATTAGTTGCTTTGGTAGAACTGTTTGACAAAATGCCTCAATGAGATATATCCTTGTGGACTACAATGAAATTACAGGATATGCACAAAATGGATTTGTGAAAAGGATTTAGAAAATTTAAAGTAAATGCAATTTCTAGGTGTAAAACCAAATTCCACTACATTTTCCAACATCCCCCATGCCTATACCAAAATGTAAGCTTTGGAAAGGGGTATGCACATACATTGAAAATGACTGAGAAATGATGTATTATATTACATACTTATAACTACTCTCATATATATGTGTATACAAAATATGGAAGCATACACAAGGTAGGTCAATTGTTTGACAAAATGCCTCAAAGAGATATGATTTAAAATGTAATTGGGAAGTGTAAAGAATTGTGTAGTTTAAAATGTGCGAAGAGGAGCTAAGCTTATAATGAAAAACAAAAAATGATGAACATGGAATATGCATAATAACAAAATCAAAGCATTTTATTAAGCATGTATGATAAGGGATGATAAAGAAACATAATATAATTAAGGAAAATGTAAATAAAATGTGTAAAGACTTCACATACCTAAAAAATGAAGATTCAAATGGAGGAGTTCTCCCCAATTATGTAGTATTTGATTCTTCTTACATCAAAATCCTCAACAATTTGAGCTTTTTACAAGCTTCTTTCCTTTTCAACGTTGAATTGTATATCACTCTTGAATATAATTACTAACAATAATACTAATAACTAATGTATAATGTTAAATTCCTACAATTCAATTACAATTAACATTGCAACACTACAAAAATTGAGACTTGAATTGATATATATCAAATTTGATGTGAATTTTTTTTTTATTTCCTCCTTCCTAAGTTGGAAAACCATAAAAAGGTGGTGGAAAGTTCATGCAAAGGTGGTAGCATGTGAAAAATTTGCATGTGCACTTCCCAACAACATCAAAATGCTTCTTTTTGTTCGAACATGCCCATAACTAGGAGAATAACAGAGCATGTGGCCCTAGATCATGGGTGTGCTAAATTTTTTGCCATTATAGAGAAAGAAAAAATGTGCTCGTGTTATAACACAAGAACGTTTTGTCTTGCTATACAAAACAACTATATCTAAACTTCAAAACACACTCATGTTATGAAAGTGTTGATTTTATAAATGTTTCCTTGCTCTCTCTCTCTCTCTCCTTAGCCATCTAGGTCTCTCACTTAACCCTAAATGTTATCCATAAACCCTCAACCCTAGACACTATTCCTTAAACCCTAATCCCTCAACCCAATACCCTTAAACCCTAATCTCTCTCTCTCCCTCTCTCTCCCTCTCTCTCTCTCTCTCTCTCTCCCTCTCTATATGTCTCTCCCTCCCACCCCCTCTCCCTCTCTCTGGTATCTCTCTCACTCCCTCTACCTCTCTCCCATCTCTCTATCTCCCATTCTCTCTCCCACTCCCTCTCTCTCCCACTCCCTCTCTCTACCACTCCCTCTCTCTCAACTATACCTCCCACCCTACCACCTCTCACTCAACCCTCTCTCTCTCCTCTCTTTCTCTCTCTCCCCTCTTAGGTCTCTTCCTCCCACCCCTATCTCTCATCTCCCTCTGGCACCCTACCTAGATCTCTCTCTCCCCTCTCTCTGTCTCTCCCTCCCACCTCCTCTCCCTCTCTTAGGTCTCTATCTCTCTCACTCCCTCTATATCTCTCCCATCTCTATCTCCCACTCCCTCTCTCCTCTCTCTCAACTATCCCTCTCACCCTACCAGTCCCTCTCAATCCAACCCCATCTTTCCCACTCCCTCTCTCTCTCTCCCTCTCTCAAGTCTCTCTCTCCCACACTCGCTCCCTCTCTCAAGTCTCTCTCTCCCTCTCCCTCTCTCTCACTCCCTCTCTCTCCCACTCCCTCTCTATCACACTCCCTCTCTCCCCCTATCTCTTAGGTCTCTCCCTCTAGCATAATACATAGATAAATCTCCCACTCCTTTTGTCTCTCTCCCACTCCCTCTCTCTCTCTCCCTATCTCTTAGTTCTCTCCCTCTAGCAACCTCCCTAGATAAATCTCTCTCTCTCTCTCTCTCTCTCTCTCTCTCTCCTTCTCTCTCAAGTCTCTCTCTCCCACTCCCCTCTCTCTCTCTCCCTCTTTTTGGAAATTGTAAGATTGTCATTGATGCCAACAAGTCTAATCTAGATAATTACCTAAATGGAATTTTGATGTTTATCAGTCTTTAGCTACTTTGGTAATGAAAGTTTGTTGATCCAGTGTTTTGATCTGGATTATCCCTTTTGGAAGATCAACAATGAA
This sequence comes from Sequoia sempervirens, assembly GCA_007258455.2. Classification (NCBI taxonomy): domain Eukaryota; kingdom Viridiplantae; phylum Streptophyta; class Pinopsida; order Cupressales; family Cupressaceae; genus Sequoia; species Sequoia sempervirens. The sequence goes on from VDFB02000015.1 coordinate 437,967,962, forward strand.
GCTAATAATATGTTTTATCCTAATATCAGTTGTATTCACTAACATGGTTTCAACTGACTAGGTTGTATGGTTGGAAAGGTATAGTTACTAGTTTTTTTGGAAATAGTGTCAAACTCATACACTGTCTCTGTACGTCAGTTTCTTTGTTAGGATTCTATCTCATAAAAAGATATCATCACAAGAATTTGTAAATAGGTTTGATACTTCAAGAGGCATCTTTATTTGGAATTTCAAAAAGAGATGTGAAGGAATTCAAAAGATATGAATGACAGTATTCTATTTTGTAGTCTACAGTGAGTTTTAATATTGTATACTGATGTGGGAGATTCCACATTTTCTCATATTTGATTATCTTATTGAGAGATGTTGAAGACAAGTAGCTTGATGTCGTCTAAGGAAGAATTCAATATGCTAACATGCTTGTGTGTTACACAATTGATGGATTACATGTGTGTTTGGAGTTTTTATTCTAACTCTAACCGACCTAAATATGTATCAATATTGAGAAGTTTTTTTATGTGCAAATAATCGGATCTATCTTAGGTCCATGCCAACTACTTATGTAAAAAGATGAGGACAATGCTGAAAGAGTTGATTAGGCTGACCTAATTAGTAAACATGGACATATATATATGTATATATGTAAGACATTGAGTGTTAGAGGGAGTGTGAGGTAGAGAAATGAAGAGTGTGTGAAAGTTACATGAAGTCAGAGATGTGAATGGATATGTGTGAGATGTGAAGATAAGTGTGTAGTCTATGTATTGTGCTTCACCAAAATTGAACTCTAGCACAAGGAAGGTGCATTTTCATCTGTTCATGATTTTGGCAGTGAGCCACTTCATTTTGTATCTTGACAATAAGCCATATCTTTTGTATCTACTTTAGGCTATGAGCCTTTCATAGATAGCGAGTTATGGTAGTGAGCCCTTGTAATATTCTATATCCAGATATATTATATTGTGAGCTAATCCTCACCGTTGTTTTTCCACATAAAAATACTGGTGTTCATGTGTGTTGATGCATAATATTGATTCCATGTTCTCTCCTATTGATTTGGTCATATTTGTGGTAATGTTTGAATGGGTTTTATGTGGTTTTATGGAATATTGATTCACCCCCATCTTAGTATTCCAGATGTTCAACAATTTGTATCAAAGCCTGGTTCCTCTGAAGAAGCCTAACAACTTGAGGATGGTCCCATAATTTGAATATAATTTTTTTTCCTCCAAAAGTAATCACTGCTAGACTCTCAGAAGAAAATGAAGACTTGATGAATATGTTGAAGGAAGAAAATGAGTGTATCAAGAATATGAGAAGAAGATATGAAGAATATAGTTATCAATTAAGGAATGCAGATGAAGTCATCACTGGGCTAAAATAGTTGTTGGAAGAAAAGAGAGAGATTGAAGATTATCACAAAATTGAAATTCAAAGTAAGATGGATGAATGTGCAAGGCTTGAGCAAGAGGTGGAAACTCTGAAATCATATTTAGAAAAGGAAATAGCACATGAGGATAAATTCAAGGCAAGAACTACAAGGATTGATGAGTTGGTTGCTTCTCAGAGACCTGCTATGGAAAAAAAAGGTCTAGGATTTGAAGAACAAAGCTCAAAATAAAATCAACCTCCTAACATAAATATTCAAAGCGATGGTGGAAAATTTAAGAATCTAAGGAGAAATATCAAAAGAATTCCCATCAGACAACCAAATGCTCAAAGGAATTTATCTTTTAATAGTGTCTATTATTTTTAAAATAAATTTGGACATAGGGAAAAATACTACATTAGTAAGATGAATGATACTTTATCATTCTCCAGAAAATGTTTTGAGTGCAAGAAGATTGGACATAAGGTTATGGAATACAGTAGTAAGAAGTTGAATAAGGCATTTTACTAATTTAATGGCTACTATTATCATTGCAACCTATTTGGACACAAGGTTAATTAGTGTGAATATAGGTTGAATAAAAGAAAATATGGAAGGAAGAATGTTGTTTGCTATGATTGTAGCAATCCAAAACATTTTTCTAAGAATTGTAAGAACAAAAGGATGAAAAGTACCTATTTGGTAAAGAGACATGAACCAATCATGGATCTAGAAAAAGTAACAAAAGAAATGAAAATAATTTGGAGAAAGGAAGGAGAATTTAAGCATAGTGAATCAAAATCATTAGTCATTTCTGTGTCATCCTCAGGTGTAGATACTTCTATAAAAAATGAACTCAGGAAATGCCTAAGCGGGAGCAATAATCAGAATATTTAATGACCGCTCTTTTGATGTATGCATTTATTAGGATAACTAATTCAGATTTCATGCAAAAGAAAGATGCAGACACACATGTGTGAAGAACTAATTTTACAAAATTTGAAAGGATGTCCAAATGTACATGATTTTCAAAGTGATCTACTTGCGATCAGAGGTATTTATTGTAGAGGCAATTAGAATGAAAGAAATAAATCTGGATAAGTTAATGAAAATTCATTCGATGAAAAGCATTGGAGAAGAAGGAGAAGTGTGTAGAAGAAGATTGAAGAAACCAAAGAAATCTCAGAATTTGGCTTTGGAAGATGGGGAAGAGGTACGTTGCTATTCACTGAATCATTTAATGAATCTTGGTGAATGTAATGAATGCACCTCAAATCATAGAAAATTCAGTGAAGCTGGAACCACAACATAAATTATGTCGTGTTAAATCCTTGGAACTTGATCTTTTGGGTACATTTTCAAAAATTCATTTAGTGTTATACCTATTGAAGATGTTGGAACATACATTCACCAAAAAGTGGAAGAATCCTCCTACAGAAAGGCTCTCATTTTGTGGGTTGAAGAATTAATTGGAGATGATTTTCCCTAAAACCAAAATACAAGTTTCTTAGGGAAATGAAATTGGATGTTTGGAAATATTTTCCGAACTTTAGTAATAAATAAAGATGTAGCATAATGGATCTTAGCAGAATTCATGGTGAATATGTGTGGCTTGAAAAATATCATGCTATAACCAGAGATGTAATCAAGGAAGTTATTGATTTATTATCATCCGAACTGAATCCTAAATGAAATTGTGATAGAGGAATAATTTTAATTAGGAATACACAAGCTAGAATCACTAACCCAACAATTAATATGCAAGCATAGTTATTTCACAAATGATCTTTGGTGATAGCGATGTCTCCACTGCCACAATTGATCTTGCATTGAATATGGTTGAGAATAGAATGGAATATGACCTTTGTGAGCTGCTCCAACAACAATTGCTTGAAAATATGAAAGATATCAAGAGGAAAAGGAATTGTACATTTAGGTATGGTACATTGGTTTTATGTTAATATTTCATTTTATGAAGGAGATTCCTGGAATAGGTGAAGTTAGTTGGGAGAACACCAAACTAGTTTCCCATCAGATTGAGGAACTTATGAGAAACATTGGGGATTTGGATGCATAAGGAGATGCCCTTGCTGCATTCTTTGGTAAGTTTCAAAGAAAAATGAACAGGAGAAGGAGAATTCCAAAAGAACTGGTTACAAAATACAAGAATGATATAACCTTCTTGGTAACCACTAATAGTTGCATAATTAAGTTAGTTGAACCAAGGAATTCATGTCTACCCGAGTTTGGATATGAAATTGAGAAGGATTATGCTGGTGGTTGTATTGAATTATTGATTAACTACTCATGAGATCCCAGTAGACCTTGGTTTGGAACCTACTCTGAAATAGATAAAGTTCTTGAGGATACTGAATTAACCTCTAATAAATCAATGTATTCCTCTGAAGACAAGAGAAGATTCACAAAATTTCATGCACTAGTAGCTTAGGTTGAACCTGCTTCAAGAAGGCTTAAGTAGTTAGCCAGGAGAAGAGCACAGTTTCAGATAGCTCCTAGTGTCATCACTAGTTCATCACATTCCATGATGGTAAGCTCAAAGTCATTAACTGATAGATTTGATTAACTAAATAGTAAAGCTTAGTAAGTGACATGGTCACTTGGGTTGAATATAAAAGATTGTTGGAGATTGTTGAGAAATGCAAGTTTATATAGCTCTGCATTTGAAAGACTTAAAGATATTCAAGAGTGTGAGAAATAGGTCAATTTTTTATTCACATTTTGTTGGACTTGGCTTGATGCAATTCAAAAATTAAAGGATGTTGAGAACATAATTGAAACTTAGATCAAGTTTGCATCTAGCTCATTTGATCTTGCTCTTGATTTGGATGATCAGACTTGATATCTGAAAAAATTGTATGAGGAATATCTTGTAGTGCATAAAATAAAAGGAGATATGGTTGAATAATATGGGAAGCTCAGAGATTTAATCAAGATCAAGTGTACCCCTGTCTATTATTCTCTTTCGGTAGCTGACAAGATTATGAAATCTAATGTTGCCCCTGGAACTGTGGTTGAAGGAAGGAATTTTGGAAAGAGACACTGCACAAGTTATCTAGTGTTGTCATTAATGAAAACCCTAGTTAGTAATCCTATTCGCACCTTAATATTTGCTCATATCAGAATTCAGATTGAAGATAAGTGTTAACTGTCAAAGATAAAATAGAGCATTCGACAGAGTTGTGTACATCGATTCATATGCAATTTTTTGTTATCATTTTGTGTTGTGGATCTTAGGGACGGTATTTTGATGTATGAAATTTCTTATCATTGAATCATAGAGCCACGTATTGATTGGTGTGCAAGTTAGAAGATCCGGTTTATTGATTTTTAGTCTAACATTGTAGAAAGGCTGACAGGGTGATTGTAGCATGTTGTGGATCTTTGAGGAATAATTTTTGAAGGTGTTTCATGTTTGAGGATGTTGTTTTGGGTCCTTACTATGTTTTGGCCGACATTGATTTGTTCACATTAATAATTGTTTATGGATTGAGCCGACATGTGGTTGATTTAATCTCTTGATGCAAATATATATAATCGATTATTTCTATCATTTTGGTGTGTGTTGCAATATGATGTGAAATTCAGAAGGATTATAGATCAATTGTGCAAAGTTTTACTTGAGCAGAAAAGGATTTGTGATCCGAATTAAAGCAGATAGAGTTTCAAGATCAGAATTAGACAAAATGTGTAGAATGTTGTCAATGTACTTAACCAGAATTATACTCAGGCATTAGCAGATGCTAATTTCATAGTTCATCCACTCTAGTTGTCTATCTATAAATATAAGACAGTGAGTCTTCTTTTGGGCAGTAAGCCTTTTGTATTTGAGCAATGAGCTCTAAGCAGTGTGTCTGAATGCATGTGCATTCCCAATTGTAAACACTTATTTTGAATATACTCATATTGTGGATTAATCTCCGTTGTAGTTTTTCCCCTAACAAGGTTTCCACATAAAAAATCCTTGTGTTATGGTGTTGTGGTTGATTGTCTTGTGTTCTTGCATCTTTCTTTTGGTTCAATGCTATAAGTGGCTTAAAGATCAAGTTAATAAAGTTAAATTTTTTAGAACACTCATTCACCCCCCCTCTTAGTGTTCCTTGATTCCAATAATTGGTATCAGAGCCTATTTCCTCGGAAGAAGTTTAATATCTTGGGGAAGATTCGAGAAGGTGATTCAATGGATTCTGATAGTCTTCAACAAATTTTGGTGGAGCTAGATTATCTTGATCAGTCCAAATCTGAAGTTCGAGAATTAGAGGAAAGCCTCATGAATGTTGATAAATTTATTCAATCATTGAAAGATCAAATCAATAAGTCTAGGGAAAAGAGAAAGGATCTATGTGATCAATTCAAGCAGAAAGAAAGTAAAAGCATGGAAGATGAACACCTAAGTCAAGCCTTGAAGGAAAAGATAGAAGAATGTGAAAATATCACCAGAGATAATGTTGTCCTAATGCATGAGATGGAATCTATTGCGATGAGGATGACCAAGGAGATTGAAGTCAGAAAGAAGAATGAAGAGAATCTTACTCAGTCCTTGAAAGAAAAAAATGAAGAGTGCAACATAATTAATGATGGGTTCAATCAATTGGAACTTGAACTACAACAATCCAGAAACAATGAAGAAGAGCTTGAAGGACAAATTGTTATTCTTAGAGATGAACTTGCTACTACAAATGAATACAAGGAGAAGTTCAAGATTAGCTCAGCAAAGCTTGATGAACTGATTCAAAGTCAGAAGATTGGAAATGACAAGTGAGGTCTTGGATATGAGAAAGGAGAAAGCTTCAAATCTGGTCAAAGGAAATTTAGGCAAGGAAATTAGATGAACAAAGCTAGAAGGTATCCGGTAAGACAACCTAATGCTCAAAAGTTTAATGGATACTGATTTGTTTGCAATAAATTTGGTCATATGGCTGCTCAATGTAGAAGTAGAATGAATCCAAGTGGTCCATCATTCTCCGGTCAGTGTTACAATTGTAGTAAGTATGGTCATAAGTCAATTGAATGCAAAAATATGTCAAACAACTCTTTCAATAGAAATGTCAGATATTATGGCTGCAATAGATTTGTCCATATTGCTAACCAGTGTAGATCAAGAGAAAATCAATGAAATAACTAAGTTTGTACAAAGAAATGTTGTGTGCTATAACTGTAACAAATCCAGTCACATTGCAAGATTCTGTAGAAGCAGGAAGGGCCTAGTAAACAAAGGGAAAAACATGCAAAAGAATGATAAGGGAAAAGGAAAAGTTACTACGGATGAGATCAAGAATCAAATGAAGAAGACATGGGTGAAGAAGAGTTTTTCTAATGTAGGAAATGAATCCACACCAGAATCTGGTAATGAAAATTCTTCTTGGAATTAGTTTATGGCCTCTAGCCTAGGGGGATCTCTCAAGAAAATATTCTACACCCCCTGCTGGTAGTTGGAACTAGAATGTGGGAAATTGCAATGATTACATTAATGATTTATAGATGCTTTGGGAATTCTCGTGGAGGAAATTTATGCAAAATTGAAGGTTTGCGGGAGAATTTTCTTTCACAGTCTATGAAAATAGGGTGTATAAAAGACCTAGAGAAAAATCATTTATTGCGACAAAAATTTAGGTGTACAAATGATAAAAGGTTACTTCTATTCCTCATTTGTCACATTGCATTTCAAGAAGAAGAAGTTTGGAGAGCTGTGAATTTTGGCGAGATACAAGTCTGAAGGTGATTCAATGATCAAACCCTAATCCAACGAAAGGTATTTATCTACAAAACTTGTGAATTTGAAATTTCTAAAAATGGCCGCTTCGTTGGTTGTTGATATTAAGGATAGACCCCGCCCAAAATTCAAATGGCACCCATTCATATCTATTGAGACAAAACCATTAGGTGTATTTTCTTCCATTTTGTATGGTTTTTTGTAGATATTAGGGCATATATTCATGTGAATGTTGAGGAATTAGGAAGCTCCCAGTTGTTAAATCTGTATAAAAATCACATTGTGAGAGAAGATCTTTGTGTAAGGCCTAAATTTAAGACTTTAGAGGAGAATAAGTTCACACAAATTGTGAAGTTTCCCGTGTTCAATGAAATTGAATGTGTTCGATACATACTAATTCGAGTGTATGCTGAGTTCATGTGGTTAAATCATCCCTTCAAGATCACAAGAGAAGCTATAAGCATTTTTATTGGTCTGAATTCATCTAGTGGGTTGCCCACATTGAAAGTTGTGAAGAACCAAACAGTCACTAAGGAAATCGGTTCTGTTTTTGACAAAAGAGCCATGGCAATTAATGACATCATTGAATTGGATGTAAAGTTTTCTTCTATGGTTACTGGATATAAAATCTATCACTCAAACCGGGATAACTCTATATCCGGTATTGCAATCTATGCAGCTTATCAAATGATCAAGGAAAATGCAGAATATGACTTATGTGAGTTACTCCGGGGCCAGCTAATTGAAAATCTTGGAAAAATCAAGAAGGAAAAGAAGAAATCTTTCAAGTATGGCAATCTGTTGTTATGTCTATTCTTCTACTTCATGAATGAAGTTTTGGGAGTTGGTAAAGTGTAATGGGAAGGTGACAGACTTGTAGCTGTTCAAATTAGAGACATCTTATATAGAATTAGTGATAGCAAAGCAAGGAAAACCGCTATTTGGGGTTACTTCAAAAGCTTTTAGAATGAAATACAAGCCAGGGAAAGGATTCTTAAGTCTATTGTGGAAAATATAAGGACACTATTTGCTTCATGGTTGATGTTGATCAATGTTTGATGGAAGCAACAAAACCTAGAACAGTTTGGATAATGCCTATGGGATGGGTGATCCCACAATAATGGATTACAATTTTTGGCCAAACTTGACATTAAAATCAGGATTTTTCACCAGACATTCACTTTCTTACACCTATAGTAGCTAAACCATTAAGGTTTTGAAGATGAATCAAACTAGTTATTTGTTAGATATTTTGTGTAGATTCTAATTATATTTTTTAAAAAAATTAAAAAATAAATTGTGAATCATTTTATGTAATTTTTAATAACTTAATTTTTCTACTAATCAACACTTTTAAAAAGTGATGTTTACTTCGGCCCACATAACTTTTTTTATAGATAGGATACAATTCTGATTTTTAAAATACAAAATTTTCACACAAATATCTAGGGGATGGATATTTTTTCATAATTTTTTGTTACATATATTTTTTTAATTAATTTTCCAAGTCAGCGTAATTATAATTTGGACAGAGGTGTACTTACATAACCTTTTTTGTATTCATTTGAATTAACTTATTCTTTTTTTGTTGGAATAAGGACATCAATACCTAGCGCACATGTATTTTTTAGAATTTTTTTTCTCTGTTTTTCTATTTTTTCATATGTGTGAAATAAAGAACTTGATGTTCATTGAAAATCCTACATTCACAAGAAATAAAAAATAAATATAATAATCAAATTAAACATATTTAAAATTATACTTTTTAGGAAGCTTATAATAAGGGCTATAGGCTTACAAAGCATAAATTTTAAATGAATTCATTTGATCACCCAAAAGGTAAATCAAAAGTGGTTTTTTATCAGCATTTTGATAGGTGTAGAGGAGACTCAATTATAGGTATGGTTTAAATCTAACAAGGTTCTATCCAAGGGGGTTTGATCTAAGGGGGTTTGATCAATCCCTCTTTAATTAAAATAATTTAAATGGAACCTTTACAGTCATAAATCATTGTATTTTCTAAAAATATGTGATTTCAGGCAAAAATTAGGATGTCCCAAAAAGTGTAACCCATTATTGTGGCAGCACCCGGATATGAGGTTGAATAACACATTTTGGAGTTGTATGCCCAACACCTATTGAGTAAACCTCAGGATTAGACAAAAGAAAGGTTTGGTACCTTTGAAGAGAAGAATATGGAAGTACATGCACAACTGAAGAAGCCTATGATAGTCTGGAAGGTGAGAAAGGAAGTTGAATATTTTGTAGAAAGCATTGGTATATCAGTTGAAGCAGTGAGGGAATCTAGGAAGAAAAGAGAACAAGCATAAGAAGGGAAGCCTGATAGAATTGAGTTAGCTAGTCCAACAACATCCTCTACTAGATCTAGATCTACAAGGAGCTTTGCACTCTCATCCGGTCCTACAAAGAAATCAATCCCTGTAAAAGCTCAAGTCAAGACATCTGGAAGAGAAGGAAAGAGGAAGAAGGATAAAAGCACAAGAGTCTATGTTGCTATGGAAGAAGATGAAGAAACTGAGTCAGATAAAGAAGTAAGAGAAATCAAGCATAAGGGCACAAAGGCATCAAAAGTATCTAAGGACAAGCCCTCTGGTGAAGAGAAAACAAAGAAAAAGGTGAAAACTGACAGATCTGGTATGACTATAGAGGAAGTGGAAAAAGCTTTAATTAAGGATGGCAACCTCAAACCACTTTCTGAATGGTATGACACTTTTGATAGTGTCGATCAGAGAACTCTTGACGAAGTCACAATAAAATATTTGAATGTTTTCAATATGATTCTCATAGAAATAATGTTAGAATTACTTAAAGGTTTATATGAAGTCTTAGAAATGAGGAGAGTTAATGCAAGAGTTGAATATGAACAAATGAGAGAACACATACTTGTTGATCTGTGTCTGGTAATGTCAATAGAAGAATGAAGAAGATCCTCAATGATGATAAAAATGATTTTAAGAGAAAAACAAGGGTGAATAAGCTTATGATCAGACAAAATGAGGAAGTAGAAAATGACACTAAGAAAATTCTTAAGGAAGTTATGTTGAAAAACAGATATAATGTTGTCTCTGAAGAAATTCAAGATGAAGATGTTCCATCCAGTCCGAAAATTGAAGTGAAAGAAGACATAATTGAGGACACTCATAATCCTCTAGATATTCAAGATACTAAAATTACCATGGAGACTAAAGCTCCTAAAGATATATTAGCTAAAGAAGCAGAAATTCCCAAAGCCAAGCAAGAATTTGTGATTGAAGAAAAGAAGGTTGAGGAAAAGGAGGTTACAATGGAAGCAAGAGACACTACAAAGGTAGTAAAGGAGTTTTAGAAGAACAACAAGAGGAGTTTGACCCTAAATTGGTTTAAGGTCCTATCAACTTGGCCACTCTATCTCCTATTCAGAAGTTGAAGGTAGCATCATTTGCTCAGGCCAAGGCAAGGGAGGAGATATTGAAATCTCACATTGAGGACAGTGAGCTACTAAGTCTTGCATCTGGTATCTTGGAGAAGATCATGCCTACATATGTCAAGGACTCATTCGATTCTCCCTCTGGTCAACTGAAGAAACTTATCAACTCTGTAAGTACTCACTTTGAGTGTCTTGACAAGTCAGTTGAGGATAAGGTCCAAAAATAATTTGATGCAAATAGGTTTAGTAGACTAAAGTGTATGATTGCTAATGATAAATCCTTATTAGCTACTTGTGAATAGAACATTCAAGGTGCATTATCTGAAGGTGGAAATATCTACAACTCATGCTTATCATTGTCTAAATTCACTGAGGTCACCGAGAAGAAAATTAAGGAATATGAGAAATAGTAAGAAAATATTTCTCAAGTCTTTGATCCTCTAACCATTTCTATGGGTAAGCAAGATGGTCAAGTCATATCCCTTCTTGAAAATATTAAAAGTTTGAAGCATGAAAAAGATAGAATTGTTGAAAGCGTATGTGAGCTTAGAGGACTAATTGGTCCTAAGATGGAGACAATGCTTAGTGCATTAAAGAAATCCCAAGATGCTATGACTGTCAGTGATCTAGAAAATATTGAGTTAGCAGAGATGCAATCCTACTTGTTCTGTGGTCACATGGATATTTTGGAGAGTCTCAAAAAGGGCTGGGACACTAGCTTAAGCTTGTTGAAGAACAATTTTATATATATTTTCCAGTCCATGTAAGTTAGAGAAGCATGTTTATACATATATAGTTTGTTCATAGAAATTTTGTATGATTTTTGGTATGCAGATTCCTGTCTTTGTCATTGATGTCAAAAGGGGAGTGTGGGACAGTGAAAAATTCCTTATTCATCTCAGGGGGAGTTGTGATTAATTTTTTTTTGAAGTTTTGAGGATTGTAGTGTATTCATGTTTGTACTGATTCTGACACTTAGTCATTTTTCACTAAGTGTTGCATCAATGCCAAAGGGGGAGATTGTTGGAAAGAGACACTGCACAGGTTATCTAGTGTTGTCATTGATGGAAACCCTAGTTAGTAATCCTATCCACACCTCATTATTTTCTCATACTGTAAGTCAGATTGAAGATAAGTGTTAACTATCAAAGCTAAAACAAAGCATTCAATAGAGTTGTGTACATCGATTCATATGCAATTTTCTGTTATCATTTTGTGTTGTGGATCTCAAGCAAGGTCTTTTGATGTTTTTAATTTATTATCTTTGAATCATAGAGCCTCGTATTGAATGGTGTGCAAGTTAGAAGATCTGGTTTATTGATTTTCAGTCTAACAATGCAAAAAGGCTGACAAGGTGATTGTAGCGTGCAGTGGATCTTTGAGGAATAATTTTTGAAGGTGTTTCATGGTTGAGGATGTTTTTTTGGGTCCTTACTATGTTGTGGCCAACATTGGTTGGTTCACATTAATAATTATTTATGGATTGAGCTGAAAATTTGTACATGTTTTATATTTTATTGAAGTCAACATGTGGTTGATGTAATCTCTTGATGTAAATATATATAATCAATTATTTATATCATTTTGGTGTGTGTTGCGATATGATATGAAAGTTAGAAGGATTATAGATGATTGCACATAGTTTTACTTGAGTAGAAAAGGATTTGTGATTTGAATTAAAGCAAACAAAGTTTCAAGAGCAGAATCAGAAAAAAATGTGAAGAATGTTGTCACTGTGCTTAACCAGAACTATACTCAGGAATTACAGAGTAATTTCATAGTTCATCCACTCCAATTAGCTATCTATGACTGTAAGATAGTGAGTCTTCTTTTGGGAAGTAATCCTTTTGTATTTGAGTAGTGAGCTCTAAGCAGTGTTCCTGAATGCATGTGAATTCCCAATTGTAAACACTTATTTTGAGTATACTTATATTGTGGATTAATCTCCATCGTGGTTTTTCCCATAATAGGGTTTCCACATAAAAAATCCTTGTGTAATGGTGTTGTGGTTGATTTTCTTGTGTTCTTGCATCTTTCTTTTGGTTCAATTCTATAAGTGGCTTAAAGATCAATTTAATAAAGTTAAATTTTGCAGAACACTAATTCACCCCCCCTCTCAGTGTTCCTTGATTCCAACAAGGACATCTTATTTGACCTCAATTATCTATGCAGTGCCTTGTTAGATGTAAAAAGGCTTTGGGATGAAGGGAGATCCTCATGGACCAGGATTCTTAGCAAGCTTCAAGGGGCATAAGCCTTTGGTCATCATCTCTATTTGGGATATACTTGTTAGGGGGAGTTTTTAGGTATGCAAAGGATCAGTTAAAGCAATCTTAAACTTTTTTTTCCTTTTACATTGATGTCAAAGGGGGAGAGAGAGAAAGAAGGAAGTTATTTTTATGGTTTTCACATCGTGTGTTGCCATCAATAAAAAAGGAGATTGTTGGAAATTGTAAGATTGTCATTGATGTCAACAAGTGGAATCTAGACAATCACCTAAATGGAATTTTGATGTTTATCAGTCTTCAATTGCTCTGGTAATGAAAGTCTATTGATCCGGTGCTTTGATTTGGATTATCCCTTTTTGTAACATCTTCTCTAAAGCTGATAATATGTTTTATCCTAATATTAGTTGTATTCATTGACATGGTTTCAACTAACTAGGTTGTATGGTTGGAAAGGTACAATTACCGGTTGTTTTGGAAACAGTTTCATACTCATATACTGGCTTTGTACATCGGTTTCCTGGACTAGATTCTATCTCAAAAAAGATATCATCATAGGAATTTGTAAACAAGTTTGAGACTTCAAGAGGCATCCTGCTTTGGAATTTCATAATGAGATGTGAAGGCATTTAGAATATATGAATGACAATATTATGTTTTGTAGTCCACAATGAGTTTTCATTCTATATATTGATGTGGGAGATTTCACATTTTCTCATATTTGATTATCTTATTGAGTGATGTTGAAGACAAGTAGATTGATGTTGTTTAAGGAAGAATTCAATATGCTAACATGCATGTGTGTTATACATTTGATGGATTGCATGTATGTTTGGAGCTTTTAGTCTCTCTGGCCAACCTAATTATGTATCAATATTGAGAAGTTTTTTATGTGTGAATAATGGGATCTATCTTAGGTCCCAACTGACTACTTATGTACAAAGATGAGGACAATGGTGAAAAGAGTTGATTAGGCCAACCTAATTAGTAAACATGGACATATATATGTATATATGTAAGACATTGAGTGTTAGAGGGAGTGTGAGGTAGAGAAAGGAAGAGTGTGTGAAAGTTACATGAAGTCAGAGATATGAATGGATATGTGTGAGATGTGGAGATAAGTGTGCAGTCTATGTATTGTGCTTCAATGGAACTAAACTCCAGAACAAGGAAGGTGCATTTTCATTAGTTCATGCTTTTAGCAGTGAGCCACTTCATTTTGTATCTTGGTGGTAAGCCAGATCTTTTGTATCTACTTCAGGCTGCAAGTCTTTCAAGGATTGCGCATCAAGTCCTAGTAGTGAGCCATTGTAATATTCTATATCCAAATATATTATATTGTGAGCTAATCCTCACCATGATTTTTCCCATTTTGGGTTTTCCATATAAAAATACTAGTGTTCATGGTTGTTGATGCATAATCTTGATTCCATGTTCTCTCTTGTTGATTTGGTCAGGTTTGTGGTAATGTTTAAATGGGTTTTATGTGAATGGTTTTATGGAATACTGATTCACCCCTTCCCTCTCAGTATTCCATATTTTCAACACCTTTATCCCTCCCACCCTACCTAGATAAGTCCCTCTCACTCCAACCCCTTCTCTCCAACTCCCCCCCTCTCTCTCCCTCTCTCTTAGGTCTCTTTGTTGGGTGTTGTGGTTGTGTTGCTGATATGTGGTTTTCATTGATGTCAACACTATTAGCATTAATTCATTAGAAGCTGTATATGTCGAGGATATTGAGAAAATTGTAATGAAATGAGTTGCAGGTTGTCAGTGGTGAAGTGAAGTTCAATTTGTCGGTGATTTCATACATTGATGATTAGAGGTTGTGATCTAAAGGGTTTGTTGCTGAGTTTATCCAGTTTATCCACGTCGAGTTTTAGAGATCCACATGAAGATTTGATCAAGTTATGAAAATTTATATTTTGACAGTTTTTCTGTTGCTTCAGTCGGTGTTCTTGATTGAAGATGATGAAATTTCAGTTAGTTCAGTTGTTGTAGATGCTTCTCTGGTGATTCATGATGTTTGTGGATGTTTCTAGATCATGCTCTATCTTTGTTGCACACCCGCATTAATCGTTGTGCTCGTGGTTGGCGATTTTCTCTTGCATGTTCATGTTTTTCATGTTCTTGATTGACATGGTGGTTGTAGCGCGTTGTGGATCTTCGAGGAGTAATTAATTGATGTTTTTTGTGTTCGAGTGTGTTGATTTGGGTCTTCTCTAAGTTATGGAAAACCTTGGTTGATTCACATTGTTAATTTTTATTGATTTGAGTGGATAGTTTGTATTCATTTTATTATTCATTTTGTTAATTTTTTCTGTTGAGTGTGCTCATGTATGAGATGTACAAATAAATTCCTAATCATTCAAAGGCAAAGTAGAGTGTGAAGAAGAGTGAAGAAGCGTTCACGCGCTTAACTAGAAATGTGATTAGGCATTAGCAGATGCTATTTTATCAGTTCAAATCCCTATGGATGTAATCTGAATCTTTCTATATGACAATGTGTCTTCCTTTGGGAAGTTAGCCTTTTTGTAATTAAGTAGTGAGCTCTAGGTAGTGTGCCTAAATTCATGTGCATTCCTCATTTCATTCTTTATACTTTTAACATGGTATAATCTTGTGGACTAACCTCCACCGTGGTTTTTCCCCTAATAGTGTTTCCACGTAAAAAATCTTGGTGTTATGTGTTGATGATTTATGCTTTCATTGCTATTAATCAGATCTGAGAATAAGGTTAATAAGTTGAATAAGTTTTAAATTTATGGGACAATTGATTCAACCCCCTCTCAGTTGTTTGCCCTTGTGTTGCCAACAATTGGTATCAAAGCAGGTTACTTGGAATAAGTTTAATAGATTAAGGTGATATGGGATGGTGACTTATAAGAAGGATAGTCTGAGATTTGATGGAACAAATTATTCTCTTTGGAA
This sequence comes from Sequoia sempervirens, assembly GCA_007258455.2. Classification (NCBI taxonomy): domain Eukaryota; kingdom Viridiplantae; phylum Streptophyta; class Pinopsida; order Cupressales; family Cupressaceae; genus Sequoia; species Sequoia sempervirens. Next base: position 437,983,645 of record VDFB02000015.1, read on the forward strand.
GACTTGAATGGAGTGTCATTTGAGATGCATTGGTGAACCCTTCTGGAACATTACATGTAATAGGTATGTTATTCCTCAGAATGGTCCTACTACTACTACTGTTGAGGTTAGAGATGTTGAGTATAATATCAAGGCTAAGGAAGCATTGTTGAGTGCCTTGAATGATTCTAAGATGACAAATGTTATGGATCTGAAGACTGCTTATGAGATATGGAAAAAGTTGGAAACCTTGTATGAAGGTGATGCTAATGTGAAGATTACTAAGTTGCAGAGTCTGAAAGGGAAATATGAAAAGTTGAGAATGGGTGATGATGAGAACATTACTATTTTCATGCAAAGAGTGAATGAACTTATGTGTGGTATTAGATGTGTTGGTGGACAAATAGATGCATCAAAGATTGTTTCTAAAGTGCTTAGGCCCTTTGGAAATTCATACAAAGTAAAGCTAGTGCTATTGAAGAGCTCGAAATGTAACAAATGTAACTAAGATATGTTGGTTGGTAAGCTTATTGCTTTTGAGTTGAGAAAATTTGGTGATGCCCTTCCTAAGGTAGAATCTGCATTCAAGGCTACTACTTTTGGTAGAGATAAAAAAAGATATGATCAGTGAGAGTTCATCTAGGAATACATTCAAGTATGAGGATGAAATTAGAGATATTGAAGAAGAAGAAAGAGAGCTAAAGAGCTGGAAGCACTTATTGTCAAAAGAGTATCGAGAGGAAAAGGTAAGTATGAAGGGAAATTTCCTCTTAAATGTTTTTCTTGCAATAAGATAGGTCATTTTACATCAAGTTGTCCAAAAAGAGCTCCTAAACCAAGACATAACAAGCCTAGATTTCAAAGGAAGTGTTACTATGCTACTGATGAAGGTGTGACAAATGATGAATCTGATAAAGGTGATGATGAATGGGTATTTATTGCTATCAAGGAAAATAATCCCATGTCTACTAAATCTGCTAGTTGTACAAATGTGGAGAAATCCCTAAATGCTCGAGTTGAAGAGAAAGATGAATGGGTGATCGACATCGGGTGTTCACATCATATGACAAGAGATAAAAGTAAGTTTGTGAGCTTGGAAAAGTATGATGGTGGTGTTGTGAGATTTGATGATAATACAGCTGGTGTGATCCGTGGTAGAGGATGCATTTCTTTTGATGGAAAGCATAATACTAATGATGTTCTATATGTGGAAGGTTTGAAGCATAATCTTTTAAGTGTTGGATAGATGGTTGATAAGGGATACAATCTTCAATTCAAGGATGGAAAGTGTAGAATATTGAGTTTCAGAAATGTAATTGCATTAGGTACAAAGAAAAAAGGTAATATCTTTCACTTGAGTGTTGCTAGTAAAAGTTGTTTGATTGCTCAAGTTGATGAAAGATGGTTGTGGCATAGGAGAATGTGTCATGTTAACTTTGATAATATTGTCAAGATAAGTTCTACTAAGGCTGTGAGAGATCTACCTAAGTTGGTGAAACCTACTAATGCCATATGTAAGGAATGTTAGTTAGGGAAGCTAACTAGAATTTCATTTCAGAGTAAACAACATTGTTCAAATGAATTGTTGGAGCTTGTGCATACTGATCTGTGTGGTCCCTCTAAGGTCAAAAGTTTACAAGGTTGCAGGTATTTCATGTACTCATTGATTTTTATTCTAGAATGATGTGGGTTACTTTCTTAAGGGATAAATTTGAAGCTCTCGAGAAGTTCAAGATCTTTAAGGCTATAGTTGAGACATAGACAGGTTTGAAGATTAAATGTCTAAGATCAAATAGAGGTGGTGAATTCACTTCCAGTGAATTTAATTTATTTTGTGAAGAACATGGAATAAAGAGACAATTATATGCACCGCAGACCCCTCAGCAAAATGGAGTTGTGGAAAGGAAGAACAAAACAATTGAAGAAGCTACTAGAACAATGATGTTGGAAGGAAATGTCCCTCATATCTACTGGAGAGAAGTTGTGAGTACTGCTGTGTACACACTCAACCAGGTAAAAATTAAAAGTGATACTGGTAAGATCCGTTTTGAGCTATGGACTGGTCATAAGCCTACTGTTAGGTATTTCAAGATCTTTGGAAGCAAATGTTATATCAAAAGAGATGAAGATATAGGAAAGTTTGATGTGAGAAGTGATGAAGGTATTTGTATAAGAGTGAATTTGCACTTCATGTGTAAATTCCATTTTTTCCTTTATCCACCTTAGAAAAACCAAGTTTGGAGGCTTAATTCCACCTAAGCCCGCTGCTTGCATCCCACTTGGTGCCTGTTTTGAGTGTTGGTGGAGACGTTTCTATTGGGGACACCCACGCGATGCACAGACATCCGCACGACACACTTACATCCCTAGTAGATTCTTGTGGCTAAACCTGTAGAGGCCTTACACTTCTCATTGGGAGTCAAGTTGTAACACCCCCTTCGGCCGACTAACCCAAATATGGCCATTTTTGTCCATCCCTTCTTAAAATTCACCCCTTCAACAAGCATTGGGGGGCTCTCTCTTCACATCTTCTAAGAAATTCTTCACTTCATTCACAATCTCTTCACAATCTATAAGAAGCTTCTTCACCATCCCTTCAATCTCCAAACACTTTACACTTCACAACAGTAACATCAACACTCCACCACTTCAATAGAGCAAGTGTGGAACAAAATACCATTACAGTAGAGGCTTGAGTTCTTCTCATTTTATCCCCAATTAGCCTTGAGTGCTCTTGGTGGTGGTGGTAATATTTCACTCCTCTCCTCTATTACTTGGTTGAGTAGCATAACACTATTTTGTAGTGTTTTAGTTCTCTTCACTTCATTTCTACTTTTCTCTCTATCTATTTGGCTGTTTGTGGAGGTGGGAGCACCAAAATGGGGTCTGACTGAGGCAGGCCCCTATACAACCCCAACAATTTCTCTCCCTTTTATGTGTAGGTATTGAAGACACTCATGAGCTAGAAACTTCATCACTTGTGCGGTTGTAAGTATTTCCTTTCTTCTCTTTATCTTTGTCATTTCTACTTCTTTATTTCAGTTCTATCACTTTTTGTTATTTTCCTATATTCTGTAAGTCCTTAGCAATCAAATAGAAGCACTCACTTTGCTATTTTATGAGACATTCTCATTCTTTGGTCTATACAAGACACTAGTGTGCCTCTAGGATGCCAGTGTGCCATGTTGTCTTCCGTTTCTTGCATTGTCATCCTTTGGCAAAGAGCTAACTAGTTTGTCCAAAAATCTCTGTGACCTGCTCTTTCGGATTCTATAACTCTCATCGCTGATTCTTGAGGTAGATTAGGGTAGTTCACCCCATGAGGCTCTCTGAATGAAGAGAAATCATGAGTAGCGAATCCCCCTCTTCTACATTTTGGTGAACTCGACGTGAAGAGAAAATCTTCCAAAAAATTAGGAATCTATTTACCCCTACTTGGTGGGGTCATAACTTTTGACTCGGTGCTCAGAATTCAGAACTGTTTGCACTGTTGGAAAGGTCTCCTAGAGAGATATTTTTGTCCCTAAAATACAAGTGCCTTTTACAATCAAGTTTTAGGGACTGACACAAGTTTTGACCTCAAATTACGCTTTGGAGACCTTCGAAAATGTGATTTACTAAAACATAGAAAATACCGAAAAAATTGTAATAGATTTAATATCTTCTTTTATTAGTTCAGTAACTGATTTTGTCCAAAATGTTAATGATATTCCATTTCATGCATATTATGGTGACTTGGATTTTCCCATGTCGCTTGGTGTCTTTGATCCTTCTCATGAAAATCTTCTTACTTTAGAGGATATTTTGTTGCAAGAAGATGAAATCATTGATACCTTTCTTAATGTTACTCTACCTTCTCTTCATTCCAATGCACTCTCTTCTAGATATGATGCATTAGTGAATGATGAATATTTTAATCCCAATGCACTCTCTTCTAGAGATGTTGCATTGGTGAATGATGAATCTCCTATTGCTTCCAATGCACTCTCTTCTAGAGATGATGCATTAGCAAATGATGAATCTTTTCATCCCAATGCACTCTCTTCTAGAGATGTTGCATTGGTGAATGGTGAATCTCCTATTCATTCCAATGTACTCTCTTCTCGAGACATTGCATTTGTGAATGATGAATCTCTTATACCTTCCAATGCACTCTCTCCCAAAAATGTTGCATTTGATGCACTGTCCTCTAGAGATGCTGCATTAGCAAATGATGAACCTCCTTCCACATTTGATCCTATTTGGATCGATGTTGAGAATATGTATTCAAATAATTATTCCACTAGTTGTGATGAGTCTGTAAATGTAGTCTATGTCTCTACCGCCCCTCAAAGGACTAAGAGACCAGTTATTTACGTGACTCCAGCTAGTCCTTCTAAAAGGATTTGTTCTATCGATAGTGTTCCATTTGATGGTGGTTATCCTAATCTTTGTAAGGTGCCATCTTATAGAGTGGTATCCCTACTTATGAGAATAGAATGAATAAACAACCAAACCTTCCTCAAGCACCTAAACCAACAACTAAAGCACCTGATGATTATGATCTTGTTCAACAACTTTTAGTTACACCGACTAAGATCTCACTATGGGACTTGCTTTAGTCTGCTTCGGTTTACCAAGGTATACTTCAAGAATCCTTGCAAAAGATCCTCTTGCCTTCTTCCACTAGGCCAATGGATGCTATTGTGTTGATGGCATATATTCATGTGGATTCACCTAATATTACATTCTATCCATAGGAGCTCCCATCTCTGGAAGTGTAGAAGCAAGCAGATCCTCTAATGATTATAGTTAATATTAATAAGATTGGCATTAGACATACTCTCGTTGACGCCTGTTCGACGCCCAATGTGTGTAGTATTGATCTATTTCCTAAGATTAATATTGATCCATTTTCTCTTAATGATTCTTTTTTTGTTATTCATGGGTTTGATAATGTTGGGCGATAAGCTCTAAGTACAATAGTATTACCTTTGCAGCTTGGACCTGTTACCATACCCACCCTTGTATATATGTTATGTTTGAAAAAATTACCATATAACCTTCTTCTTGGTAGACTATGGATTCATGTTATGGGTGCAGTCTCATCTACCTTGAATAAATCTATTAAGTTCACTACTAACAATAAAGTGGTCACAGTCAAGGCTGACCCTGATGCTATGCACTTATGTGAAGTGGTAGTTTCTGGTCAGACTTTGGTTATACCTACTCTTATTCCTTCAGTATCTTCCATGTGTCAATGTTTTCTGTAGCAGGTCCTACCATAAAGGATACTCTTGAGATAAATTTCCCTAAGGAAGATCCTTCTGAAGCGAGAAATCTTAAGTCTTCTCCTTCTACCTCCTCTCAAGAAAATGTATGTCTTGGTGGTGATTGGGGTTCTTTAGACTTTACAAATTCCTTCGTTTAGGAATATAAAGTCGACCCGATCCACTTAAACCTTTTGATAACATCATCCGTACCCACTATCAGAGACAATTTTTCTTTTGTATCGTGGGATGGTGTGAGCGTGGATTGTAATGTTCTTAGTGTTGATCCTCCTTTTGAGGAAGATGATTATGCTTCCGCTAAGGAGGATAACGTTGACAGTCTTGTTAAAGAGGATGATGGAAATCCAATAAAGGAGTGTAATCCTCATTGTTGGGACAATTCTCTTTATGAGGATCCTCCTTTTCAAGATCTGCAAACATGTTATGGCCCCGACGACTTTAGGCTTGTTTCTAAATATGGCTATGAGCGTAAAGGTTGTGGGCGTAACTAACAAGGCATTCAAGTCCCTATAGAATTTAAACCTTGTAAGAATAATTTGGGACTTGGTTGCTTGAAAGAATGATCTAAATAGAAGCCATGGATGAGTGACAAGAATTCTTCTCAACCTCGTTTCATTGAAAAGATTATTCCTCCATTGTCTTCTATCTTCGTGCCTTCTTCTTCTTATGAGAAGTCAAAATTTTCTCCACAAGAGAAAGGGTTGCTTCCCACTCCTCATCCTTTATCTAAGCAAGAGGGTATTTTTTTGTGGCTTCTAAAATCCCACTTAATCACTCTTCCTTCTCCTACACATAATAAAATTCATAAACATGATGAAGGAGAACATCCTTTTTGTGCATACCATTGAGTACTTGGCTATTCCACTAGCGAATGTAAGGCCTTGAATGACAAAATACAACAGCTTTGTGATTCAAGTGTTGTCAAACTCCCACTTGATTGACGAACCTTCCTTTACTTCGCATGACAAGTGTCTACCTCTATCCTGTATGTGCTAAGTGTCTCGCATGGTTCTCCTCCCCTATATGTTGGGGGAAGTGATAACTTGTTTCAGAGATGTGTATCCTTCTTAAGGACATCCTCTCTTCGCTATATATTTCAAATGAAGTGTCCCTTGAGGTGATCCCTCTTCTTTTGAAGGGTTCCCGGGGGAGCCCCTTTGAAAGATTTTCTCTTGAGTAAAATCATTTGTGTCTAGCTTGGGGGTAGCCCAACTAGACCTCACTTCTCAAACAACGCATCCCTTGAGTGGACCCCTCTTCTTTTGAAGGGTTCCCAAGTGAGCCCTTTGAAAGTCTTCCAACTTGACGATGGTTTGCGTGACTGTCTGCTTACTTGCTCTACAGGACTGAGAACCTGTATAGCTCATTTACATTCTTATTGGGTGATACAGGTTTTCCTCCTTGACCAGGGATTACTTTTAGCACCTATCTTTGGTGATACGAGTTTTCCTCCTTGAGCAAGGATTGTTTTTATCACCTATCTTTGGTGATACAAGTTTTCCTCCTTGAGCAGGGATTGCTTTTATCACCTATCTTTGGTGATACGGGTTTTCCTCCTCGAGCGGGGATTGCTTTTATCACCTATCTTTGGTGATACGGGTTTTCTCCTCGAGCAGGGATTGATTTTATCACCTATATTTTGTGATACAGGTTTTTCTCCTCGAGCGGGGATTGATTTTATCACTTTTATTTTGTGATATGGTTTTTCCTCCTCGAGTGGGGATTGCTTTTATCACCTATATTTTGTGATATGGGTTTTCCTCCTCGAGTGGGGTTTGCTTTTATCACTCCTACTTTGTGGTGCAGGTCCTACTCCTGAGCGGGTTTTTCTTTCACTATGCACTTTGTTCATTTCTATCTTTCTCTTCTCTTGTGTATGTACTGGATCATTTGAAGATCTGAATCTTCTTCATCTTGAGTATATACTCTTTCTTCAACTTCATAGTTCTGCAAAAATATGAAGTCCTCTTTTGACCCTGCACTCTTAGGTTCGCTAGATCGCGATCTGCTTCCTCGACGGTTCATGTATACGTTTCTAACAATACTCTTTCTTGATCTACTTTACTGAGCACTCATCAATATTCATGCGAGCACTAAAGTGGGGGAAAATGTATAAGAGTGAATTTTCATTCCATGAGAAAATCCCCTTTTTTCCTTTATCCACCAAGTAGAAAAACCAAGTTTGGAGGCTTAATTCCACCTAAGCCCACTGCTTGCATCCCACTTGGCACCTGTTTTGAGCATTGGTGGAGGATTTTTTGTTGGGGATGCCCATGTGATGCGCAAAAATTCACGCGGTGCACTTACATCCCTAGTAGATTCCTACAATTGAACCTACAGAGGTGTTACACTTCTCATTGGGAGTGAAGTTGTAATTCCCCCTTTGGCTGAATGACCCAAATATGGCCGTTTTTGTCCATCCCTTCAACAAGCATTGGGGGGCTCTCTCTTCACATCTTCTAATAACTTCTTCACTTCATTCACAAACTTCAAATTATCTTCACAATCTCTAAGCAACTTCTTCACCATCCCTTCAATCTCCAAACACTTTACACTTCACAACAATAACATCAACACTCCACCACTTCAGTAGAGCAAGTGTAGAACAAAACACCATTGCAGTAGAGGCTTGAGTTCCTCTCATTTTCTCCCCCATTAGCCTTGAGCACTCTTGGTGGAGGTGGTAATCTTTCACTCCTCTCCTCTATTACTTGGTTGAGTAGCATAACACTATTTTGTAGTGCTTTAGTGCTTTTTACTTCATTTCTGCTTTTCTCTCTATCTATTTGGTTGTCCGTGGAGGTGGGAACACCAAAACAAGGTTTGACTAAGGTAGGCCCCTATATAGCCCCAACAATTTATCTCTCCCTCTTGTGTGGAGGTATGGAAGACACTCATGAGTTGGAAGCTTCATCACTTGCGTAGTTGTAAGTATTTCCTTTCTTCTCTTTATCTTCATCATCTCTACTTCTTTATTTCAGTTCTATCACTTTCTGTTATTTCCCTATATTCTGTAAGTCCTTAGCAATCAAATAGAAGCATTCAATTTTCTATTTTCTGAGACATTCTCATTCTCTGGTCTGTACGAGATGCCAGCACGCTGTGCTGTCATCCTTTGGCTGAGAGCTTGCTAGTTTGTGTAGAAAATTTCTGTGACCCACTCTTTCGGATTTTGTAACTCTCGTCATTGATTCCTGAGGTAGATTAGGGAAGTTCACCCTGTGAGGCTCTCTGAATGAAGAGAAATCGTGAGTAGCGAATCCCCCTCTTCTACAGTATCTTTTTGGGTTACTCTATTAAAAGCAAGGCCTACTGGTGTTACAATAAAATATTGAGGAAAATGGTTGATAGTGCAAATGTCAAGGTTGATGAAGACTTAGGTACACCATCCAAAACCTGTGGATATGATTCTGATGATCAGAATGACAGTACAAACAAAGGAAAGTAAGTTCAAACTTAAAATCAAGTTCAAATCATTCCGATGAATCAGAAAAATCAAGAGGAAGGAGAAACTAGTGAAAGTGCAGAAGAGAGAACACAAGAGCCTGAATTTGAAGAACATCCTAAGAAGACTCTGAGGTATGTAAGATTGAATCATTTAGAAGATTAGATTATAGGTGATAAAAAAAAAGGTGTCCAGACTAGGAGAAAGATTACAAAAGAATATTGTTTGATTTCAAAGACTGAGCCTACTAGTTTGAATGAAGCATGTAAAGATGAACATTGGGTTGAAGCAATGAAAGAGGAGTTAAATCAGATTGAGAAAAATGATACATGGATTCTTGTTCCCAGACCTAGGGATAAAAATGTAATTGGAACTAAATGAGCAAGTTGAAGTGGTTAGAAACAAAGCAAGGCTAGTATGTAAAGGATATTCTCAAATGGAAGGAATTGATTTTGAAGAGACTTTTTCCCCTATTGCTAGAATTGAAGTTGTAAGATTATTTCTTGCTTATGCTGCTTACAAGAATTGCAAGGTTTATTAGATGGATGTCAAGTTAGCATTTCTCAATGGTGAATTGGAAGAAGAAGTGTATGTTGAGCAGCCTAATGGATTTTAGTTGGCTGATAAGGGAGATATGGTGTGTGAGTTAAAGAAAGCTTTGTATGGAATCAAGCAAGCCCCTAGAGCATGGTATGCCAGATTGGACAAGTATTTGTTGAAGCTTGGATTTAACAAAGGTATTGCTGATAGTAATCTATATTTCAAGATTGATAATAATAAATATTTGATTGCAGAAGTCTTTGTTGATGATATCATTTTTGGAGGAGATGATGGTTTGTGCATGAATTTTGCTGATGAGATGTAGAGTGAATTTGAAATGTCAGTGGTTGGAAAGATAAAATTATTTTTGGGATTGCAAATTACTTAGATAAAGGGATTTTTATATCTTACTCCAAGTATGTGAAGGAATTGCTGAAGAAGATTGGTATGGAAGATTCAAAGCCAGTTGGTACACCCATGGTGACTAGATGGAAGTTGACAACAAAAGATGATTCTTTGAAAGAAAATCAAACTAGATACAAATCGGTGATTGGTGGATTGTTGTATTTAACTCAAACTAGGCCTGATATTATGAATGTCGTATGTATTGTTGCAAGATTTCAAGCTGATCCTAAGGAATCTCATGTGACTGCTTTGAAGAGGATTTTTAGATACTTGAAGGGAACAATTGAATTTGGCCTATGGTATCCTAAAGATGATGATCTTACTTTGAGTGCCTTTACTAATGCTGATTGGGTAGGAGATGTGAATGATAGAAAAAGTACTAGTGGTGGTGCATTTTTCTTGCCTAAGAAGCTGATTTCATGGTGAAGTAAGAAGCAAAATGCCATTTCTTTATCTACTGTAGAGGCCAAATACATCAATTGTTGCTGCTAACAATTGCACTCAGGTATTGTGGATGAAGCAAATGTTGAAGGATGTTAGAGTTATGTATAATGAGCCTATTTCTATATTCTATGATAATTCAAGTGCTATTGACATTTCTAAGAATCCGGTGTTGCATTTAAAGAAAAAGCATATATCTATCAAGTTTCAATTTTTGAGAGAGAAGGTGAGTGAAAAGGAAGTCAGATTGGAGTATCTTCCTACTAAGGACCAGATTGAAGACATCTTTACCAAGTTGTTTCCTAAGGATACTTTTGAGTATCTTAGAGGGAATTTAGGGGTGATTACCCCTCCTAATCAGAACTAAGGATTCATTGCTTTGCATCAGTCTGTGCGTTTCATAGTTATATCTTGATTTAGATTGATGTTGTGGTGGCTACTACTTAGGGGGAGTAGTCAGATGTTCAAATGTTCAAATATGTGGTTAAGAGCTTGTGTGGTGAAAATATATCTTTGTCATTGATGGAAAAGGGGGAGAAGATCATGTGAAATTTTTTTTGGGGAAGAAGATCATGTGAAAAAGTTGAGGAGAAAATGATTCAGAACCTAAGGGGGAGTAAGTGCTAAGAGATAGTTGCATTGATGGTTTTTTTCACATCATGTGTTTCCATCAATGCCAAAGGGGGAGATTTTTGGATGTTGTGGTTGTGTTGCTAATATATGGTTTTCATTGATGTCAACACTATTAGCATTACGCCATTAGAAGTTGTATATGTCGAGGATATTGAGAAAATTGTAATGAAGTGAGTTTTAGGTTGTCAGTGGTGAAGTGAAGTTCAATCTGTTGGTGAGTTCAATACATTGATGATCAGAGGTTGTGGAATAAAGGGTTTTTTGCTAAGTGTATCTAGTTTATCCATGTCGACTTTCAAAGATCTACATGAAGATTTGATCGAGTTATGAAGATTTATATTCTGACAATTTTTCTGTTGCTTCATTCGGTGTTCCTAATTGAAGATGATGCAATTTCAGTTAGTTCAGTTGTTGTGGATGCTTCTTTGGTGATTTATGATGTTTTTGGATGTTTCTAGATCATTCTCTATCTTTATTGCACATCCATATTGATCGTTGTGCTCATGGTTGGCAATTTTCTCTTGCGTGTTCATGTTTTTCATGTTCTTGGATGACATGGTGGTTGTAGCGTGTTGTGGATCTTCAAGGAGTAATTAATTGAGGTGTTTTGTATTTGAGTGTGTTGATTTGGGTCTTTTCTAAGTTATGGCGGGCCTTGGTTGATTCACATTGTTAATTGTTATTGATTTGAGCCGACAATTTGTATTGATTTTATTATTCTGTTGAAGCCAACATGTAGCGATGACAAATGTTTCTTGTTGTGGATATATAAGAGTGATTGTTTATTTGATTTGGATGTATGCTCGAGTGTTCTCATGTATGAGATGTGTGAATAAAGTCCTAATGATTAGATGTAGAGCAGAGTGTGAAGAAGAGTGAACAAGTGTTCATGTGCTTAACCGAAACTGTGATTAGGCATTAGCAGATGCTATTTTATTAGTTCAAATCCCTACGGATGTAATCCAAATATTTTTGTAAGAAAGTGTGTCTTCCTTTGGATGGTTAGCCTTGTTGTAACTGAGCAGTGAGCTCTAGGAAATGTTCCTGATTGCATGTGCATTCCCCATTTCATTCTTTATACTTTTAACAGGGTATAATCTTGTGGACTAACCTCCACCGTGGTTTTTCCCCTAACAGGGTTTCCACGTAAAAAATATTTGTGTTATGTGTGTTTCTAATGTGTTGATGATTTATGCTTTCATTGTTATTGATCAGATCTGAGAATAAGGTTAATAAGTTGAATAATTTTTAAATTTATGGGACAACTGATTCACGCACCCTCTTAGTTGTCTGCCCTTGTGTTGCCAACACTCTTCCTCCACCCCCACTCCCTCTCTTACGTCTCTCTCTCATTACCCCTCTCTCTCTCTCCCTCTCTCCCTCCCACCCTACCTAGAAAACTCTCTCTCTCTCTTACAATTCTCCTTCCCTCTAAATACATACATACATATAAGTAGACATACATATATACATGCATGTACATACATACTTACATACATACAAGCATACATACATACATATATACAATCTTACATACATACATACATACATACATACATACATACATACATACATACATACATACATACATACATGCATGCATGCATACATACGTACAAGTATACATACTTACATACAAGCATGCATACATACATGTACATACAAACATGCCATATGAGCATACATGCATACATACATACATACATACATATACATATATACATACATTTAGTAGACTAACATTTAACACAAAGAAAGACATAACGTGAACATGTTATAACGTGCTCACATTATGTCTTGCTTAGGAAACTTAAGCACAAATGTAAAAAAAATGTCAAAACTTTGAAATAATGTGAGCATGTTGTAACACACTCGCATTGTAACGTGCTCATGTTGTAACACTCTCGCATTGTAATGCACTTGTGTTATTTCTTGCTTTGGGAACCCTCAAGCCTTAGGCTTGGTTTTTGGTTTGGAATACCAACCCAAATGCTTGGAGTGCTTTCCTAATGTCCAAAGATGTGTTTTTTGTAAATTCTACAATATTCCACATAATCATGTTCGTGCTAATAATAAAGTTTGCACGTGTTTCAAGGTCAAACAAATCAAACACCTAGGTAATGTTAGGCTCTCTCTTAACTATCTAATGATGTAATTTTTTTTAACATTTTGACAATATTAATCCATTCATCTTTAATTTCTTTTGTTTGTGTCTATTTTTTAGAAAAAACCAATGTTTGGCATTTTTTCTTTTTAAATTAACCATGATTCATCAAAATTTTAAATAAATTACATTTTAGAAACTAGACTCCATTCTACACATTAAAAAATAAATTGATTTTCAGTTAGTTTTCAAAATTTATAGGGGTAGCACAGCCAAAATTGTGTTTTTGAGGAAGTGTCCACTTTTAAAATTAGTAAAAAAATTAAATATGAATTAAAAAATTATCAGAAAAATTGAGCATAAATTACATGTTAGCTAATTTCTCACTGAAGTGATTTTAAAAATACCAAAAAAAATTTAACCTTTTGAGGGAGCCACAAAAGTCACTATGTTATGTTTTTTTGACAAAAACAACACCAATTTCTGTGGCTCCCTCTTTTGAACCCCTTAATCTCTACCATTTTCAAAAATAAATAGTAGTTTAGAAAGTAAACTTAGAGCACTATGATCCTTGTTTTTGTTGCATCTAATTTTTTTGAGTGTAACTATCCTCAATTTCACGTCCAAGGTCGATATTTTTTTATTTAAGAAAAAAGTGGCCACTTAAGACCCCTTTTTGGCCCCCCATCTTTTTTTAGTTACCCTTTTAAAGGCCCTTTTGAAATCATCTAAGGTTTTAGAGAGTTATTCTCAAATCAATCTCTGGTAAGGATAAGCCTACTTTAAACAATAGCTATGGAGGTTTTGAGGTGATGTTCAGTGTTGTAGAACATGATTTGTCATGAGATGCAAGTGTGGGGATTGAATGAGAATGATTTTGAAGGAATTGAAAAGGCATGTTTCCACCCAAGAATACCCTGAACCAAAATACCTAGTCAAAGGCTCCTTATTTAGTAACTCAAATCCTGGTGAAGACCCTTCACCCAATAAACTAAAGAACCCATACAAATAATCTTTCTGAGGTTTTAGATGTTCTTTTGACAAAGCATAAAGTGGATGGAGCTTTGGCTATTTTAGAGGAAGAGGGGAAAAATTTCATTGAATCTGAGAAAATAGAAGACCTTTCATCACCAATTTTTCTACTATAACAATTTTCTTGACATAGTGAAAGGCATCCAAGTAAATGGAAAGTTGCTAAGTGGATGTGAAATCAAAGCAAGTAGTGATTATGAAGGCAGAAAGGATAGTTACATGACTATTATGGATAGTGAGGGAAATCAAATGCCAAAGAGTAGAAGGATATTCTACATTATCAAGCAAGAAAGACAAAGTATGATATAGTTAAAGCACAAGCCTTTGGGGATAGTTACTTGGTCTTTATTGCTTAGGGACTTGGTTTCAGTCAAATGTCTTCATGACTATGAGCAAATTTGATAGTCAATGACTATAATTTAAATTGTTTACGACTATGGTTTAAATCAAGACATTGATATTCTCATAGGCTAGTGAAGGGATGGTCACTGTTATAGCAAGGAAGACATTGATCTTAATCTTGTTCCTGCTCAACATCTCTCATGAAATAAAAGTTGCCAAAAAATTGTCTTCTTACTTAAGGAATAATAGAATATGGATCCCTAGGTCCTAGATGTATCCCTACTCAATATCATTTGTAGGAATGAAGAAAGAATAGAAAAGGAATAAATAATCTTATAGCACTATGAAGAAATGATCACTTACCTTTAGGTTTTCACTGACTCACTATTTGCTAATGCAACAATACTTGTAGTTGTAACTTGCCTATGATCCAATTCAAGAGTTCACAAGTTCAAAATTGAAATAGATGTGTAAAACATAAATCAAAGTTTGAATTGTATTTATATCAATCCATATTTGGTGAATTTTGTGGGATTTTAAATAGTATAGTAAAAAATTGGCGAATCCCACATGATTATAAAACGATACATGTAAATGTTGGGTGAATCATACATCAAAAAAACACATACATTGTAATTTTCAAGGCGATTATGGACCTAGCATTAGCATGGAGTTATCACAGTATTGACAAAATGGGTCCTCATAGACAATTAATTTCTAATGTTTTTGGTGAAATGGGTCCTCACACGTAGTCAAAATTTAATGTTGTTGGTGAAATGGGTCCTCATACATAGTTTAGTTTTAATGGTATTGATGAATATGTGGATGAATTAATACATGCATTAAAATTCCTAGTGAAAATATTAATTGGACAATTGGAAATGTGTAGTTTGTTATGGAAAAATTAATTACATATGCCTCATAAAGTAAATTTATGGAAAATTGAAATGCATTGGACTGATAATCTATAAAAATTGAATGATTTGGCGACCTTGTTGGTTGCAATATATCTACCAATTTCAAATTGGCCGATATGAACTATTCGCAAATTGGTGAAGATTCATCGCTAAAAAAATCCTTGGTTATGGTTTTTATAGTTCATGATTGTGTTATTGATTATTTTGACCCAAAGACAACTTTTTACCACTTTTTCTCCCCATATTTTTGCACATATACCATTGACCTTATTACACTTAAGTTAAGAATATAGAGTATAAGAGGCATGTCATTCCCATCCCCTTTAAAAAAAGCATTACCCTAAATCCTTACAAATTTTGAATTCTTTTGCATGAATATTTTATTTTCCCATGGTACATCTTGAGTTGGTAGATTCTTTCATCTAATTAGGAAGTTAGGAATGCCTTGATTTCACAACTGTTTCACTCAATTCTCGATGACTACCTCAAGTTACAAAATAAAATTCTATTTATCTAACTCGAGCAATTCTAATTAGACTTGAAGGTTGTTACCCATTATTTTCTTCATGTGGGAGACACAAAATACATAATGAGTTATGGAAGAGGGTGGAAGTTTTGAATTATAAGCTATACTATAAATTTGGTGGAGGATCTTATAAGACTCATAACATTGGGGTGTTGGCTTACTATTCTTATGCTACTCAACTAACATGTAGGGTTTCAATTAAAGGAATACCCAATATCCCTCAAAATGCCTCTCACTATGGTGTTGATCTTCTTGTTGGTTCATCCTAGTTTGAGCCATAACCTAATTTTCTTAAGGAATTGAAGCATGTCCTATGATTGTGGGGTTGCCATAAAGAGTCTCAAATAATTTCTTTTGATTTATAAGTATTCATTTTCACAATAATATAAAACATTTTAACTTAAATGTCACTTCTATCATTTTCTACAAACTAGGCAACTCTTTGAATAGATCAATAATATCCTTCTCCAAGATTTCTTTAAGAATTTCTTACCAAATTTGATTGTTAAAAGAAAACAAATGATTTAAATTAAGATATATATTCCCTACCATCCTTCATAAATGTCAAGAACCCTTAAATATCATTAGCTCCAATGAATTCTTTGAGATTTGATATCTTCTAAATCTTTTTGTAAATTGAAGTTTGTGGTATGACATAACACCTTTATAAGAGAAACTCTCAAATGACCTTAAACTTAGGTCATTTTAAGATATATGTGATCTCAATTTTTTCTTGTTTAATAAAGGATCCTCATACTGTATGATAATTATAGAATGTTTAAAAAAAACTCTTCTCTTTTTCAACTTGAAAAATATTATAATTGTTTGCATTGTAGAATTTTTTTTGTTTTGTTTTTGAATACATTCATTTTTTTAAAAGAATCATTTAAAAATGATACTACACCACATTCCACTTTAGGTTGATAGAAGAACATGGTTTCCCCTATCCCGTCGCCCCACTCCCTACCCTTGCCCTCCCGCCCCCTCTATTTTCTTATATTTTGGTTTAATAATTCTTTGAATTTGAGTAGAACAAGTACTACAATTATTGAAGTTGGGAGGATTCTAAAGGCTAAGATGGGGAAGAATGCTATAATTTTTAGGCTTAGATTTAGGAATATCTTGGCTATCTTTGAGGATCTTGAACCATTAAATATTGATTTTTTTGATCAGCAAATTGCTTCTTATTATCCATGAAATTATGAGAGAACTCTCCAACCAAACTCCTAATTAATGTTATCTCACTAGGATCAAAAGAGTTAGTGAGAGAGGAAGAGGGTGGGCTGAAAAATTATAGTTGATTACATTAAATATTTTGTTGAAGATTACTTAATTGAGAGAATATTACATTTTTAAGTATAGGGGCAATCTTTCAACTTATATGAGATTTAGCTTAGCTAGAACAACTAGATCATAAGAATTAGGAAGAAATCCACCACCTAATAAAAAGATACAAAACATTAATATCAAATATGTCATGGCTTAGGGCAAGGTCCCATGTTGCTGCTTAGTTTATTTTAGTTAGCAATCACTATTCGACTTTTTAAGGAGCTATTTATGGAGCTGATGGTCTCATGGATATTTAACTTTTCTTCTTATTTTTTAGTAGGCATCTTAAATAATGTAAAATTTGGAAGAAAAAATTGAAGGAAAATGTTAAAAATGAGGGAAATAAATTTGTGGTGTCACATGGCATTTTTTTTCAATATGCTTATTTCTAGCCCCTTCTTTTTTCCACAACCTATTTTCAATTCCTAAACAGTATCTGCTCCTGCTCCACTAAAATAGAGAAAGATTCCAAATTATGTTTTTTCCATAATTAAAATTTTTCACGAGAACACTTCACCTGCTCAAATTTAAACATAAAATGAACTTAAACAATTGAATGAATACATAGAGTTAGAAGTGTTTAAAAATGAAATTTAATACATTAGAAAATAAAGAAAAAAACACATTAAACGAACACAAGAGAAAAATGCTTAAGCACAAAAAGAGAATTTTAGATAGGAAGTTTTGGATGAATGAATCAAACCAAAACTCTCAATACCACATCCAAACACAAGCATTAGATAGATTGACACACAAGCACTAGTACAAACACTACATAGATTGACACGTAAACACAAGCACAAACACTACATAGATTTGACACACAAGCACAAACACTACGTAGATCGGCACACAGGTTACACAGGTTATTCGACCTGAATACACACACTGTGTACACAGATTATTCGACCTGAATGCACACACAGTATGCACTGCTTATTACACACGAGATCACAAACGAGGAGAAACAAACCTAGAGCAGAGATTCGCGCTCTATTTTCACGGCAGAGATTTGAATAGGTTGTTGAAGATCTACTTTGGGGATGAAGGTCACCACAATACTCTTTTCCTTTTGCCCAACACGCAAATCCAGCAACACCTCAGAGATCACCGTGCGCATCGATGACTTCCTGCACCCGGCCTCCCCATCACATATTTCGCCACGCGGGAGCTCCACATACGTTCTGACGTACTGAGGTGGCATCGTGTCCACGTAAGGCGTAGCTGCCAAGCAGTCATCCAGCTTTACAAACACATCAAACTTAACAGCGATGTTTCTCTGCACATGTATCCCTTCAATCACGAGCAGCTCAACGGATGTTTTCGACGACGGATCCATCGGCTCCCTTGAAACATCGATCTTCGCTGGCGTACTGAAAGTTGGGTTTACCTGCAAGTCCAATGTTTGAACCTCACAACTGCTTGGCTGAGCAATGGCGGTTGAACGCAATGTGTTCCATCGCCCAAGGAGTGGGTTCCATCAGCCAAGGAGTAGGTGAATATGCGTACCTATAACGGAGCCTCTCGGGGTCGAAGGCGTCGCCGGCGTCGCCGGCAAGGACCTCTACCAGGCACGCGTTCTAGTCGTAGAAGTAAAACTTTGTGTCGAGCAGGTCTGGATCATCGTAGTCCTTCCTGCCGGGAGGCACCATCTTCCAGATGGTCCACAGTCGGTCAGTGTTGGCGTGGTGGGCGAAAAAAATTGGGTCCCGTGCAGCGGTGTAAAATATTCCCATGTCTTCCCCGTAGCATGTCTCGGTCGGGCAGCATGTCTTGCCCGGGCAGCAAGGCTCGCTCAGACAACATGTCTTGCTCGGGCAATGGTAGTAGTTGTTACCGGTAGGGTCGCTGCCAGTCCAATTATGAAGTGTGTTATGTGGCTCGTGCTCCAGCGTCCCTCCCCCACAGGTGCATGTCGGGCTGTCCTCTTTGATTTTCTCTCCGTGGAAGGTCCAGGTGCATGCGTAAAGGACGGCAATTTGCTTGTGCATGATCATGTAGTTTCTCCAAATCAGATTCTGAGGGGGCAAGATAGAAAGATCTTGTCCTTTACTGTAGCCTAAGTCCACAAGAGGGTTTGCGTGCTCGAGGTTTCTTTTCTTGTCATAGAGCGGCGAGCAATGGTCCATGTACATGGGCGGAATCATCATGCCCTCTTCGTAGTCCCAGTTCCAGAAGGGCAGCGCAAAGGAATCATCACCCAAAAGCTTGGCCAAAATGCCCTCGTAAAAGTAGAGATACCAGCGGTGCCAAGGGAGAAAGAACCACCCGCCATGGACTTTGAAGGGCTTCATCGTTTTCCCCATTTAGTAAGCACTGTGGCAGTAGGCGAAGTGAACGTTGGCCTGCTGCATGAAATTCCTTGGATCATCGGGTTCAAGATCCTTCATCAGCTGGATAGCCCGGGCGTATTTTTCCATGTACTCGCCACCCACTCTGTGCGCTAGTAACCGGGTCCGCATTGGCAGGTGTCACGGGGCCACGCCTCTGTGCGGCACCAGCGCTCGTTTCTTCACTTGTCACTAGGAATCAAGTGCGCCCAAGAGCCCAGACTACGCCTCCAAACCACCCAAGTCAAAACCCTGCAATACACCAACTCTGCAAAATACCAATGCATAGCGGAATTCACACAACTCTAACAATGCAACCAGATATATACAATGCAATGCAAGAGCCAATATTTACACAAAAGTAGATTGACATAGATATGGGGTAAATGGATAGCTTTATTGATTTCAAATGGCCCCTGGCTCGGTCTACATCAATTTCAACCTTATATTGTTGATCACTACCCTGAGCTCTTCCCACTGAGCTCAAATACAGTTCCCACCCCTAAGTTGCACCAACTCTTCAAGCAATGATCTCCACTGATCTCGACCCCTGGTCTGCTACTCTTCACGTTGGTTCCAACTCTACAATCACCCCTGATCACTTCAAAACTGCCCAACTCAACTCCCCTGTGGTTCACTGCAGATGGAAGACCTCTCGTGGCTCCCAACCGATTCCCCACACCAAGACCCAGATCCCCAACTCAGGAACTCCAAGTCCAACTCAACTCACCCACTACTGCAATGCTGGCTGACCTTCTTACCAACTCAACATCCCAACACTGACTCCATCTCCCTGCACTGATCACTGCTCAACACTAGCACTCAGATCACTTTGACTGCCCGGGGTTCGCCGTCAGGACTTCGCACAGAGAACACAACAACAACAGCTTGGTGCATATAGCACTTGTATGAGGCGTCAATAGACATATGCCTCATATATAAGCTATTTGTCTGAATCCCAGCACGCTGTAGGATGACACCGAGAATTCGCCTGATCCCCCACTTTCTGCTCTTCTGGATTCGCCCTCAGGAGCTCCATCGAACTCCCCCATTTCTGCTTTTGGCCCAGGAAGTCTGTGTTGCATCAGAACTCCCTCTTAACTTAGCCTAGAATCTCCATGTTATCTGATCAGGACAACACTTCAACACCCACACTTGGTTCAACCTGACATGGGGCAACATATTACCATGCATGGGTTCTGTGAACTCGAGCTCGGTCCCACTCCTGAACTCGCCTCAGCTCGCCCTTCTTGGCTCTGCCTTCATTCCGGTTGAGTCCCTGACATCAACCCTGATTTTATCCTGAGATCATCCCCTCGAATCACCCAGCTCGGATCGGTGCCACACTTAGGCAACTCGCGACCCCTTACATCCTCCCCCACTCAATTCAGGCGACGCCCTTGACGCCGGCAACACTGTCCATGACATCTGCTGCGGAGGTACCCCCTCTGATCCTTGACCAGGTTAGAAGAAAGTGATGGAGTCCTTTCCTAGGAACTCCAACACCTTGTCTTCATACTTCCACAAACTCTTAGTTCGCTCCCATGTAGCTTCATCTCTGGGCTGGCCCTGCCAGTGAACTAAGAATTCCTTCCATCTCCTGTTACCAAACCCCCGCTCCTTCACAACAATCACCTCCTGCACCTCTAAACCCGGCCTGTCCAAGACATGAGCTAGTCCCCTTGTCGGCACATTCCTACTGCTATCCAACTTATCCTCATGATATGGTCGGAGCTGACTCACATGAAAGACATTATGCACTCACATGTGAGCTAGTAACCTCAGCTTGTAGGCAACCTTCCCAACTCGTTCCTGCACTGTGAAGGGTCCATCCCATCTTCTTACCAATGCTGAACTCAACCTCTTGGGAGGTTTAAACTGACTTGGGTCCATTTTCAAAAAGACCCTGTCGCCCACTTTAAACTCAAGATGCATCCTCTCGGAGTCTGCATACCTCATCATCCTCTCGACAGCCTTGACCAAGTTGTGCCTTGCCAAATCAACCTGATCCTGCCAATTTCTCAATCTCTCCTCTGCACCTGGACACGGACTCAGGTATCCACTCAACACTGTGTGAGGAGTCAGTGGCTGTTGGCCCGTTGCCAACTCAAACGGTGAAAAATGACTCGATGCACTCTTCTGCATGTTGTAGCAAAACTGAGCTGAGTCCAACAAGCCCGGCCAGTTGGATTGGTCCACCCAAACAAAGTGCCTGAGGTAGTCCTCTAGAATCGCATTGATCCTCTCTGTCTGCCCATCCGTCTATGGATGATGACTGGTAGACATAAGCAACTTTGTCCCAATCAGCCTGAACAACTCGACCCAAAATGCACTGGTGAACCTGGTGTCCCTATCACTTATGATACTGAGTGGCACACCCCAATGCTTCACAACATTCCTGAAAAAGTAGTCTGCAGCATCCTCTGCCCTGCACGGTGCCTTGCACGGAACAAATATGGCATACTTGGAGAATCTGTCGACCACCACCATCACACTGCTAAACCCATCCACCTCTGGAAGACCCGTGATAAAGTCCATACTGACACTCGCCCACGGTCTCACTGGAACAGGTAGGGGTTGCAACAATCCTCCCGGAGGTCTTGTCACCACCTTGTCTTGTTGGCATATAAGGCAACTCCTGACATACTCATCTACATCTTGCCTCATCCTTGGCCAAAAGAAACCCCTTTCAAGCAACGCAAGAGTCCTCTTCTGCACTGGGTGCCCAGCCCAATGACTGTCATGACACTCGCCTAAGAGTTCTCTTCTCAAATTCTTCCACTTTGGGATATAAACTCGATCCTGGGTGAAGACCAACATCCCATCTCTGATGCTGAACTTCCGAGTTCTCCCCTCCTTGGCCTGTTTGAAGAGCTCAGCTGCCTGAAGATCCATCACATATCCTTCCTTGATGGATTCCAATACTGACTCGGATAGTACCACCCTATCTCTCCAGCCTCTGGCACTACTTCCTCCACTGCAGCTAACTGAGCCTTCCTACTTAGAGCATCTGCCACAACATTTGCTTTCCCAGGGTTGTAGACGAGCTCGAAATCAAACTCAGCCAGGAACTCCTGCCACCTTGCTTGCTTTGGAGTTAACTTAGCCTGTGTCTTGAAGTAGGTCGAAGACACATTGTCTGTCTTGACCACAAACTGCGTTCCCAAGAGATAATGTCTCCACACTCTGAGACAATGGATGATCCCGGTCATTTCCTTCTCATGGGCTGGATAGTTCTTCTCTCTATCCTGCAACTTCCTTGATTCATAGGCTACTGGGTGCCCATCTTGCATCAACACCCCTCCAACAGCATAGTCTGACGCGTCCGATTGGACCTCAAAAGGCCTTGTGAAGTCAGGCAATGCCAACACTGGCGACGTTGTGAGTCACTCCTTCAATGTGTCGAAGGCCTTCTGGCACTTGTCTGACCACACCCACTTCCTATCCTTCTTCAGAAGGTCAGTGAGGGGAGCCACACACTTCGAGTACCCCTCCACAAACTTTCTGTAATAGTTAGCCAGACCCAAAAACTGCCTCACCTCATGCACATTCTGTAGAGGCTCCCAATCCCTGATTGCTCTCAGTTTCTCTAGATCCGGTCTGATCTTCCCCTTCCCAATGATATGACCCAAGAAGTGCACCTCTTCTTGAGCGAACACACACTTCTCCCTTTTGACAAATAGGTTGTGCTCCCTGAGCAACTCAAAAACCTCTGCCAAATGTTGCTTGTGCTCCTCCATGTTTCTGCTGTAAACCAGGATGTCATCCAAATACACCACCACATCCTTATCCAACAATGGTCTGAACACATCGTTCATGAGTGTGCAAAAAGTAGCTGGCGCATTGCATAGCCCAAAGGGCATCACTCTGAACTTGTATGACCCATACCTGGTCACACACGCAACCTTCTCCTCATCCCCAGGTGCTATCCTCACCTGATAATACCCCTACTTCAGATCTAGCTTGCTGAACACTCGAGCTCCTGACAATCTGTCAAAGCAATCTGCTATGAGAGGTAAGGGATACTTATTCTTGATGGTTAGCTTGTTGAGGGCTCTGAAGTCCACACATAACCTCAGTGTTCCATCCTTCTTCTTTTGGAACAACACAGGCGCCCCATAAGGAGATCTCGATGGCTGAATGTAACCCGCCTCTAACAACTCCTCCAACTGCTTCTTGAGCTCAACCATCTCTGGACCAGACAACCGATACGGTCCTTGGGTGGGAGGCCTCACCCCTGGTTCCAACTCTATCTTGTGATCCATGGCCCGCCTCGGCGGAAGTTGCGCAGGCAATTTCTCTGGCATTCTATCTCTAAACTCAAGTATAATCTCATCCACTTCTGGCGGAATCGGAGTCTCCTGGACCTCGTCCAACTCATCCCACCCACCAAGTAGTGCAGCCAGGAAAATCGGCTCCTCTGCCTTCTTCCCTCTCACTGCGCGCTTCATGCTCAACGCTGAGACCACCTGAGTCTTTCCTGGTTACCTTCTCTCTGAAGTCTTGACTATGCACATCTGCATCGGATCCAAGAACATCAACGACTCCAAATGCGGAATCACTGCAACCTTGCCAATTCTGAGAAACTCCTGACCCAAGATCAACTCGAAATCATCCATATCAATCGCCATGAGATCCATGTGGCCCTGCCACGCTCCAACTCTGACCAACTGATTCTTCACAAATCCTATCACCTTCTTGGCCGGTGAGTTGACTGTCTTGAAAGTGCTCGTGCATGGTTGCACCTTGAGCTGCATTTCAATTGCCCTCTTCGCAAAAATGTAGTTGTGTGTGGCACCAGAATCTATCATTCCCATGGTGTTCTTTCCATTCATCTGGACCTCCACATAACACAACCTATTCTTATTCTCTGGTTGAGCCGCCGTAGTCTTAACTTGACTTTGAGCTCCGAGAGCTCCCAAACCTGACATATGAATCACCCCCATGGCTGATGCCTCTGCATCTGGCAACGCTGTGGGACTCTGAGCTATATTTGTATTGCTCAATCTCTGTCTCTCCGGACACTCCCTTGCAATATGCACTGGGTTCCCACATACAAAACATCCACGCTGCCTCTAGGGAGTCCTCGACTCCTGATCCTTAGGTTTGGCCGACCCACCTTTTCTGCGTCCCTGGGTCTTAGGAGACCCACTCTTGTTTGACTTATTGGGGTTAGACCCCTTCCCCGTCGACTTCTCTTTGTCTTTGGACTTACCCTTGTCCTCTTTCGGGGTTGGCTTCCTATCTCGCCTCTGAGAACTAGACCTGGCACTCTCCCTCTGCAAATCATTCTTGAAATCAAGGAGCCGGTCTGCCACTGCAATCGCTTCCACCACGGTCTAGACATTTGCACGCCTGAGCTCCTGCTGAGCCCACGGTGCGAGACCCTTCATAAACTGAAACAACCTGTTCGGCTCGGACATATCCGTAATCTCCAACATCAAGGTTGAGTAGGACTTGATATAATCCCTGATCTTCCCACTCTGCTTCAAGTTCATGAGCTGCAACCTGGCTTGCCAGGCTGAGTTCCCTGGTCTGAACTAGTCTTTCAATGCTTTCTGTAGCTTATCCCAGTTGTCCACCTTGACCACTGTCTTTCCCACCTTTGCCTCTTCGGCTTGGGTTCTCCACCATATCTTGGCATCCCCTGACAAGAATGTGGCAGCAGTTCTCAACTTCGCATCATCTGAGTATCCGGTGAGTGTTTCCAGTTACTGACTCATATCCCAGAAGAAGTTTTCCAGCTTCTTGTCATCCCGTTGACCATCATAACAATCTGGGCTCTTAGCCTGATGTGCGGGTTTGCCCACTCCCTGAGCTATGACTCCCTTTAGAAACTGGAGCTCATCTGCGAGCTTCTTCATCTCGATATCTCTTGATGCCATCTCATCATGGAGGTCCCTGACCTCAACTTCCAATGCATTGACTCTGTGAGTCAAATACTGATCCTCAATAGACTCCAATCTATTCTCCAGATCTGAGACTCTATCCTTTGTTCTCATGGTCTGTCTATCCACAGTAATGTGCTACCTCGGGTCAGGCACATTCTCCAGTTGTTGTCCCAACTCACCTCCATAGTTCTCGTCTCCGGAATCCATTTGAACTAGTCTCCAAAAACTGTCACAAAAACTGACTTCAAAATGTGGTGCTGCAAACTTGGGGTATCAAGCCTTTGCTCCAGATCCTAGATCCACTTAACAGAGCAATCTTCAGCTCTGATACCAACTGTCACGGGGCCACGCCTCCGTGCAGCACCGACGCTCGTTTCTTCACTTGTCATTGGGAATCAAGTGCGCCCAAGAGCCCGGACTACGCCTCCAAACCACCCAAGTCAAAACCCTGCAATACACCAACTCGGCAAAATACCAATGCACAGCGGAATTCACACAACTCTAACAATGCAACTAGATATATACAATGCAATGCAAGAGCCAATATTTACACAAAAGTAGATTGACATAGATATGGGGTAAATGGATAGCTTTATTGATTTCAAATGGCCCCTGGACCGGTTTACATCAATTTCAACCTTATATTGTTGATCACTACCCTGAGCTCTTCCCACTGAGCTCAAATACAGTTCCCACCCCTAAGTTGCACCAACTCTTCAAGCAATGATCTCCACTGATCTCGACCCCTGGTCTACTGCTCTTCACGTTGGTTCCAACTCTGCAATCACCCCTGATCACTTCGGAACTGCCCAACTCAACTCCCCTGTGGTTCACTGCGGATGGAAGACCTCTCGTGGCTCCCAACCGATTCCCCACACCAAGACCCAGATCCCCAACTCGAGAAATCCAAGTCCAACTCAACTCACTCACTACTACAATGCTGGCTGACCTTCTTACCAACTCAACATCCCAACACTGACTCCATCTCCATGCACTGATCACTGCTCAACACTAGCACTCAGATCACTTTGCCTGCCCAGGGTTCGCCATCAGGACTTCGCACAGAGAACACAACAACAACAGCTTGGTGCATATAGCACTTGAATGAGGCGTCAATAGACATATGCCTCATATATAAGCTATTTGTCCAAATCCCAGCACGCTGTAGGATGACACCGAGAATTCGCCCGATCCCCCACTTTCTGCTCTTCTGGATTCGCCCCCAGGAGCTCCACCGAACTCCCCCATTTCTACTTTTGGCCCAGGAAGTTTGTGTTGCATCAGAACTCCCTCTTAACTTAGCTTGGAATCTCCATGTTATCTGATTAGGACAACACTTCAACACCCACACTTGGTTCAACCTGACATGGGGCAACATATTACCATGCACGGGTTCTGTGAACTCGAGCTCGGTCCCACTCCTGAACTCGCCTCAGCTCGCCCTTCTTGGCTCTGCCTTCATTCCGGTTGAGTCCCTGACATCAACCCCGTTTTTATCCTGAGATCATCCCCTCGAATCACCCAGCTCAGATCGGTGCCACACTTAGGCAACTCACGACCCCTTACAATAGGTTTGTGGGAAACTTGAACGGCTTGGGTGTTTTGCCTTTATAAGGAGGGCAACAATGCAAATGTTTTGCATAGCAAGGCACGTCGCAAGGCTTGTGGCATCTCTCCAAATTAGGATACGTAGGAGCCATTTAACAAGATCACGCCAAGGGAGAAGGTTGGAGGGAGTTGTGTTTCCTGAAAATTGCACGGTTCTATATATAGGGTGTTGGCTTTGGCCCAGACCAAGACCGACTGCCCACGAGTTTCGGCTAGCCCAGATCAGGGAACCACGTTTAATTAAGCTCTTCACTAAGATCCTCGTTTCTTTAAGCTTTTCCAATTGACTTGGACGTGCACTCGAGCTTATCTTTGCCCAGAGTCTCCAATTGCTTGGAACACAATATTCCCGTTAAGGCAGCCCCATTAAACCATATATAATGTGATAAGTTAAACTAGCAATCGCACCTTGGTGTGCAATGGGTACATTCTATTTTTTTAGATACATTTGCGCAATATATGAGATCAAATTGTAAATCATTTAATAAATTATGCTTTTTTGTGTAATGAAGGTCTCAATGGAGAAGTAATAGCTAATGTCATGCTATGTTAATGGAGAAGGATTGAAACACAACTGAAATAATATGCTAATGTTATGTTAATAGGAAGAGAGGGAGAGATAGAGAGGAAGAAATAGAGAGATATAGAGGAAGAGGGAGAGGTAGAGAGATATTAATAGTGAGATAGAGTGATAGAGAGATAGAGATATAAGGAGATATAGAGAGAGGGGGAGAGGGAGAGAGAGAGAGAGTATTACTATTTAAAAGATTTAAATAGTGATATAAATATTCAAGAAAAAATGGGTGAAAATAGCAGCATCTTAAAAGTTTAAATAGGGTGATAGTTCAAAACAAAATGTAATTTTTTTAAAAAATAACTACAACAAATCATTATGTGGTGAGAGTGAGTAAAATAAGGAGGTGGATCCCAATCATTTGATTTGACCCCTAAATCAATAGGGTCCAAGGTAGCCACAAGAAGGTCCCAACCATCATTATCATCTTATTTATCTTCAATAGCAATTCAAACAAAAAAATAACAAGAGCCAACTAAGAGAAATTGCTAGAGCTAGGCTAGCTAGAAATCCCACCACCAAAAAATGGGGGAGAAGTAAAATGATGGTTAATAGGTCATGACCATCCTCACTAAGTATGGTCTCTTCTTAGATTAGGTGGATTGGCCTAAGAATGAACATCTTGGTTGACACAAGAAAATTGGTTGTGCCCATGAGGTGAAGATTGACCTCTAGTGGGAGAAGGACCCAAAGAGACCTTGGTAACAACACATAAAACATTACTCCAATGGTCCAACAACACCTATAGGTGAGCAACTTCAAGTATACATTTATTAGCTTGCACTTGAATATGCATAAATATAGTAGAACATACTATGACTTTAGAATAAAGCAAGAAATTATGATTAATATCTAACATCTTGAAAATATAGCAACATTTCTATCTTTCCAAATGCTAAAAGGAATTTCCACCTTGAAATTGTTCCAAATTTAATTGTATCTAGAATGGACTCTAATCCAATCTCCCAACAACACCATATGTGAAGAAAAATGCTAAAGCTGAAAAGGCTTGAAAATTTTAGGAATCTAGATCCAAGAAGCTTGAGAAACTCCAAGGATCTAGAATCCCTAAGTGGGTTAACTTGTAACCAATAGGAAGGACTTGAAAAAGAACACACTAGGAAAAATGAGTGAGCTTTGGCTCAAGAATGGCCAACCAAATGGAGAAAAATCTACACTACTAAATTAGTAATGGAGATTGCAAAAGTCATGTATTTTTTAATATAGGCACCATATGTAAATGACGTGAAAGCCAAGAGTAGCCTTTGTGGGGCTTGTAACTTCAAAAATGTGTAATAAGGTACTATTTTCAATCTTTCAACCAAGGTTTGCAAGAAAAAAATCTAATTCTGTGAACCATGCCTACAAGAATAATATCAATAACAATTTCAAAAGTTTTGTGATCTTGATTAGATAGATGAAAATTTTCCTTTAATTCAAGCTATGTTAAAAAAATTCTTGGTAACCTTGGAAAAGACATTTGAGAGGGTTTTTACCACCTTTTTGAAAAACATCAAGCAAGAGGATACCACCAAATATATTTTTGATTAAGATCTAGATTCCATTACAATAGCCAATTCCATTTCAAAGAAGCTAGGGTTTCATGGCTTCCCAGGATCTCCAAATAGTTTACATCAACAAAATTTCCTAGATTGAATGAGCTCTTTCATAATGAGAAGACTATGAAATATAATCCCCTTCCAAGTTAATCTACCAGAAGGGATACCAAAAGAAATGTCATGATGAATCAAAATTTTATAAGTCTTGTTACCATATAAAACTCAAATGATCTATTTGGCACACAAATCAAAGCCTTGGTCTTATGTGGAAGTTAGGTCTAAACCTTGAAAATTATGTGGGAGACAATAATGCTACCATGCAACCTAATGAAAATATCTATGGTTCTTAGAGGAAGCCCAAGTAAATTCTATAGAAATTTTTTATAACTTCAAATGAGAGGATTTAGAAGGGATTCAATAAGAAGAATAATAAACATGAGTGGTTGCAATAATCTTATAAAAAATTTGGAACTTTTGTGCTAGGGATAAGAGTTTAGTTACCCAATACACTAACCTTTTCTCAATTCTAGCTAAAACAACTTACCAAAGAATGGATAGAAAATATTGAAAGAAAAATGAATGCCTAAACACTTGAATATATCTCCATGCCCAATCCATTTTTACCCATAAGAGTTAAGCTATGAAGGATTAGGTAGAAATGATTTCCTAAAACATTAACTTTTTCCCATTGAATATTAGAACTTGAGGCTTAGAAAAAAATCCTAATGGAGAGCTTGGAAAATATTGTTTTCCTCTTTCAAAAGAGAGAAAATAATCATAAACAAAATGACAATTAAACAATTAAGCTATGAAATTAGGTAATATAACACCTTTGAATAGCCCCTATGAAATGGAATGAGCTAACAAGTATTTAAAACCTTGAACAATAGAAAAAACATATAATGTAGGAGCTAAGGAACATTCATGGTAGATAGACCTAAAAAGGCCTGAAGGAATAGATTGTTGGCCATTTATAGTGAGACAAGTTGAAGCATCTAAGAAGAGCATACAATAGATTGAGTAAAATGAGTCCCAGATCTTAAAGCTTGGAGCATGTTAAGGATAAATGACCACTCAATATAGTCATAAGCTTTAAGTCAATTTTGATAAAATAAAATAATTTGATGATGAGGTAATTGATCCCATTCTATACCTTCTTAGATTGCAATGATATTATCTAAGATTTATCTAGACTTAATAAAGAAATTTTTTTTGGGTCACACAATTTGAGGAATAATATGGTATAAATTTAGTGCAAGGGCTTTGGCTATAAGCTTGTATGAAACATTAAACAATGTGACTAGTCTCCAATAGAAAATATCTTGAAGATCACTAGACTTAGGTATGAATTTAATGTTTCATTTGTTAATAATTTTTCTTGAGGAATTAGAATAAAAGGCTTCAAATTAAATTTATGAAGATCCTCACTAACATTATTCCAAAGGGTCTTGTAAATTTCATAAGGAAAATTATTATAGTTGGGGATTTTATAATTGGCTATAGTAAAGATCACTTCTCAAAGATTAAAAAATGGAGGGTAATTGATCACAAAAGGCTTGTTGAGAAGAAGAGAGATGACAACAAACAACCTTGAGGCACTTTTGCAAATTATTCATAATGCGTAACAAATAATTGAAGGATATCATGAAGAGCTCTTTAAAACAAATGATGGCAATCTTAAATCTATTTAATGTCTTGAGAGGTATGATGTGAATTAATATCTTGAAAGAACTTGTTAAAAGCTTTGTCTGCCACCTTAGCCATCTGCCACCTTTAGCCAATGCAAAAAGGATTTAACTTGAACACCTATAAAACCAAGTTATTATTAACAATTTTAATCTAATGGTGGATCTTGACCACCCACAATTGTAAGGTAGGAGTGAAGGGTTGTCTTAAAATTTTATGGTACCCTTGTATGTGCAACTTGGAAAAATTTAGCTAGCTATTGAGAATATATGTAAAGAAAATATGCGTTGTACACTTGATGGCCTCATTCCACCAATCAATTCAGCCTTTTTCTAAGAAGGCCTAACCTCAAGGTTTAAGACTAGATTGATGTGGGCCAATATGAACTAATGCATTAGTATAGGGCTGTGAAGAAAAAAATGCATATTTTAATGTTGGGAAGATAACTTTTTCATTCAATACAAAACCAAATATAATATTTATAGGAATGAGTATACTTTGGAAAAGGCTCCACTGCAAGAGGAAAATAGCTACCAAATAATAAAAAATGATTGAGTTGAAAGCATGACATGATCAAGCCATTTATATGCTCTATCAGTTCTAGCCTAAAAATTATTACATATGTAAACTAATGTGAATGATTGTGGTGGTGTCTCATATTGGTATCAAAGAGGCACAATTTATTGAACATGAAGTACCAAGCTTCCCTTGTGCTAGCTTGACTTTACAATAAAAATAAGTATAATTAAATTTAAAAATTGAATATAATTATATTTGAAAAT
Organism: Sequoia sempervirens; assembly: GCA_007258455.2. Taxonomy (NCBI): domain Eukaryota; kingdom Viridiplantae; phylum Streptophyta; class Pinopsida; order Cupressales; family Cupressaceae; genus Sequoia; species Sequoia sempervirens. The sequence continues at coordinate 438,015,038 of VDFB02000015.1, forward strand.
TCAATAGAAAATAATATTTTTATAATTATTTCTTAATTATAATGATTTTTTAAATTTTGAATATAATTTATTTAGAATAAATAATTAGATAATAAATAAATATTTATAATTTATAGTTGGAACTAATAATAGATAATGTAAGAATACAATAATAAATATGCAATTGAAATAAATAAAATAAAATATTTAGATCAAATATCAATGATGAAGATACTCTTAGGAATTTATTATAAGTTAGGATTTTGTCTAAATAAACACCTTATTATCTATAAATTTATTATGTTTTTTCCTTGGCTCAAATTCACACTTGTGAAACTAGTCTTTGCACCTATAGGGAGCCAATACATGAATTAGATATGTGTCATCTCATTGCACCTATGTCTAAAGTGAGTTCATGTCTATATACACCATTTAAGAACTTGTTAAGCAAGGATTGTTTCTCATTTTATCAAACCAAGGCTAGGTGGATTAATTCAATGATTTTGTACAATGATTGAAGATAATAGGCAAGTGTGTAGTATTCCTATAATGACGGAGGAAGTTGATTGATGCTTCCATGATTGTCATAGATAATTTATAAAATTTAAATAACTTTGTATTAGTCCTCAAATACACCATCCAAGCATGTAACTTGAAATAAGTTTTTTTAGTCTATGCATAATGAATAGCTAGGGAGAGAAACATGGAACCAACTTATACATTTGAATTCTAAATTTTAATCTAAGTATGTGCACCAAAAAGGGGGACAAAAAAGTAGCACAATGAGTGATTTTGGTTATAATGCACTTGCATTATTAAAAATTTCAAGTAGCACAATTGCATTGTGTCTTGAAAATATCAAGCCATAATGTGATCATATTTTATGTGTCATAACTTGAGGTTGTGTTTTATATGTCATAAAACATGATAATGTTTTAGTAAGATAAAAAGAAAAAAACCTTGATCACCCATTCATAGCTACGAGTGAGAGATAGGGATTTCTTGTTTTATAAGCAAATTCCAATCATGTTTTACAAAATTCGGCCCTATCCCAAATATTTTTAGCAATTCCACATTGAAGGAGAGGTAAGTAAGGAGTTATTTTCATGTTTTTCAATGAAATAATATTTGCATTTTTATAAATTTTACTATTTTTGAGTGCATTTCTTATATGTTATTTTTATACCATATTTTATAAACCATAACCCTAAACCTAATATAGTTGAAGAAAAATATAAAGAGATATTTGCATCACCCAAATATCCTCCTATGCTTTTGACAAACCCTAGGGAAAGTCAATAGGAGTTATTAGGGAATTTAAAAAAATAACTTGTAAAAATTGTTTCATCATTAAATGTGTCTATAGAAAACCCACACATGTATTACTCACTTCATCATTAGAATTAATGATGAAGCAAGTTGACTTAGTCACAAGTAAAATTGATCAATGGAAAACTCATAGAGATTCATGTTATAATTTTTATGCAACAAATTTATCTTATAATGAAGTGAAGAAAAATATATAACAAGAGCTCAAATTTATAACATTTTTATTGATCTAAAAACCAAGAGAAGTAAAATACCTAGGTCATACTATTTCTGCAAAAGGAATTGCAGTAGACCCTTCAAAGATCAAGGCTATCCTAGAATAGCTTGTACCTGAAAATGTGCATAAAGTGTATAGTTTCATGGGATTAGTTAGATGTTATAGGAAATTTTTTTCAAAATTTTCAAAAAATTCCATCCCTATCACTTCACTCCAAAGAAAGGGAAAAACAATTGAGTGGTTAGAAAAGTGTGAAGAATACTTCTGCATTTTGAAGGAGAAGTTGACTTTTACACCAATTCTTAGAGTCCCAAGCCTAGAAGGTCATTTTATAATCATCATTGATGCTTTGGGGAAAGGTTTTGGCGGTGTTCTAATGCAATATGGGCAATTGGTAGCTTATGAGTTTAAAAAATTATGAAATTATGAGAAAAAAGTATGCTTTGCATGACTTGGAACTAGCTATTATTATGCATGCACTCTAGGTTTGAAGACATTACTTGCTAGGAAAGCAGTTTGAGCTTAAATAAAAAATCAATGTCTTAAGTATATTTTCACTCAATTGAACCTCAATTCACAACAAATTTGATGGTTGGAGCTATTTTTTTATTGAGTTTGAGATAAATTATATAAAATGGAAAGAAAATAGAGTGGTTGATTCACTAAGTTGTAGAATACATATTGTGACAATCAATCTAGTCAACCTTTTGAGAGCAAGTGGTAAACAATCTACTTGGAGATGAATTCTATGAGCACGTTAAGAAAGCATTATTTGAGAATCCTCAAGATATTGGATCACATACGAAGGATATATTTTTTAAAATAATAGATTAATGAGATATAAATACAAAATGTATGTTCCAAATCAAATGAATTGAGAAATTTTGTGTTGAAAGAAGCACATTGTGCTCCATATTTCAATCATCTAGGAGTAACGGAGACATTAGCAGATGTGAAGTAGCTTTATTTTTGTAACTTATATGAAGAAGATGTTGCAAGATTTATCTAGCAAGATGGTTAGAATGTTAGTGAGTTAAGGTTGAGCAATAAAAGATAGTAGGATTTTTATATCCTCACAATGTTCCAAAATGGAAATTTTAAGTGATTAGCATGTATTTTGTTCAAGGTTTACTTATGCCAGGGAACCATCATGACACTATTATTGTATTGGTGGATAAAATAAAAAAAGTAGCTCATTTTATCCTAGAGAACCTTACAGATGGGGCACCCATCTTAGCAAGAAAGTTGTGTAAGGAATCTTCAGATTGCATGGAGTTCCTAAGAAGATTATCTTAGATAGAGATGCATGGATTTGACTTCAAGGTTTTTGTAAACCTTATTTTCAGCTCTAGGAACTAAATTGGACATAAGTTTAGCTTATTATATAGAGAAAAATGGTTAAAAAGAAAGATTAAATCAAGTGCTTGAGGATTTGTTAAGGATGTATTATATGGATCATCAATATAAGTGGGAGGACTACCTTCCACTAGTCGAGTTTTCTTATAATAATTCATATTGTTTTACAATAAAATATCTCCTTTTGAATAATTGTATGGTTGGAATTTCCAAACTCCTATAAGTTGGGATACAATAGAAGATAGGATTAGCCTTGGAATAAAAATGCTAATGGAAATGGAGGAGCAGAATAAGCTAATCGATAAAATATTTGTAGAAGTAAATGATAAGAAGAAAATTTATGCTAGTGTCAAGCGTACTCCATAACTATTCTTGGTAGGAAATAAATTTCTCTTAAGATTCAAAGGGCCCAAAAGAGGTCAATAAATTTTGGAAATTATCCTAACCTAAAATGTATATATGTGGGTTCATTCAAAGTCCTAGAAGTAATCAATCTAGTTGCTTACATAATAGATCTACCACTACACTTGATCAAATGCATGGCGTCTTTCATGTTCCTTATTTAAAATGTATGTATTTGGTTTTAATCATGTTCTTTATTGGAATGCTCTTTAGGTCTATGATCTTAGTGGTCATGATCAAACCTCTCAAAGTGCTTGAGGTTTGCAAGCTCCACTTGCCCAAGAGAGAGATCAATCAGTGCAAGGTCCAAAGGGACCACTATTCTAAGGACAATGATACTTGGGAGAACTTAGAAGAATTTCATTTTAGGTATCTAAACTTCTTTAGTTAAAATATTTTCATAGAAAGAAAAAAAAAATTCATATTTTACTTCATGTTTGAACTAAATCATTAAGGATGATGGTCTTTAAGGGGGATGAGACGTCACACCACATTTTTGGATAAAGTTATCTATGATTTGTTTTGTGATATGCTTTAAAATATTATTTCAACTTTTTAAAAGAATATTTATACTATAATTGATCTTCTTTATTATGTAAAAAATATATATATATATATATATATATATATCAATTAGATATTTTTTTAAAGGATGTATAAGTAAGTTGATTATCATGAGACATAAATGAAAGATTTATCTTATTTTTGGGGATAATATGATTAATAGACTAACTACCTTGTTTGCTTAATGAGGTTGATGTAGGAGAAAGTTTTTCCCCCTCCAAGACAAGGAGGGAGAGCATCATCGAAGAGAGGGAAGCAAACCCAAGAGAATCACATGCACACAATGATCATGAAAACTTTCACACAAAAACACACAAGTTGGTTCTTTTTATTTTTGTAGTTAGGATAACTATCTTGAATTTTAGATGAAATAATTTTTATATTGCTAAGTTGTTTTCATTTTGAATCTATCTTCTTATATTTCCAATTCTAATTGTTTTGATTGACGTCTTGTATGTTTCATAATCATTATGTTTGTTCAATTCTAAGGTGGTTGATGTTTTCCTTTTCTAATGAGTACATATATATATACATACATATAGACACACATATATAGATATTATTATTAATAATATCTTGTTTTTAAAACACTTTGTTTGGAGAAGCTCGAAGAATCTACTATAAATAGGAAGCGGATTGTCACTTGCATTAAAGAAACATTAATGATAGTAGTACTTCTCTTAAAAGTGGTGCTAACTAGAAAAAAATTAATGTCAAATTCCATTGCTCTAATGGAGAGAAGTGGGAGTTAATGAGAGCTTGAAGTGGAGTAGTTAGGAATAAAGTAGAAAAGAGAAGGAAAGAGGATATACGTAGGTGGAGAAGATGTTGGAATATAGTTGAGAGAGCTTGATATTATTATTATTATTTCAAAGGAAGAGGTATTTCCTTATTTTTCATCTTAATATAAAAATTGGTATCCAAAGGATTGAAGAAAAAGTTGTTTATAGGAAAATCCACAAGTTCTTATAAGTTTAATTTTTTATATTCTTTCATAGGAAATGTATAAGTTACTAGTATTCTATGAGAAGGATTACTCTAATTTTATTATTGAATATACCAAGCCTCAACCTCTATGCATTAAACTTATAGATATCATTGTTTTTTGAGTACTCAACCTTTGTGTAATAATCTTACAAGGACCCTTAGATGTGAATACTTAGCCTTTGTGTATTAGATATGAAAGACCATTAGGTCTCTATTTGTTTGAACTTTGTTCTGTTGCTTAAAATGTCATTAGGTTTTTATTTTTTCCACCTTTGTCCTATTTCTTAGAAGACCATTAGGTCTTTATTTATTCAACCTTTACTATATTTCTTAAAATACCATTAGATCTATACTTTTTTATGGGCGAGTGCAGGATCATGGAGGTCCAAAAAGTGGTTGATGGCCTTTTATTTATCCAAATTTGATGAAATGAAGAGGGTTTATTGAGAAAATTTTCAGCTTTCTTCCAATATAAGATATGTCTTATTTTTAATTTAATAGATATTTATTATTGATTTTCTACATGCATTATGACTAAAGTCTTGATTGATAAGTTGATAGAAAATATCTATAATTCTAAAATGAATCCACATTTTTTAAATATGAAAGATGTGGCACATTTTATGCTTCCCATACTATAGGATACAAATATATAAAAATTAAAATTCATACTTTTTTGACTAATTTATGGTGGTTAGAAAAACAATTTTTAATATTTTTAAAAAATATAATAAAAATTTCATAACCAATTTATGTGTCTACCTATATTGAAAGTTCCAAAACAAAATATTATTTTTTTCTTGTACTTAGGTTGGTCACACATACACTTGCTCTTTATTTTTTCTTGAAAATTTAGTACTATTGCATTGAAATTTTAAATTTTCACCAAATAGATTTACTTTTTCCAAAAAAGGACTAGCATCATAAAAACTAAATTCTATTTTCTACAAATTCTATTCTTACATATTTTTCAAATTATGTTAATAACCTACTCAAATTTTTACGTCAGGTTTCCTAACTCTTTTTTTTTAAATTTTATTGCCACTTAAGGGCCTAGTTTAGACCCCCATGATCCTACCCTGACCCTTATCTCTTTTTTATTGCTTAAAATACCATTTAGGTCTATGAATGTATGATAAATACCTTGCATGATATCGTGTGAACGAATAGGTCAGATTTTCACATAAACCCCATATAATATTAAGAGACCATACATGTCACTATCGATGTATAAAATCTATGAAAAATTATGTGACCAAATAGGTCCCTATTATTGCAAACATATTGTGAGATGATATTTGATCGAATGGGTCACTATTGTCACTTACATTCTACAAAGTATTTTGTGACCAAATAGGTAACCGTTGTTACATACATTCTATTGCATATTTTGTGATCAAATAGGTTACAAAATTTTCTTATAATAGGGTAAGTGCAAAAAGATGGGGGGCCAAAAAGGGGTCTTAACTGGCCACTTTTTTTTTGAAATTAGGAAATGTTGAACTTGGATGAGAAATTGAGGATAGTTACACTCAAAATTTTAAGATGCAACAAAAACAATATAGCAAGTGCTCTGAGTCTTCTTTCTAAACTACTATTTTTTTTTAATGGTATAGATTAAGGGGTTCAAAAGAGGGAGCCACATAAATTGGTGTTTTTTTGTCAAAAAAAATAACATAGCAATTTTTGTGGCTCCTTCAAAAGATTAACTTTTTTGGTATTTTTAAAATCGCTTCAATGAGAAATTAGCTAACAACATGTAGTTTATGTCCTATTTTTCTAATTATTTTTTAATGAATATTTGATTTTTTACTAATTTTCAAAGTGGACACATCCTAAAAAATAGAATTTTGGTCGTGCTACCCCTATAAATTTTGAAAACTAATTGAAAATCATTTTTTTTAGTATGTGTAGAATGGAGTCTAGTTTCTAAAAATTTAATTTATTTAAAATTTCAATGAACAGATAAATTTATAAAGAAAAAATACCAAACACTAGTTTTTGCCAAAAAATAGACACACAAACAAAAGAAATTAAAGATAAAAGGCTTAACATTGTCAAAATGTGAAAAAAATACATTGTTAAATAGCTAAGAGAGAGCCTAATATTACCTAGGTGTTCAATATTTTTGACCTTGAAACACATGCAAACTTGACGATTAACACGAACGTGATTATGTGAAATATTGTAGAATATACCAAAACACATATTTGGACATTGGGAAGGCACTCCAAGCCTTTGGGTTGGTAATCCAAAGCAAGAAATAACATGAGCATGCTATTTCATAGTTTGGACATATTTTTTGTGTATGTACTTTAGTTGCCTAAGTAAGGCATAATGCAAGCGTGTTATAACGCGCTCACATTTTGTCTTGCTTTATGTTGAATGTTAGTCTGTTAAATTTATGTATATATATTTATATGTATGCATGCATGTACATATGTATGCTTTTATGAGATGTGTGTATGTATGTATGCATGCTTGTATGTATGTATGTACAACTATATGTATGTATGCCTCTACATGTATATATGCATGTATGAATGTATTTCAACTTATATATATGTATGTATGTATGTATGTATGTATGTAGAGGGAGGGAGAGACCTAAGAGAGAGAGAAAGACCTGAGAGAGGGAGAGAATTGAGAGAGGGAGATACTTGAGAGAGAGGGGGTTGGAGTGAGAGGGACTTATCTAGGTGGGGTGGGAGGGAGGGAGGGAGAGAGAGGGGGGTTGGAGTGAGGGACTTATCTAGGTAGAGTGGGAGGGATAGAGAGAGAGAGAGGGATAAAGAGAGGGAGTGGGGGAGAGGGGGTTGGAATAAGAGGGACTTATCTAGGTAGAGTGGGATGGATAGAGAGAGAGAGGGTGGGAGGAAGATACTTGAGAGAGGGAGAGGGGTGGGAGAGAGAGACCAAAGAGAGAGAGAGTTATCTAGGTAGGGTTCCAGAGCGAGAGACCTGAGTGAAAGAGAGAGAGATGGGGTGGGAGGGAGAGACCTAAGAGACAGGGAGAGAGAGAGTATGAGAGAGAGAGGGAGTGAGAGAGAGAGATTAGGGTTTAGGAAAGGGTTGAGAGCTTAAAGGAATAGGGATTAAGATATAGGGTTGAGGGTCCAATGTATAGGGTAGAGGTTTGATAATTGAGGGTTTCCTTAGTTCAATATATAAGTTAGAGGGTTGAGGGTTTAAGGGTCAAGGGATTAAGTGTTTAAGGGTTGAGGGATTATAGTTTAGGGTTGAGGGTAAAGGGTTGAGGGATTAGGTTTGAGGGTTTAAGGTAATTTGGGGATTAGGGTTGAGGGTAGATGGTTTAAGGGTTTAAAGGTTGAGGGATTACAATTGAGGGTATAGGGTTGAGGGTCCAATGTATAGGGTAGAGGTTTGATAATTAAGGGTTGACCTAGTTTAATGTATAGGTTAGAGGGTTGAGGGATTAATGGTTTAAGGGTTGAGTGTTTAAGGTTCGAGGGTTTAAGGGTTGAGGGATTAAGGGTTTAAGGGTTGGGGGATTAGGGTTGAGGGTTGAGGGATTAGGGTTGAGGGAACTAAGCAATTAGGGCTGAAGATTTAAGGGTTGAAATATTAAATGTTTGAGGATTGAGGTCCATTAGGGTTGAGGCTTGAGGGATTAAGGTTGAGGGTTTAGGTATTAAGGGTTTAAGGGTTGAGGGTTGAGGGTATATGCTTAAGGGAAAGAGGGGTAAGGAGGATGGAGAAATGTGGGGAGGGAGGGAAATAACTAGAGATCCCTGAGGGATATAGCGGTGAGAGACCTACAACCTATGGAGAGAGGGGTGAGAGACATAGGGGGAGATAGGGGTGAGATAGATAGAGGGGGGAGAGGGGTGGGTAATGAGACAATGAGTGATAGACCTAGATGGATAAGGAGGGATAGAGAGGTAGGAAAGGAATAATTGAGAGACCTAGAGAGGGGAGAGGTAAAGAGGAAGGGAAATAACTAGAGATCCATGAAAGATATAGAGGTGAGATAACTACAACCTTGGGAGAGAGGTGGAAAGGGAGGGAAATATCTAGAGAGCCCAGGTAGATATACAAGTGAGAGACCTATATCATGGAGAGATAGATGAGAGAGATAGGGGAGAGATGGGGGTGAGGGAGATATGGGAGGAGAGAGGTGGATAAGGGTTGAAGGTTTAAGGATTTAGTGTTTAAGGTTCAAGGGTTTAGGGTTTAAGGGTTGAGGTATTAAGGGTTTAAGGGTATAGGGTTGAGGGTTGAGTGATTATGGTTTAAGGCATAGTCTCTAGGGTTGAGGGTTTAGGATTTAAGGTTTAAGGGTTGAGGGTTGATGCTTTAGGGATAGGGTTTAGGGTTAAGTGAGAGACCTAGATAGCTAAGGAGGGATGGAGAGGTAGAAAAGGAGTGACTGGGAGACTTAGAGAGGGGAGAGATAGAGAGGTGAGGGGGAAAAAGAGGTGAGAGATAGAGAAGTTAGGGGAGAGATATAAGAAAATGAGAGAGTGAAGTTGACAACTTGAGGGAAAGATGGGTAAGGAGGAGGGAGAGAGGTTAAGAGGTTCAAGAAATAACTAGAGATCCATTTGAGAGATATAGAGGTGAGAGACCTATAGCCTATGGAGAGAGGGGTGAGATACATAGGGGGAAAGATAGGTGTGAGAGAGATAGAGGGGGGAGAAGGGTGGGTAATGAGACAATGAGTTAGAAAAAATTTAGAAAATCAACATTTTCATAACACAAGTATGTTTTGAAGAAGTTGAGATATAGTTGTTTTTTATAGCAAGACAAAACATGCTCACATTATAATGTGAGTGCATTTTGGATTGCTCTAAAAATGGTAGAAAAATTAGCACACTCATGATCCAATCCCACATGTTTTTTTTTGTTGGTTAAGCATGTGTTTCGAAAAAAAGAAGAAGCTTTTTTATGCTATTGGGAAGTGAACATGCAATTTTTTCACATTCTACCACCTTTGTGTGAGCTTTCCACCACATTTTTATGGTTTTCCAACTTAGGAAGGAGGAAATATAATATTTTTCACATCAAATTTGATATATATCAATTCAACTCTCAATTTTGGTAGTGTTGTAATGTTAATTGCGATTCAATTGTAGGAATTTAACATTATACATTGGATATTTGTATTGTTGTTAGTAATTATATTTGAGTGATATAATTGAATGTTGAAAAGGAAGCAAGCTTGTGAAAAACTCAAATTGTTGAGGAATTTTATGCAAGAAGAAAAATAGACTACATAATTGGGTAGTTCCTCCATTCAAATCTCCATTTTTTAGGTATGTCAAGTCTTTACACATTTTCTTTACATTTTCCTTAATTTTATTATGTTTCTTTATCATCCCTTATCATGCATGCTTAATACAATGATTTTATTTTGTTATTATACATATTCCATGTTCATCATTGTTTGTTTTTCATTATAACCTTTTTCCCTCTTGGCACATTTTAAACTACACAATTCTTTACACTTGCCAATTACATTTTAAACCACATATATCTTTGAGGCATTTTGTTAAATAATTGACCTACCTTGTGTATGCTTCCACATTTTTTATACACATTTATGAGAGTAGTTATAACTATGTAATATAATACATCATTTTGCTTTGGAATTTGGTTTTACACCTAGAAATTGCACTTTCTTGAAATTTTCTAAACCCTTTTCAACAAATCCATTTTGTGCATATCTTGCAATTTTTATATTCCACGAGGACATATCTCATTGAGGCATTTTTTCAAATAGTTCATGTTCCTTTTCTATACATTTATACCAAAGAATTTTATCAAACATCATAGACAAGGCAATAATGAGTTATTTTAAAAAATTCCTCAAAGAAATATGGTCTCATGGTGATTTCCATCACCATGAGACCATACTTATTTGAGGCATCTTTTCAAACAACTCACTACATAGTCTATTCTACCACATTTTCCATACATGTATACCAAATAATTTTATCAAACAAAATAGACAAGGCAATGAGTTGTTTGAAAAAATGTCTTAAAGAAATGTGGTCTCATGGTGATGGACATCACCATGAGACCACATTTAGATTTGAGGCATTTTATCACCACCATGAGACCAATTTTCTTTGAGGCATTTTATCACCATGAGACCATATTTCTTTGAGTCATTTTAAAAAAAAAAATCATTGCCTTGTTTATGCTACCAAATTTTCCATACATTTTCCATTTTGTGGATATCTTGCAATCATTGTAGTCCACAAGGACATATCTCATTGAGGCATTTTGTCAAATAGTTCATGTGCCTTATCTATGCATCCACATTTTTCATGTGTCTACTAAGACAATTGCAACTGTATCACTCATGAAAATCCCCCTCTTTTATGTTTTGATAGATGTCATACCCCATTCCAAGGTCCCCTTGCTATTATGGCTAAAATCCTAAAACATGTAATTTTGACCAAAATATGGATGCACAGAAAAAATCTATCAAAGCATAATAGTAAGAAAAAGCATAGAAAAGGTAGTGAGATGTTTGAAAAAAATTCTCAAATAAATATGGTCTCATGGTGATGGAAATCACCATGAGACCACATTTCTTTGAGGCACTTTTTCAAACAGTTCATTGCCTTGTCTATGCTACCACATTTTGCATACATGTCTACCCAATCATCTTATCAAATGACATAGACAAGGAAATGAGATATTTGAAAAAATGCCTCAAAGAAATGTGGTCTCATGGTGATGTCTACAAATTTTCCATACATGTCTACCAAAGCATTTTATCAAACAACTTAGACAGTGTAGTGAGATGTTTGAAAAATTCCTCAAAGAAATGTGGTCTCATGGTGATTAGTGAGATGTTTGAAAAATGCCTCAAAGAAATGTGGTCTCATGGTGATGGACATCACCATGAGATCACATTTCTTTGAGGCATTTTTCAAACATCTCACTACCTTGTCTATGTTAGCACATTTTCCATACATGTCTACCAAAAAATTTTGTCAAATAATCCACATGCCTTGTCCATGCTTCTACATTTTGCATACATTGTTGCCAAGGGAGTTGCAATTATAACATTTGAAAAAAATCCCCCTTTATTTCAATGATTTGATTTATGTCATACCTTGTTCCAAAGGTAGGATGTTGACAAAAGTTGTGGAATTTGGATTTATACTCAAGCCAATTGTATTTTCTTGAATGTTTGTAATGTATTTTTAAAAATCCATTTTGTTCTTATCTTGCAATCATGGCATTCATGAGACCACATTTCTTTAAGGCATTCCATAAAAAAATTCATGTGAGCTTTTTCTATGCTACTACATTTTGCATACATGTCTATTTGTGGACATTGTATTGGTAGGTCATACGTTAGAAAATGGCTAGAGCAAAGTCACATTCAATAAATTCTTGCAAGGTAGAAATACTTAAAAAAATAGCTTTCCATTTTCCTTGTGTTCTTAGTGCACTTGTTTATTCATCATGGTTGAGTGACATTTACTCTTCTACTATATGATTGTATTTTTTATGAAGGGTTGGATGACATATATTTCATTTTTTTGTATGGATTCATTTTTTAGGAACTAATATTTTTCTCTTTATCATGCTATAGATAAAATTTTTTCATGCCAAGGAAATCATCAAGTATTAAACCAATAGAGGAAGAGAAAGAAGCTAAGAATGCAAAGAAAGAAGAATATATGAGGTAACATCATGAGAAGAAGAAATTGGAAATGATTGTCGAAGACATGCCAATTGAAGAGGAACATCAACCATCAACAAAAGATATGGAATTTATGGCACAAAGGGAAAAAATGTGAAACCTTCGTGCTATGAGAAATTTGAATACCATAGTTGTAGACACATCCTCTACCGTAAGTGAAGATGGATGGACACCATCTACCACATCTCAAGTTGAGATTACATCATCACTCACATGTGAGGAAGGAGGTACACTATCATTCCCATCTCAACTTCAAGGTACATAATCTATTTCATCCCCGATTGAAGGTATGCCATCTACCCCATCTCATTTAAATATTGATGAAATTCCTAATGTTAAGATGAATTTACCTTTCAGAACACCACGTAGAATTTTGCATAGAAAGCCAAATTATTTGATTAATAATGATGAGAATATTTTGCAGCCAATGGAAGGTAATATTTCAAAATGCACACTTGCAGAAGATATTCTCATAAGATTTGAAGAGTGTTCTTTGAAAATTTAAATGAGACCGCAAGATGTCAACTATTTTTTGAAATGATGTGAAGTATAAAGTATAGGTCCATCATGAAGATTCTTGGGTTGAGAACATCAGAGGCTTCAAGAAAAAAAATATTGTGAAGAATCTAATGAGTGCATATGAGAGTGTGGGTAACAACTCATGCTCAAAAGATAGTAATGCCACACAACGTGTCATTACATAGACAATAATAAGTAATCAAATGAGGAAAGCTCATCTCATTAGAAAGACGAGTCAATAATTGAGAATTAATAGAATTTTTTTTATCAAGGGTCATTCAAAGGCACCAAAGAATTGAGGACACTAATGCCAATAAATTATGGACATTCTCGGAGAGACTACCAAAAAAAGATAAACCAATTGTTGAAGCATTGGGATCACTAATTGAATAATTTTGGAAGAATAAAAAAATGGTGTCTCTGAATCAAAAGGATGTGGTAAGAAGGAGAATTGGTAGTAAAAACCATGAGCCACATCCAAAGCATTTTTTGATATGAATCAAACATAGTTTTTTGGTAAATTTCTAGAGATGTATCCTCAAATTAAAATTTGTAAAAGATATTTTTAAATTCTAAAACCTTTTATGTCAAGATTAATCACACACACACTATTTTTTGTAGATTATATATTGAATTTTCTAGCCATTTTGATGTTTATTGGTCTATATATTTAGATTTGCATGCTAACAATGTTTTGCAGGATTGTGGCATACATGCCCCACCAACATCTTCAAGATACTTCATATCAACAATTTTATGTCAAAGAGAGGAAGGTCAAATATTCTATAGGAAATTATGTTTGGATGGCACATTTCAACATTGTAGTGGCTTGCAACATATGCCAATATGTGAACATATGGAAAGAACACATGCGGTTGGAAATAAACTAGTAGAGTTTGACAAGTATAAAACATTGCCTACAATACAAAAGATGGTAAAGAAGTAAAAAAGGTGTGATTTGGTTATTCAAAAGATTCCATTCTATTAGTTTATGTCTACATTTCGTGACAATATAGTGTATGAGTATGCAAGGCATACCCATAGAGATCGATGGTTGGACTTGCAATTCAAGCTATGCAAGGACACCTTTCCACTTGGTAGCATTGTTTCAATTGTCAAATTTGCAGAGAAATACAATGTACAACCACAATGTGAGGTGTAATCACAATATTACAACTCCACACAGGTTTCTATATTTGTGTACATTGCATTCATTCATGCAGCTAATAGTACAGAGGATAACAAGAAGGTATTGAGGGAGTACCAATTTTACATTATTGATGATCACACACATTCTATAGAGTTTGTGCAAGGTTGCTTTCAGTTTTTCTACCATGATTTTTCTATGAGGGTCATATCATACAATCAACATATAATATGGTTGGATAACTGTGCATCACAATTCAAGAACTCATAGATGTTCTATTGGTTGAGTAGGATGCATGTTATTATAGGTGTTCGGAATATGTGGAACTTTTGTGAGGCCGAACATGGAAAGGGGGAGCATGATGGTGTAGGAGCATGTATCAAAAGAGCATTAGCACGAGAAGAGTTAAATTATAAAGACAATGCAAAGTTGACAAATGAAAAATCAATCATCGAGTGGTGTAATGCTTTGATGGGTCTAGGTAATGAAGGTAAGTCTTCAAATCATATATTTTTTTGGTTGATAGATGATACTAACATTGCACCATATGAAGATTTTTGTACACTGATAGGATCAAGTGAGCCACACTCTTTCAAAAGATAAAATGTAGGTTCATGGAGTATCCATACGCGAAATATGGCATTATTTTGGTCTTCATGTACAATTCAAGCTTGGAATGAATGCGAGTCAAAGGAGTGGGTTGATGAATGGTGGTTAAGTTATCTTAGCCCACTTGACACGTATCGGCCCTTGACTGTACTGGAATTGATACAAATGGAATGATTAGTTGAATTTAATCACATATTAGATTTAGTTCAACCAAGTAATATATCTTCTTGCATAGTTTTTGCAATTCCTAATGTTATCTTACTTTGAAGTGTTTTTGTAATGCTGACTAATTCCATCTATTTTTTTGCTCATATCATTGTAGGGCATGCTTATGTAGTTATTGTGCAACAATCAAGAGGGAACAAATTATTACTTGTTTCATTATGTTGAGGCTAAAAATAAATTAGAGGCCCTAGTTACAGATGGAGAAAACATCAAATACCCTACAGGATCAGTAGTTTTTACTAGAACATGGCTTAGAAGGTACCCACATAAGAGTGTCAATGTTTGGCTCTTTTAGTACTTTGACATGCATTGAAAGATTCTTCATCACTTGAACCTTGTTGTGGCATCCAATGTTCATTTGATCAAATATGGGGGTAGACCTTTGAACAAGACCTTGTGGAAGGTGTGTGAGTCTAACAAAGAGGCAATACTTGACATGATAAAGAGTAGAGAAGACCCGGATGGTTCGTTGGATTAATTTATAAGTATGCACATAAATTTGTATTAATTTGTAAGTATGCAGATTGATTAGTTGATAGTTAGACCTTTCATTTGTATATTTCAAGTTTACATATGTTTTGGTTCCAAGTTTACTTATGTTTGTCTTTTCTTTGTTGTTGTATTTTTACACATATATAGTGAATATCAAGGGTAGATTATATGCATGTTTATGGTTTCACCATTTGACCATCTTAAGACCTCAATTTGAAAACTTGACCTTTGTAGCCCTAGATTGAACTTGGGAGACCCTTCCTTAACCATCATTTCACTGAGGCAATTTTTCAAATAGCTCACTACCTTGTCAATTCTACCACATTGACAAGGTAGTGAGCTCACTACCTTGTCATTGCTAACATATTGACAAGGTAGTGAGCTTGCTACCTTGTAAATGCTACCACATTGACAAGGTAGTGAGCTATTTGAAAAAATGCCTCAAAGAAATGGGGTCTCTTAGTGATGTACATCACTAGGAGACCCCATTTCTTTGAGGCATTTTTTCAAAGAACTCATTAACTTGTCATTGCTACCACATTGACAAGGTAGTGAGCTCAATACCTTGTCAATGCTACTACATTGAAAAGTGCCCCACAAGTGCTCTTGCTACTACATTTAGCAGATAATTTTGATACTTCGGATGACCTTAACCATTTCCCCACAAGTTCTATTGCTAATAGCAGCTAGAACAAGTTTGTGACAAAGATTAAGTAAAATTTTCATAGGAGAATTTGGTAGGTATATCAATGTCTTTCTGCTCAGATATGCTTCGGGGAAAGGCAATTCTTGAACTTTCAGTTGGTTCTATTTTTGTCATGCATGTCTCTTGAAGCTATTTATTGACTATTGTAAGCATGCAATTTTAACTTTTAAAGTTGAATTCTTCTAATTATTGGGTTTGAATTCATATTTAGAAATAGGATGAATATCTATGAAGTTTTTTGTTGGGAAGGTTTATTCGTGGTCTCTTAATCTTCAATAATCCAATGCCCTTATGATCTTTAATAAGACTTGTATGCCTCGTGTTTTTTTGTGAGACTTAGTTGTTACTTTCCATTTTCTTTTGTCAATAGTTTTATGATGTTTTATTTATCTATAGCCTTTGGATATTTTGAAGGTCTTCTAATTATGAATTACATGGTGTATTTAAAAAAATGAAGTCAAAGATTCTTGAGCTTAAGACTTCCATGGAGAAAATAAAACTGGAAATAGATGATAAGGAAAAAGTGCTAATGACAAAGCAGTTGATCTAAAGATCAAAGTAAAAGATATGAAAAGGAAGTTAGAAAAGATAAGAAGAATATTTTGTCATCAATGAAAAGGAGGTTAGTTTTCTCTAAAAACACTTTGAGGTTAGTTTTTAGTTGGTGGAAAATGGGTTAGTTGCATGTAGTGTAAAGTTGCAAAGTAGTGTAGCTTTCATTTTGTTCATCATACAATCAAATCAACTATTCTAACACATCCAGATGGGTGGTTTTATGCTAGGAAGGTCATTTTTCACATCCAAACATGCTAGAATAGTTTGAGCTACATTGTACCGGTGAAGTCTCTTAAGAGACCAAAGTGCAAAGGGGCAACAAACTTTGACAAGAGATTACTTAGAAACCATGTCTCTTAGAAACATTCCATCTAAGATTATGGGGTCACATAGGGCCCCTCTACAATAACCTCTCTCAATTTTTGATAACTCCAAGTCATTTGCTTGTGGTGAAGAGTTTTCAGTTGATGGAAAATAGGTCAGTTACATGTAGTGTAAAGTTGCAAAGTGTTGTAACTTTCATTTTATTCATCGTCCAACTAAACCAATAGTTCCAACACATCTAGATGGGTGGTTTTATGGTAGGAAATGTCCTTTTTTACACCCAAACATGTCATAACAATTTGAGCTACATTATATTAGCGAAGTCTCTTAAGAGACCAAAGTGCAAAGGGACAACAAACTTCGACGAGCAATTACTCAAAAACTGTGACACTTAGAAACATTTTGTTTAAGGATATGAGATCATGTAGGTATGCTATACAATAACCTCTCTTTGTTTTTGATAGCTCCAAGTTTTTTTTCCCATGGTGAAGAGTTTTTAGTTGATGGAAAACGGGTTAGTTGCATGTAGTGTAAAGTTGCAAAGTTGTGTAACTTTCATTTTGTTCATCATAGGACCAAACTAACTGTTCCAACATGTCTGGATGGGTTGGTTTATGCTATGAAAGGTATTTTTTTACACCCAAACATGTTAGAATAGTCTGAGCTACATTGTATCAGCGATGTCTCTTAAGGGACCAAAGTGCAAAGGGGCATAAAACTTTGATGAGCGATTACTCAAAAATTGTGGCACTTATAAAAATGTTATTTAAGGCTACTGGATCATGTAGGGACCCTCTACAATATCCTCTCAATTTTTTATAGCTCCAAGTTGTTTTCCCATGGTGAAGAGTTTTTAGTTGATTACATAAAATGGGTCAATTGCATGTAGTGTAAAGTTGCAAAGTGGTGTAACTTCCTTTTTGTTTGTCATATGACCAAATCGATTGTTCCAACATGTCTAGATGTGATTTTTTATGCTAGGAAAGGACTTATCCCACACCCAAACATTCTAAAATAGTCTGAGCTACATTGTATCGATGAAGTCTCTTAAGAGACCAAATTGCAAAGGGGTAGAAGACTTTGACGAGCGATTGCTCAGAAACCATGGCACTTAGAAAAATTTCATCTAAGGGCTATGGGATCACATAGGGCCCCTTCTACAATAACCTCTCTCATTTTTTGATAGCCTCAATTTTTTTCCATGGTGAAGAGTTTTTAGTTGATGGAAAACGGGTTAGTTGCATGTAGCGTAAAGTTGTAAAGTGGTGTAACTTTCATTCTATTCATCATATGACCAAACCGACTATTCCAACATGTCTGGATGGGTGGGTTTATGCTAGGAAAGGTCTTTTTTTGCACCCAAACATTCCAAAATAGTTTGAGCTACATTGTACCAGTGAACTCTCTTAAGAGACCAAAGTGTAAAGGGGTAGAAAACTTTGACGAACAATTACTTGGAAAACATGGCACTTAGAAACATTCTTCTTGAGTCTATAGGATCACGTAGGGCCCATCTACAATAACCTCTCTTAGTTTTTGATAGATCCAAGTTGTTTGCCTATGGTGAAGAGTTTTCAATTGATGGAAAATGGGTCAGTTGCATATAGTGTAAAGCTGCAAAGTGGTGTACTTTCGTTTTGTTCATCATACAAACAAACCAACTATTCCAAAATTTCTAGATGGGTGGGATTATTCTAGGAAAGGTCTTGTTTCACACCAAAACATGCCAAAATAGTCTGAGCTACATTGTATCGATGAAGTCTCTTAAGAGACCAAAGTGCAAAGGGGTAGAAAAATTCGATGAGCAATTAATAAAAAAATGTGGCACTTAGAATATTCTATCTAAGGCTACAGGATCATGTAGGGCCTCTCTACAATAACCTCTCTCATTTTTTGATAGGTCCAAGTATTTTTCCGATGGTGAAAGTATTTTTGATGCCTCAAAAAGTTGTCGGATGCATGTAGTGTAAAGCTGCAAGATAGGCTACTTTTTTGTTTTTTTCTTCATGGGGCCAAATAGTTAGCTCCAACATATCTAGGTGGGCACATATACGCGAAGCATGGTCACCTCCCTTCGTTATAAAAAATCCATAGCCTTTCCTATTCGAAGGGTCACAATTTTTTTCCTTTAAAAATTCACAACCAAATTCGTACCATCACTATTCGTGAGAACCTAAATTAATTTATTTGCAATATTTCCTTTGGTTATATTCTTAGATTGAATTCTTCAATGATCTAATAAATGAATTATACATAGGAATCATGAAGCATACACATGAATAATGGTAAATAGTGAAGTATACACATGAAGCATGAAGCATTCACATGAATACATGTAATACATGAAGTATATATTGTAAGCATGAAGCATGTACATGTGAACATATAGTGTATACACAAGAAGCTTGAAGCATACATTTGAATACACATAATATGTGAATTATACATAGGAAGCATGAAGCATACATGTGAATACACATAATATAGAAGTATACATAGGAAGCATGAATCATACCTATGAACACATGAAGTAATCACATGAACCATGAATCATACACATGAACACATGAAGTATACACAAGAATCATGAAGCATACAAGCGAATTGTAGCATGAAGCATACATGTGGAATGGTAGATGTATTCCTTGATGATATAAAGCATGAATCATGAAGCATGAAGCATACACATGAATTTCCTCCATGAAGCACATGAAGCATTAAGCATGAAACATTACTATATTCATATGATTGATTTAATGTTCAATAATATTACAGAAGAATAATGTTCAAAATTTATTATATATTTATAATTATAGAAAAGAAGAGTGCATCGAAAACACTTGAATTTTAAATATTTTAAGTAAACCATCTACAAATATCTATTGAAGAATGGATGTATAATGCAAATACGAATGCCATCAAGGAAAAAGATGTGTATTAACCAAAAAACCATGTAGGCATACACCAATATAATAGCCATTTAGGCTTACAAGAATGTAATATAGGCATACAATGTCAAGTATATGCAATACAAAATATGTCCAAAAATGCCATATAGGCATACAACAAAGGACCCCAATCAAAATTCATTTCCCTCCAAGTGAAGAAAATAGATGGGTGGACTTTGTTCATCAAGGGGATGGAGATGCATATGAAATTTTTCCACTTTTAACTCAAGGTCTACTCCTCTTATTTAGTTCCTGATCAAGCTTCAACTGTTACAATAAAAAGTAAAGACATTAATATATAGAAATTACATTATAAAAAATGATATATTTAACAAAATAATCACTTATCACTGCCAAATGATCTCTCTCCTAAATCGAAAGATCCACATGCTTAGGCTCTAGTGTGCTAAAGTCCTATAGAAACCATCCAAATAGAAATTAAACTACAAATCAATAATTATTTTATTTTTCAATAATAAAAAGCTATAACAAATGTAATTTGAAATTTACTAATCTACCTCATACCCCTGTGAGAGCCATCAAGTTGTCTATTGTGGAAGATACACCATGCTCCATTCCCTAACAACATTGGGAGGTGTTTATGCTTGCATCATTTGAAAATAAAACAACAAATTAATCAATCCCAAAAACCAAAATAGTGATGCAGGTCATGGCTTATAATGTATGAGATAATAAAAAAAAAATTGAGTACGTATTAAACTATACATTTCTTATTATTATGCTTACTATTTGTCTTATCCATAGCTTGTTCAAAAGAACCTGTTTTAGGATTGTATCCATAGTACCAAGGCAGTGAACTGTTTGATAAAATGTTTTGGTAGACATGTATGAAAAATGTGGTAGCATAGAGAAGGTAGTGAACTTTTTGAAAAAAATGCCTCAAAGAAATGTGGTCTCATGGTGATGGAATGCCATGATAAATTTGTTTGTCGTGGCATTCCATCACCATGAGATCACATTTCCTTGAGGAATTTTTTCAAATAGTTCCTTGCCTTGTCTATGTTATTATGCTGGGATGGGATGGATGGTATAGTGTGGTCTTGGTTATGAGATGGAGGATGGTCATTACATGAAGAGGGAGGGGTGTTTTGATCATGGGGAGCAAAGGATCATTAGATGGGGTGGAAGGTGTACTTTGAGACCACATTTTGAGAGTGATCATATAATGGAGTGGAAGAGATACTTTGATCTAGGCATGAAAGGATGTCTTTAGATGAAGTGGGGGAGAGGGGATTATGAGATGGGGATGAAGTCATATCTTGCTCTTGAGATGGAAATATATCATTAGATGAGATGGAAGGGATATGTTGTTCTTGATTGGAAATGGGATCATGAGATGGAAGGGGATCATATAATGAAAGAGAAGGGTTTCCTTGATCTTTATATGGAGGGTAATCTATGTTATCATGCTTTGGATTAGGATGTGGACATAGTTCATTTGATATGGATGGTATGATGAGGGAGGAAGATTTTATAGAATCTTCAACTTGGATAGATGGGTTGATAGGGGATTCATAAGATTTAGGGTATTAGGGTTTATCTTGATGTGGGGGTGATGAAGGTGGATGCATGGTATGGGAAGATTGCACCACTTTTTTTTTGCATGGGGAAACAACCACCTTTACAAATAGTCCTTGGAGGAAGTTATTATGAGAGACATGGGATGACTTTGCTTGGTAATAGTGGAGTGATGTGGATTTTAAGGATGTGGGATATGAACAAGTGGAATAAGAGGTGGAAGCTTCCATGGATTGGTAAATTGAGGATGAGGATGAGGACCTTGAAAAGGATTTGGAGGGGAATTTTGGCTAAAGGCTTGGTTTTTGTTGTCAAAGGAAGGGGAAGGATAAGCAAGAGGAGATAGATTGGGATTGGATGAAGGTAGTGAGGATGGAAGCTTAGCATCAATGCCAAGGATACATCTAAGCATGACATCCTTATAATAATGGAAGTAGTAGGTGAGGATAAAATTAGTGGTGGTGTATGGGGATGATATGGATGGGACTTGAGCGAAGCTTTGGATGGGGGATTGGTGGAAAATTGGAGCATTCTATCTATTGAAAATGGATTGAAGGTGATCCAAAATGCTCTCATAATCATCATTGGGATTATAGTTGGGATGGTAAAAAAGGCTATCCTCATCATCACCAATCTGGTTGGGACCGGTTGGAATGGATGAAGGTGGATTAGCATAAATTAGGTTGGATGGGGGATAGATTAGATGGTTAGAAACGATGAAGGATTGATTGGAAGAAAGATTGGTATTGATTTTAGATGAGGATGGAAATTAGGATTATGGATTAGAAATAAACTTGGGGATTGGAAGAATAGGATAGATAAGGATGAAGATGGAGGATGGGATTAGATTTGGGGATTAAATCTAAGACCTTAAAATTATTTGATTTTATTAAAGAGGATTATCACCATGAGACCACATTTCTTTGAGGCATTTTTTCAAACAACTCACTGCCTTGTCTCTATTATTTCTTACTATTATGCTTTGATATATTTTTTCCAAGCATCCATAGTTTATTTGAAAGCACTTGTTTTAGGATTTTAGCCATAGCAACAAGGAAGTGAACTATTTGATAAAATACTTTGGTAGAAATGTATGGAAAATGTGGTAGCATAGACAAGGAAGTGAGCTGTTTGAAAAAATACCTCAAAGAAATGTGTTCTCATGGTGATGGACATCACCATGAGAACACATTTCTTTGAGGCATTTTTTCAAACAGCTCACTGCCTTGTCTATGCTATTGCTGAATATTATTCTTTGATAGATTTTTTCCAAGCATCTATAGCATAGAAAAGGAAGTGAACTATTTGAAAAAATGCCTCAATAAAATATGGTCTCATGGAATACAATGACAAGAAAATGCAATTGGTAGCTACTCCTAGTTATTAGTTATGCATTATGAAGTAATTGCATCACTTCTTATGTTGACTTTCTAAAAAACTATATTGTAATTGAAAATTTTTCATCTATCAACATTTGTTTATTAGTTATGCAATGTGAAGTAATGTTATGAGCTTGAAAGATGTGCAATTCAATGTAATCAACGGTATGAATATAAACTACACAAATCTATTAAGTACAATTCATTAGTTAAACTCTTTATTCTATTACCTCAGTGAAGCTTTGAACTCCACCACCACTAGGAGGTGATGCCATGAAATCTCCAAGATTAGCCTATTCAACATCCAAAATCAAATATTAGAATACCATTCATATAACAATGCTATTCACATGGAATATTTATAATTGTTTACTAGTTACATACCTCTTCAGTACATGTCGTAGCGTAATACAAAGGTGGAGGACTATTGAAACCTAGGTGAATGCTATGACCCTAAAATTTTATTACAATCATTAAACTAAATTAGTTAATCTTGCATTTCAAAAATAAAATTTAATAAATTAAAATCAATGAACTTGCTAACATTTACCTGAGTATCAAGTCCAAAATTCTCATTTAGGAGTGCATCTATCATCACCAACTAGTCAATTGCAGAGGTAGTCTACACACCTACCTTTTGACTATCTGTGGGGTCATGACCACAAGTGGACCCACAAGCCTAGAAAATATGGGGTGGAACCCTACCCCTCAAAGTATCCCCTTATACTACAGGATTGGTACACTCTATGATGCTTTGGGTCAAGGAACTAATAGACTGTAGTGTCTCAACCTCAACACTCTCCTTCACAATGAAAGGGATAGCCATGTCCCGATAAGATGGTCTAGAAAGTGCTCGTCTTGCTGGCCGTTGAGGATCAAGATGTGCCCCCAGTCTATCCTGTGATGACACACCGCCTCTACCCTAGAAGTCTCACATATCAAAATAGTTGGGGGTTTTTTTGAGGACAAACTCATAGTAGAGTTTCCTCAAGAAATATTGTGGGACCTTGTTATTTTTGCATGGAGGATGGTAAAAAACCATCCATCACCTCTACCAAAAATGGTCCTTTATCCCTTGGTGGTTGCACCAATGGATAGGAAACCTCTTGCCTGTAAGGTGTGGAGGTCGATTTGTTTGTGGGTTTCTGAAAAGGGAACACAAGTCAAATTTTTTATTTTTTTCATTTTTGGCTTGTGTGTAGGATAGTTTATTTGCATAATATTCTTTGTATTCTCGTCTCTTCTCCACCCAACCATTTAATTGCTTGCTAATTGAATCTACATATGTTAACATAGCTACAAGTGATTGTCCAAGCATGGTTCTTTGAGAGGTTGAACTTGTAGGATCTTTCAACCTCACAATTAAATCCTCAATTTGTTTTTTATTATTTTCAATTTCATCCATTAAATTTTTTTGAGTTCCAAGAGGATGTTGAGGAATTGTTGGAGGATTTTCTTGGGGTAGTTGTTCATCAAGTATTTGGTCATGAGGTGAAGAAGGATTTTGAGGAGGAAAAGTAGGCGAATTATCAACTCCTAAAAATTAAAGAAAATAACATCAAAAACATATTAAATCCACCTATCTAACAACAAATTCACAAAAAAAAAGCTTACTCCTTTGAGCTCCCTGTCGACGTGGCGACATTCTGACAAAGAATTAGTGAAGAATCGATGAAGAAATGATGGAATTTGAGCTCTCAATAATGTGAGAGCGCTTGGGAAGGGTTTAGAGGCCATAGATGGAGGAAATAGAACAGTGACAGAATGAATTGAATTTTTTTTTCTTATAATATGACATAATGCACTTGCATTATGGATTTTCAATTTTTTTTTAAAAAGTTGGCCACTTTTTGGCTCCCCATCTTTTTGCACCTACCCAATATGAGGAATATTTTGTGACCCAATAGGTCATTGTATTGTATACAATTAATGAAATATCATTGTGTTATTTTGGCCTTGTCAGTATGACTATATTCTTTACTATCTATTGGCCTTGTCACTATTAAATGATTTTTTATTCAATATTGTCTTTGAGAAATGATTTTGTTGTTATTGACCTCGTGTTATTGTATCCTTATACCATACAGTCTAGTCATTGTTAAATGACTATGTTTTTAGGCATTGATAATAATATGTTTGTGATTATATGTCTAGGCCTCATTAATGAGGTATATTTATGTTTAAACCTATGTATTTTTTTATGTCTCGACCATGCCAATGAGGAATATATACATGCATAACCTATGAATGGTTTTATTTATGTAATATGTAATGTATTTTAAGGTGACTGAGATTAAACCATGTTTTGGTTTTAAATAGTATCGACACTATCATTCAGGAAGGTTTATGATAAACCCTACATTTTATTTAATTGATTTCGAGTCATATATTTCTAATATTTTTTTAGTGAATGAGTTGTGATTGAAATCTTGGATTAGATTTAAATTTTGTAAAGGATAGTCTAGGTAAAAAAAACTAAGCATCTTGAGTGGCATGTCAATGGTAATGCCTTAGGTGGATTTACAAATCAAGTTCAATATCATTAGAAATCATAAAATATGTGAATAAAAATTAGTATCAATTTTAATTTTGTTTTTGGCATGTTATTCATATGTTTGTAGATATGTAGAATACTCAAGTATCAATTAAATTCTTATGGAATGATAAATCATATGTATACAAAAGTTTACGTATGAGTGGATATTATTTTAATAAAATTTAATCTTCTTAGATATTCTTTTTCTTTTATAAAAATGGAACTGGATACATATCTATATGGGTACATGCATATGTGACATGCATACATATGTATAGATGCAAATACATATACAAATAATATTGTTCATAATGAATGATAGTGATATAGAAGCATCCACGGTCAATGGAAATCTTGCATCAACCAAAAAGGGTATTTTAAATTTTTTAGTTTGAGTAATAATGTTGTTGGATAAATAAGTTACAATATTAGGCCAAAAATATTGTATTGAATAATTGGTCTTATTTTAATGTTGTAAATTTTGGTGTGGGAGCTAGTCTAGTTGATAGTTTTAGAATTTGAATCCAATAAGACCAATCTTGGTGTGGGATTTTGGGGAAGTTGCAAGTTATGACAGCCCATTAAATTCTCCTAAACTTGGCCATGAATAATTTGGGTGCCCATGTTGAGTTGACCATTTCATTTGTTAAGTTGGGTCCCTATGCATGAAGAGTGGGAATCCAAGTTGTCATATATTTTTGGAAAAATATTGGAAGTGGTTATGAAGATGTTTTTTGATAATTTAATATTTGTTTTTAATTCATTTCATGCATTATTCCAAGGAGGATTTGGTATTTTCCTAGGTGGGTTTGGTAGGTTGTTTTGGGAAACCAAGTGATTTCCTCATTCATTAAACTCTATATATTCTCATCCCTTGTTTTGGTATCGGGGACTTTTTGGCATAGATCTTGGAGAAGGAGACCAAGACTCATGTTTTTTCAAGTTTTAAGGTGTTTGGAAAGCAATATATAGACTTGAAGGTTGCAGGTTTATTGAAACAATGATTTCCCTTGAAGATTGTATATTGAAGGAGCTAGAAGCTACAATAAGAGGATAGATTGAAGAAATCAATTTGCGATTGATATTTTATATTTGTAACAAACTTATAACATATTTTAATTAAATTTTTGATGATCTCCATTAGCCCATATGGCTACAAAAATAATTCATTTTATATATGCCATATATTCCATAAAATTTGAGGAGTTTAGAATAAGAAACCAAAGTTACTTCTTGCAGATTTTTGGTGCCATCATTAAAAAAATATTGAGTTATGTTTTGTGTTGTTATATTTTGTGGTTGAGGGTTTGGAATCCCTTACATCAGTGGTATCATAGCAAGAGTTCTTGAGTTTTCAAGCAAAGCACTGAAGTGAGGTAGTTTGCAACAAGACCTATGAGTTGTGGGTTGTGAGAAGATTCCTCCAAGAGTAGCCCCACGAGGTAGGGGTAGAGGTGGAGGTAGCAACCCTCTTGGAATTGATGATTTAAGAACCCTAATAAGGCAACTTGAAACAATGCAAGAAGTTCTACACAAAGGTCTTGAACAAAGAAGAGGAGAAGTTGTGAGTGAAGATGAATCTGACACTTCTAGTTATTCAAGTGGTGGAAAAAATGCAGCATCAACTGTTGTAAATGACCCTTTAATTGTTGCACTTTCAATAATTAGAAGAACAAAAAAATTTGATGTTCTTTTAGTGGAAATTTTAATGTTGAAGAGTTAATCAATAGATTGGATCAATGATATGAAATAATAATTTGAGTTTGAGGAGATTGAATATCCTAACAAAGTAAAATATGCTAAGACAAAGCTAAAGGGCAATGTAAATACATGGTGGAGAGAAGTTCAACTTGAAAAACTAAGAAGAGGAAAGGAAAAGATTACAAAGTTGGATAGAATGGTTGAGAAACTTAAGAGATAATTTATTCCAATGGATTATGAGTTGGAATTATTAAATAAGATGCGTGGATTGAGACAACAAGGAAAATTAGTTAAGGAATACATTGAGGAGTTTCACACTCTTTTGATTAGAATGGGGAATTCAAAAACCAACAATGGGAAGGTAGCAAGATACATAAATAGAATGAGGCCAAGCATTCAAGAAGAACTAAGTTTGGTAAGAATTTTTAATTTAGAAGTTTATCGATTTGTTTTGAAAGTTGAGGAAAAATTGAATAGAAAATTTGAGAATAAACAAAAAGGAAATGGTAGAGCTTATGTACAAAAAAATGAGGATAAAAATCATATTGAAGACAATAAGGACAACAAGATGAAAGAAGGGAGAGTTCAAACAAGTCTCGTGATCATAATTTTACAGGAAGAGGAAGATTGGGTAGAGGATTCAGAAGAGGAGGCTTTTATGGAACATGTTATCAATGTGGAGAAGATGGGAATAGATCATATGATTTCCCTCATAATCAAGAAGGAACAAATAGAAGGATTGAAAATAATGAAAATGAAGCAAATGCAAATGAAGAAGATGTAGAATCATCACATTTGGAAGATGAAAAAAGTGGAGAAGTACTTGTTACAAGAAGAGCCTTGATGAATGAAGGAAAGGAAATAGATCAAAGGAAAAGACTGCTTTGAACAGGATGTAAGTGTGAAGGTAAAGTATGTAATGTGATTATTGATGGTGTTAGTACTGGAAATCTTGTTTCTAAAGAAATAATTAGTAAACTACAATTGGAAAGGAGTGTTGGAAATATTGATGAAAAATGAACCCAATTGAAGTTGTGCACTCTTCAAAGGATCAACCATGAAAAACGCCATCCACAAGAAAGTGTTGCAACATGAGCATTAAGATGGATTATTGATCAAATGATTATCTATGATGATATTGAATTGATCTAGAATAATTTACAAATGTAAAAGCACCTTGTATATATAGGCAAGGTGTGTGAGGTAGGATAACTACCCTTGATACAAACATTAAATTCCTAATGAAAATAATAAATGCAAGAGATAATGCATAGGAAAACTATTAAATTCCTCGATGACTAAAATAAAATAATGAGACATGGCCCAATTATAACTAAATTTTAGAAATGACAACTAGGATAGCTTATCTGCTAAGTAAAATTATAATGTGAATAGGTCCTCACTAATGAATAGTTAGGGAATAACCCCATTCACACCAACACCCCCCATAAGTGCAACTAGGGAGTGCAATTATTATGCAAATGATGCAATATGGCTCCCGAATTTGAGGTAATGTTAGGTACCCATGTACAACTAATCATGCAACTAATCTCTGACAAATAGAGAAAAGGATAAAACCAAATGGGCCAAAAATCCTCTCCAAAAAGGAGATGCGATGCAAATCATGTACAAGTGATAGAAGTGATGTACGGAGGTCTCAACATCAATACCCCTAAGAGATACATCCATCACAAGAATACAATACAATGACCCCTCCAATGAAGAGAAAGATGGAGACTAGATTTCCCCACCATAATGAAGTATCATCAAAACTATTGAAGAAAGACTAAAGCCAAAAGACAACCCAATAACAACAAACCACGTGTCTCCATTTAGGAAGAAAGAGATCCAATGTTAGATGTGGAAGATAGTCCAACTCCATAATGAAATGAGAAGGAATAAGTCTCACCAATGAAATCTCTAAAGAATAATCAAGTGCCTCCAAAGATGTTCCATCAAAATAATGAACCCCAATCAAGGTGGAAATAATGGAATGAGGAGACTCGAGAATATCCTCCAAAGAAGAATCTGCAAAGAGGAGATTTACCCCCTCAAGTATGTCCTCCAAACCTAAAGAAGAAGAATGACAAACCAAATCTGCAATACTGGAAATAAAGTCATCCTTCAACCAAAAATCTAAAAAACTGAATATATCCTTCTCTGCTTAAGTCCTAGAATCTACTATCAACTCTGATGAAGTAGGTGATGATGGCGCCACACTAAGAAGAGCCAAATTCAACCAACCACCATATTCATCAAGTAAATTACTACCCACACTAGAATAAGGATTTTGGGGAACATAAGAATCATCATCATGAAAAATGTGGGAGAAGGTATACACCTTAGACTGATGATCAACCTAACCCATAGCAATGAGTTATCTTGTCTCCTTACAAATGAAAACTACATCAGATGTGAACTCAATAGTGTTTCCTATTTGTGTAATCTAATAAATAGAAAGAATATTATGGGCCATCTCAGGAATATAAAGAGCACTATGCATTGACCGTATACCCAAGTCAACATCACACATACTATCAACATGAACAAACTCATTTTTTGTAGTCAAGATCATACAAAATCTGATGCTCTAAGTGACCATTGAATAATGTGATCATAAGAGAAAGAAATATGTTCTAAAGCACCCAAATCAATATTCCATCCATTATTTCCATCAACATGAGTGGTAATTAATGCACAAACCTTTCCTTTGAAATATTTAGAAGTAGCTCCTTTATCCTCTTTGTGTGAAGTATCCTTATTTGTGGTAGAAGAAGAAAGTAAACTAAAAGATGAAGGAACTAAAATATTGTGATCCTTAAGAAGTTGCTTCAACTCATGTGGATTTCCTTCTTATAGAAAACTTGTTCACTATGCACAATCCCTTTGCAAAAGGTACATGTGGGTTTCTCCTTCTTATATTTATCCTCTTTAGAAGACATGCTGGAAGTCTCACTAGATTTTGTCTTAGGATTGTTCTTTTTCTTCCCTTTCCTCTTAGGTGGTGTGGTTATCAATGCATGAGAATTTTAAGTGACATCATGTTAGCTAAGTTTTGTTTGGTCCCTAGTTAGTCTCTTACAAAAGGTCTTGTTATGCCTTGCATAACCACCCCATTTTGATTTGGAACAAAATGGGTCCCCCTTTCTTTTCCTTTCTTTTCCTTTGGTTTTTGCTTTTGCTCTTGGGGTTCTTCGGGTTTTCTCCTGAGTTCAGGATTTTCCATCCCATTCGGATTTTCCTGGATCTCACTCAAACTTCGGTTGAGCGTTTGTTGTTCAAGGATTTTTGGTCTTTGGGGAATTCTGCGTGGACCGGATTTTCCCGATGTCTTCCTTTTTCGCGGATGTCCTTCTCTTTTGGATTTTCCTGAAATCCATTGTTCCCTTTTTTTTTCGGGGTTTGCCGAGTGTTTTTCTCCTTCATCGAAATCTGTCCCATGCGGATTTCCCTGGAATGTGATGTAATCACAAGCCAAAGTGTATCTTATGATAATGTATCTTATGTCCTTCTGATGACTAATGGAAGCATTATTTTTGCAGGAACGGGCCACACACATGATGATTTTTCTCAAGTAAGTCCACTTGGAGGGCTATCCTCAATCCAATTGGTTATGAAAATCAGTTAAGGAAAAAGTCAGCAAGACTTTTTTTAGACTCTTACCGACTGGTGGCTTGGTTCTGATCATTTGAAATCCAAAGAATCAAAATGCTCCCCACTATGGATCTTATCGGCATAAGTTTATCATGGTCTCCCTGACCCATAAGCCGTTTTGTTCAATGTGCGTCTGTGTTGCCTATCGGCAAGCCCCAAAGATGCCACGGTGATCAGAAATCACATACAGATGTCTATCACCAAGACATCATTCATTGTCTCGATGATTAGGAGTTTCCTATCAGTGTAGGTTTGTCTTCAAGGAGTGGTCTCAGCGAAACCTCCATGTCTCACCGACTGGCGTTAAAAATTCATACATCGGCGTAGGTTTGTCTTCAGGGACTGGTCTCAGTGAAATCTCCATGTATCACCGACCAGCGTTAAAAGATTCATACATCGGCGTAGGTTTGTCTTCGGGGAGTAGTCTCAGCAAAATCTCCATGTCTCGCCGACCGGCGTTAAAAGATTCATACATTGGCGAAAGGTTTTCTCTTCGCCAAGAAGCCTTGGTGAGTTCATGATGTCTCCCCGACTACCACACAACGAGTTATCCCTTTGGCGGGAGTCAACTTATTCGCTAAGAAGTCTTAGTGAAATCTCAAAGTATTGTCAAAGGGAGTTGCTTTCAATGAAGGATAAAACCTTTAGTATAATGTTTGGCCAAAGAGGTGAGGTCACAGCGACAAAAGTGACATCGGCGGGAGTCATCTTCTTTGGCATATGGTCTCGGCGAATTCACAAAGTTACATGGACATGCCACAAAGGGATTCTATCAGTGGTCTTCGGCGAGAGAATTAATAAGTGTCGGTGACCAAAGAAACAACATGCGAAGGCTCTCACCGAGACATAAGGTTTTTATAAGACATCTCCTCGACTAAAGAAAGTCTTAGTGACACAAAAGAGAATCTTGGTGAAAGTGAAAGAAATCGGTGAAAGGTCCTGCCGATACAAAAGTCTTGGCAACAGCGGGGCAAGGTCGCCAAGAGGTGTTGCCTTCGGCAAAAATTTCCACTGAAGGGGAAGGGTCCTATCGATAAGATGAGCTCAGCCAAGGATCATGCCTTCACCATAAGGTCTTGGCGAAGGAAGAAAGTCATGCTGAAACAAAAATAGAAACTGGCGCGAGAAGGTCAACAAAAGGAATTTGGAGAGACTCCCAACAATTGAGGGGACTTCGCTATGAGGTCACGGCGACAAGAGAAGGTCATGCTGACATAAAGAAAGGTCTGGCCGACATTCAGAAGTATCGTCAATAAAAAGGAAATGGGCTCAGTAAGAAGAAAGAAGTTTGGGGAAAGGTCTCTCGAAACATTATGGTCTCACCTACATAGGGTGAAGTGGCATCGGCAAAGGGTCTTGCTTTTGCCACAAGGTCTTGGTGGTGAGTGGAGTCTCACTGATACAAGGAAGCTCACCCAAAGATTTGGCCTTCAACGAAACGTCTTGCCGACCTACCAGTGTCACACCAAAAGAATGAAGTGAGCCCATCGAGAAGGACAAGAAGAGGTCAGGAAGACTCTGAGTGAATGAAGGACTTCGTTGAAAGGTCACAACGACTATGAAAGGTCATGCCAACAGGATGTCCCTTCAGGGAAATGAAAGATATGCGCTAGGAGGTCTAGCCGACATTTGCGGTCTTGTCGATGTTCTTTTAGAGCTCAGTATGACTCCCACAGCTCGCCAAAAGGTCTCACTGAATGCCCCATGCTACCCCGATGACTACTAAAGGATGAGATTGTATTGGGGAGACATCGATGGTGTCTCACCAACATGCGATGTTGATCAGACCACCTTTGATAGCCCCTGAGGAGAAGATTAACAGAAGGTAGATAAGATGGATTTCTTTTGAGATCCAAAGATAATAGACCAGCTTGGGCGATGGCGTGCAGATCTACAAGGAAGCCCGATGGTGCTTCTGGGAGGTGGTCAACGTATGAAAGGTCCAGAACATGAAGGAAGTCAAAGATGAAGAAAGGAACTATGAGTCACAAGGACAGTTGTAGTGACCACTGCCGAAAATAGATCAACATTAATGATGATATTCTAATCATTCAAGACTGATTTAGAAGGAGTTCGAGTATGGACACGTAGACAAGGGAGTTAATGCTGCAGTAGCAAAAGATCTATAGATCTTTCCCAGAAATCCTTCCAGCAATATGGACAGCAGGGCTTCACATTCAATGCACCAACCGACTCTTTCTCCAAAAGATCTAAGAGCCGACTCTCCTACAGTCAGTGGATATTTTGTAAACCCTAGTGCTAGGGGACAACACATTCTTTTGATGCACTCTGTATATAATGGCATTCTTGCCTCTTTGTAAAGGTTAGAAAGTGGTAGATAGAGCACTTCTAGATTAGAACTTCTAGTTAGTAATCAGTAGAATAGGAATAGGGGGGATAGAAGCTGATTCTGATTCTTTGTAATAGGAGCTTCTTTTGTCTTCCTAAGTAGGAGTTAGATCTGAAATAGCCTAATGTATCTTTCAGTCTTCTTACTGTAAATGGAAATAGCTTGGAGTTATAGTTTTTCTATACACTGGTGATTGTGCCAGCTTGGTAATTGTTGTTTATCTGTTTTATGAATAGTAGAAGCAACTAGATCTTAATCTACTTCATGTTGTGTTTCAGAATGGTGTTAGTCTTGAGTGGATCATTTGATTTGAAAGATTTCAAGGAATGAGGTTTGGTTTTATGTTTTGTTTGAATGGTAACTTGCAATTTGCTGTTGAAATCAGCACTGTGAATGGATGAAGTTGTGTGTTAGTCACAAGTTGACTTTGTTTTGCAGTTGTAGTTAGGAATTCCTTGGAAGGTGATAGGTCTGGTTAATTCGGATGAAGTATCATTCTTTTCCGTTCCAAAGCCCTGATCCATCTTTTTACATTTCTTTAAGAACCTTGGTTAGAATAGGTTTTAAGTTTATGTTTTCTCTCACAATAGTCCAAAAGCTCACACCAGCAGGCCCCTTGAACATTACTATTACATTGACCATTGAGGGACATCAGCATAGTTGAGAACCAACTACCAGGACCTTGGGAGCTAAGATATCCATGTGATCATCTTTCTCTTTCAGGAGAAATAGAGTAGCAGTATTTTGTTTGCAATGTTGTTGTGCCATTTGGGACATCAACAGGTCTCAAATGAAGGCATGAAAAATCTATCACCTAACCTATCCATAGTGGAATAAAAGGAAGTGGAAAAATATGCAAACACACCTTTCAATTTAGATAAAACTATAAATATACATACCTTATCAGTTTTCTCTTTCCCACAACTCATTAATTGAGATCGAAAAGACTTTAACTTCACTAACTAATCCTCAATAGTAGGAAACATATCAAGAGGAAGAGATGCCAATTCTACTTCTAGTTGCAAAGCTCTTACATCACTAACAGAACCAAAGAGATCCTTATATCGTTGGAAAGCTCTCAAAGAGATCTACAATGCTACAATTATCTGAAGATGATTTCATCCATTTTTTGGGATTTTTTTGGGGGTTCTAAGGTTTTAAGATTTTAATTTGAAGCTACATTGGAGAAATTTCTCAGAATGAAAATTTAATATCTTCCAAACAATACATGGTAAATTGAAATGATTCTTCTACCGCTGAAAATATTTTTCAATTTCGCTCCTTGGGGTAAATTTCCAGGTCCATATGAGCCCATTTAGGTTGAATTACTGAAAATAGTAAGTGATCATTTTTCACCTTTTCTAACTTTTTTATGTCTTACACCCCTTAAGTGCCATAATGGGACTCAAAACAACTAAAGAAAATAAGGAAAAACATTTATTTTAGGTGATGCAAGATTGCCCCTACACCACTGGATGCCCCTACATCAATATTTTACCTTATCTCTTCCATGAATGGATACTTTTCTCTTCATCTCTTCAAAAATAAAATAATCCACATCATCAACTTTGAAGACAACATAAAGTAATCTTAATAGCCATAAAAATAAAATTTCATGAATCAGTTAAAGAATAAAGAATGATTTGACATCT
This sequence comes from Sequoia sempervirens, assembly GCA_007258455.2. Taxonomy (NCBI): domain Eukaryota; kingdom Viridiplantae; phylum Streptophyta; class Pinopsida; order Cupressales; family Cupressaceae; genus Sequoia; species Sequoia sempervirens. Next base: position 438,049,895 of record VDFB02000015.1, read on the forward strand.
CTCCTTCTCATCCATTTCCACACCAACTAATACCAAGTGAGACACCAACATATTGAATGCTTCTATGTGGTCTGCAATTCATCTACCCTCTTTAATTCTCAAGGATTTTAATTTCTTCCTCAAGAAAATCTTTTTTACTAAAGACATGGCTTGATGTATTTAACCAAGTTTCTTCCATAGATTTTTATAGAGGACTATTTATGGATATTGATTAAAATAGAGTATATATCAAGAAAATTTTGATTAGACCATTAGCTTTATGATCCATAAAATAATCTTGAGAATCCAAAGAAGCATCTTTAGGCCTTGAGATTTTATCATCAACAACATCCCATAGATCTTTATAAATTAAAAAGTCCTTTATCTTTAACTTTAACATTTCAAAATAGCATCTTTACACCACCTTGTTGAAGCTTTTGCCACCTATCATAACATCAAGATGGCTAGGGACTTGAGGGTCTCTAAATTGTGGATCAAAGGTGATTCCTTAAATATAGTGAATTTCCTTAAGCAAAGGTCTCCTCCTTTATGGTCTATCAACAATTTTATATCTGATGACATTTATTTATGTGAGGAATTTGAAGAAATTTACATTTCCCATGCCTATAGGGAGGCTAATGTTGTAGTTGATTGGTTGGCTAATTATGGGGTGTCATCGGCTAGTTCATTGAGGGAGGGTGATGTCCTTCCTACTAATTTGAAGAGCCTCATTATTAATGAGATCCATTAATTTTTTATTATTACCCACCTCCTTGATCTTGGGGTTTCATGGGTATTATGAAGCTTGCTATTTGATGGGACTTCTCACACAATGGTGATAATTGGAAATTGTTTCCTCCTGTTGGCGAGTTGTCTTAGTAATCTATTTATTACCTCCTTTCAGACTACTTTCAAGTGCCTCACATGCTTTCTAGGTGGTTTTTTGGCTTGTGCTTCAGCTGTACTCTATTTGTGCTTTGCTAATAACTCAATGATGGGAGGGGATAGGTGTCACACTGAGCCTCTATCTTGTGAAGAAACGAGAGCTAATTCTTGGGTTTGGGAAATTCTACAGAATGGTTGTGTTACTCCTTACCTAGAGCATCTAAAGGGTTTCAAACCCTCAGCATCTAAGTAGTTTGTTGATGCCTGGAATGGCTGTGTGGTTAGTATGTTTGGTAGAGATACTACCATTAATGAAGATTTTATTGCTGAGGTTACAGGTTTGTCCATGGCTGGGAGAAAATTCTACAGGGACAAGAAAATTTCTCAAAATGCAAGGCAAAATTTCCTTCGTGACAAGGAAAGGGCTAGGATGGTTCGTTTGGATTGTAGAGGTTATGAGAAAATGTAGATTAAACCTATTTGGTAGGAGGTAGTGGTGGCTTTGATGCACTACTTTACGCTTGATGGAATATTCACGACACTCTATGGCCATCATTTTGTCCTTCTGAACCACTTTCACCATGGTAAGTTGGTTTCGTTTCCGTTTTATCTATTGAGTTCCTTGGAAGAGGGTATTTCAAATTTCAGAAGAAACCCCATAAATCCTTACCTGCATGAACATTTAATGCTTCTCATTATGGATTTTTTGAAAGCTAATTGCATTGTTAGAACCCCTGTTTCCAAAAATAAGGGGAAAGGTAGTGGGAATTGTAGGATTCAGGAGATTGAAGATTCTGAAGCTTTGGAGATTGAAGTTGATTCTGAAGGGTGGTCGGATGGCTATGATACTGACCTAGACTATACCCCTTCGATGGGTGATGTGAAGCATCTTCCTCCAGAGCTCCACGTGCTAAACGTAAGTTGAAGGATTTTGAGGGTGGTTTTTCTAGTAAGAAGCCAAAGGCCCGTGCCAAGGTGAAGGATGTTAATCAAAAGAAGGTGGCAGGAAATATTCAAGGGGAGAACTTAGGTATTGGTGGGTCCCCTATGGAAGGCAAGGAGAATTCAGTGGTTAATTTGGATGTTTCTATTGGGGAACATGTTTCTAAAGGGAAGGCTAAAATGGTTTCTAAGGATGTGCTGTTTGAGGAGCCCTTGATGGGGTCACATCAGGGAAAGGGTGTTTTTTGGGGTTCAATAGACTTCTCTCAAGCATCAGGCCTTGTCAAAGAAGGGGTTGATATCTCCTTCAATATGCTTATGTGGCTAGTTCAATAAATTCAAGATATTCATAATAAGCATGATACTATGGACAGGTGCAACATCTATACTCTTCATAGCCTTAAGGAGCATGAAGCTATTTTTGGGCTTTCTAGATCCCTGAATACCAATGTGGGTGGTCTAGTAGATGAGCTTGCTTTGCTTAAGAATGACTTGAACCCGAGAGTAGCAGTGTTGGAACGAGAAAATAGGCAACTTAGAAGGGACTTAAACACACTCATTAATATAAGCAAGGAGAAGCTAGATGCATCTGCCGAGGGTATGGTTTTCCTTAATTAGAATTCCATGGAGTTGACTAGGAAGGGTCTATTTGATGCTCATACTAACTTGGTTCATGAGGAGGGCATTGGTTTGGAGGTGAATTTGGCTGATCTAGCTACTGGCCCAATTGTTCGTACTAGGAGAAAAACTAAGAAAGGTAAGAAGGATCCTGCTCAGGATGTTGAAGAAATCATGGACATGCATGACAAGCTGGCATCCAAGGATATTGCGGCTGCTAAAGTGCTCAAGGACTTACTCTAGTGGCCTTGTGGCCTTGTTGTTTTTTTTTTTTTGGTTATGTTGGTTGTCTGATGATTTGTTGATGGTTGGTTAATCAATTGGTTGTTTTTTTGTTATTGTTGGGTGGGAAACCTCTTGTTCTATCTTTGTTGCCACTTTATTTTTTGTAAAAGGGTTTCAGGTACCCTTCAAAACCTATTTATCATTAATAAAAAACATTTCAAAATTGTTACCAAAAATTTTATCTACCTCTATTATCTCTCATTTTATTTCCATTTGAAAAATTCTACAACAAGATCACAAACTATATTTTGTATAAACTCCCACACAAAATTGAATTAGTTAAAAAATCCTAACAAATCACAACTGAAACCAAAGATCAAGTCGGATACCACATGTAAAGAAGCTAAGGTAGTGGAACAACTTCCTATACTAATCTTGAGAGTAGGATTATGCAATTTTTTACATTTTTAAAAATATTTATAGGAACTAAATGTTGAACACCCAAAATACTAAAAGCGGGAGTTGAATCGGTATTCCATTAAACCATTTAATCATAATCCATACAATCATCAAAAAATATCTAGCAACAACAATGAATGAAAGCATGAAACAATCAAAAGATCACATGACACATGAACACTAGTATTTTTACATGGAAAATCCAAAAATAGAAAAACCATGGTGAGGATTAGCTCACAATATATTACAACCAATTATAAGATATTACAAAGCCTGACAACTAGGACACACTATCCAATAGGGCTCATTGCCACAAAAAGATAGATACAAAGTAGAAATGGCTACATAGCCAAGATGTGAACTGATAAAAGATGCACCTTCCTTGTGCTAGATTTAGTTCCTTTGAATCTCAATATACTATCTCTATGCACTATACCAGATACAAAACACAAAACACTGCTCTGCTTCACAATTGCTCAACATTCACAATATATTTACTATACATCTAATCATGTACATAAAAAATCACATCATATCACTCCTACAATCTCAAAAATTTCTTACATATATACCTAATAGATTTGCATACATTAATTAGGTTGGCCTAATTAGATGTAGCCCCATATTAAATCAAAATTGTCTTGTCGGCTCCACATGAAAAAAAAACATCTTTGCGCTCAAACCAAACATGCAACACTTGATTTAGATCAACATGGACCTAAAATAGATCTCACTAATATCTTCAATACATATTTAATCATCACAACACATGTCAAGTATTAGGTCAACCAAGAATTAGACCTAATCACAAAATGTGCTAACTGATCAACACCAACAATCTATCTGATCACATAATCACGCGCCATCTGGAATATACGATGTATTAACACTTGGAAGCCATCTCCCAAAGTTGTAAAGCATGACTCCTCTCACTAGAGGAACACAAACCAAATTCCTCATACCCAAATGCATCTTTCAAAGCCAAAACTCTATGTCGAACTACTATCACTTATATATTTCAAACTATACATCCAAAATAGCTAAAATATTGAACATAGATGCACATAATAGTTAGGATCAACATACTATCATTGAATAAGAAGATCTTATCAAATGAGAAAATGCAGACCAAAATACCATATTAGGATATCTTCATTTTGTTCACCGAATTAGTGAAAATATCAACAACCAATGTTGACATCAATGATAACACATCAAAGGGTTCCTTCTTTTTTTCAATAATCTCCCCCTTTGTCACTGATGGAAACATGTGCCAAAAATGAATCTCCAAGAACTCAAAACATACACCATTTCCCCACTTCATATCCAAAATCCTAGACACCAAACTTCTCAAAAATCTTCAGACATACACCATCTCCCCCTTTGACATCAAGGAAAAAGGGTGCGTCAATAACACACATGTAGAATCCAAAGTTTGATGCATATGTATAGGTAAATAATTGAATGAAATGTATTGACTCCCCCTCAGGGAGCTATCCTAAAAATTTGATCCATCTGCATGTACAATGAAAAACTAGAAAACAATTGAAACAGTAAAAGAATATACAGGTGAAAAATATTTAACTGGAGGAGGAGGAACCTTCAAGCTCCTTAAGAATGGCTTTCCAAGAAGACTTCCCTTCATTCCAAGTTTTCTTGGCTAATGCAAGTAATTTTTACATTGCTTCCAATTCTATTATGCTCTCCTCTCCCTCATCCAGAGTGCTTGGATTTTGGTTTATCTTTGTAAGCTTGTCTACATCAGCTAGGGAACTTAGCACCGATATATGCTTGGCCTTCACCATATCCCCAAGATGTCCAAACTTCCTTATGATGTCTTCTTATTTCCTTTGTAAAGTGAAGAATCTATTCTACAAATCTATGATGGTAGTCCAAGTGGTATGATCTCTATCGTGTGTTGGGTCATAGGCACCCGAGTCATTAGTTATTTGTGACTCAATTGAGTCCATTAAGTCCTTAATTCCTTGAGTGGTAACCGAACACCTCATGCAGTACAAAAATAAATAAATTATTCATCTTCACAATATTTAACATCATTTAGGCATTGCTTTACTTTATCATGTGCAAATGCACATCTCTCTTGTAGCTCTAGTAGCCTCTTTTTTGCAAACCTTGTTTCAACTTCTTTTTCAGTTTGTTCTTTCAGACTAGAGGCATACTCCTTAAGAGAATCAACCAAAAACTTGAGGTTTTCCACAGAAGTTATAGAATTTTCAATTGAAGTGTCGAGAGTAGTGTCTTGCAGAGTCTTTATAGCTTCATTTATCAATTCAATTCCTTTCTAATGAGTCTCAATTATCTCTTTTCTTCTGAAAGCATGGAAGACATCTCCAAGCTCCAACTTTTGAATTGGTGAGATCTTCTCCAGATCCACACTTCCTTGATACATCAATATTTGTAGTAATTGAGGAGGGAATGTTGATTGGAACCTTAGTTGTCTAGACAAAATATCCTTAAGAGAATTACTAGATGATTCTCCAGAGGAATTGGATAGCTCCATGGTCTTTTGTAAATATTCTTCATTCTTTCCAACCCAAAAATCTTTTTCATTTTCTTCTTTCTCCTCTTCACCGGAGGCATTTTTCCTTTTTCTTATCTTTATCTTCATCCTCCTTCTTGTCATCATCATCTTTCTTATTGTTCTCTTCTTTTTCTCCTTGTTATTATTCTCTATTATCATTTTGTTTATCTTCATTTCATTTTCCTACATCTTCATTTTGTTTATCAAATTGGTCCTTAGTATCATCTACATCATCCTTTTCTTTTTCTTGCTTCACATTCTGGTTTTCATCATTGTCAATGGGCTTGTCAACATCTTTTGGAGGAGCAAAAGTCTCTGGGGAAGCATGTGTTTCATCTACCAATGGTGGTGAGGACACCACATTCTCTATATCAAAGAATGGTGTTTCTTCTACAGTATAATCATCTACTTCCAAATCTTTCATGACCTCTTTGAATATAGGAAAATTTGTATTAGGAGGAATATTTTCCTCTGCATCAATAACCTTTTCTTAAGCTATAGTGGGTTTGGAAGAAGCAATCATCCCAAACTTCTTTGCAATATCCTTGACAGTTTTGACTATTTCCTACTTCACTTTATCCACTTGATCTTTTTCTCTCCCCATAAGAATAGTAACCCTTTGTTTGACTCTGAATTCTTTAGTGTAGACTTCTATCAAGGTAGCCTTTTCATCCTTAGATAAGGAGGATCCAATTTCCTCCAAGGCATTTGATTTAATTTTATCCTCAGCTTCAATAGCTTCATGCCTTCTTTCCACCAAGGCATCCCACACAACTCTAGCAAATTTCTTCTTGATGTTACCCATGTCAGCCTCTAAAACAATAATATTTTGAATAATTATGAGGGCCACACTGCTTGAAACCCACACAAATCACAAAAATAGATGCCAACAAAAAAGAAGCGAGAAAAAAATACTCACTTTCAATTATTTTCAGAAACTGAAATTATAGATTCAAAACTTATAATGCTACACCCTCATGGGCTTGATTCATTACAACAAAATCAACTTTGAAAAAAAAAATTATTATTTGGAGCCACAATCTTCACTGGTGGAGCCACCTCCTACAACCCACCACTTATCCCTTTTTATGTTACCCAATAATTTCCCTAGAATGTTCTAGAAAGTGTGACTTTCCCTTTTTTTTTGGCGCAAAAATTCTCGTCGTTTGATTTCTTGCCTAGGAAGATATTTTGATGAAATTCACTTTTAGTGGGGCTTCTTCATGGGGCCATAACTTTTGATTTATGTGTCTAATTGTCTATTATAACATATTGTTGGAAAGCTCTTGGAGAGATCTACAATGTTGAATCCATTAGAGATTGGTTTGTCCACCTTTCGAGCTACTTTGGGGCCTCTAAGGTTTTCATATTTGAATTTGAAGCTACATTGGAGAAATTTCTCGAGACGAAAACTTTAGCATCTCCCAAACCATGTAGGGTATTGAGATGATTCTTTCATGACCAAAAATGTTTTTTAGTTCCACTCCTTGGGGTAAATTTTTAGGTCCATACAAGCTCATTTAGGCTAACTTACTAAAAATAGTAAGTGATAGTTTTTTTCCTTTTCTAAATTCTAATTGTCTTACACCTCTTAAGTGTCATCATGGGACTCAAGAAAACTAAAGAAAATAAGGAAAAAACATTTTTTTGGGTGATGCAAGATTTCCCTACACCACTGGATGCTCCTGCATCAGACACCCAGGGCAATTTGAAAAGTGACATGTCACTTCTCGGATGTTAGAGGGAAACCAAGATGGTTAACCTCGGCCTCAAAAAATGACAAGGAATCTTCAATAGGCCTTCATCTTCATTTCACCAAGTATTTTGCATATTTCTTATTTCCTGTGCTTCTACCCACACGGCTATCCAAAATTTATTCTCTCCTTTTTTGAAGTAGATGCTGGAATATTCCACTATGATTCTATTATTTCTTCATCAATTCCTCCTTCATGATATCCTATTAAATATGAAATGTTAAACACAGGTGAAATATGAATTTCATTAGGAAACTCTACCTCATATGCATTTCCTAAATCATGCTTCTTTTAGGATCTTGCATGGTCCAAACTTCTTCATCTTTAACTTGTATGTACCAACTAGAAACCTCTCCTTTCGCAAATGAACCATGACTTCATCTCCTACCTAGAACTCCTTATACCTAATTTTTTGATATTCCTTAGCCTTACATTGTGATTTCATCTTATTGATATGTTTCTTCACCTCTTCATGAAAATTCTTTAGGTGCTCAGCAAAATATTCAACCTCAACACTACTCTTACTCGCCTTATCCATCTATCTCAATTCAGAAGCAGTTCTTGGAATACTCCCATACACAATCTAGAATGGTGATTTACCAGTGCTCTTGTTGACATAATTTTTGTAAGAAAATTCTGCCAGTGGTATAATCAAATCCCATCTCTTGGGCTTATCTCCTTCTAAGCATCTTAATAGGTTAGCCAAACTCCTATTCACCACCTTCATTTTTCCATTAGTCTGTGGATGGTGTGTAGCACTAAACTTCAAATATGTCTTCACCTTCTTCCATAATGTCCTCTAGAAGTAACCAACAAATTTGGTATCTCTGTCTGAAACTATACTCTTCGGTAGACAATGTAGTCTCCCCACCTCTCTGAAAAATAACTTTGCAATATGAACATCACTGGTCTTATGACATGGAATGAAATGTTCCATCTTTGAAAATATACCCACCACCACAAATATGGAATCATGTCCTCTATGTGTCCTTGGAAATCCAAGAACAAAATCCATGCTAATATCATCCCATGGCCTCTCAGGTACAGGTAATGGTTGATACAATCTAGTATTTTGAATTGTTTTTTTCATCATTTGACATTGCAACTTTGTATAAACTTCTTCACATCCTATTGCAACTGTGACCAGTAATAATTCTCACTAACAAGACAATGGTCTTATCTCAATTGAAATGTCCAATCAATCCTCCACTATGCTTCTCCTTGATTATATTCTCTCTCATAGAACTCCTGGGTAAGTGCAAGAAGTTGAGTCCACTTCTAGTGGAAGTGTCATTTTTCAGCTTTAAAATAGGTACCCATTCATTTTTTAGAATAGGTACCCATTTTAAAGTGGGTACTCATTCCAAAAGGTTTGCAAATCACAATCCATGTTTCTTATTTGGATTTAGGCTTAGAAAAGGCATGGTAACCGAATCCTTAGCCTTGGAACTACAAGTACAAGGTCATGACAATATCGAGAGAAAAAATTGACTATGTCAATATGGCTGACAGGTTTTTTTTTTATATTATTTTTTGAAATTAAAACCCATTTTAGATGAGATTGTGTAGATTCTAAATATGTAATTTTTTTACCATGTGGATTGTTTTTTCTACTTTTCAAATATTTTTTGATGAAATTGGTCCATGAACCTGAAAAATCTAGTTTTTTTATTATTTTAATAACTTGTTATTAAAATATATTAAAAAAAATTATATGCGAACAATGCTCAGACAATTCTTTTCAATTTGAAAAAAAATCAAGAAATGATAAGTTTAGGTCACATTATGCATGACATACACATGGGATTTTCAAAACAATAATTGTGACCAATACAAAATTAAGAAAAAATATATTAAAAAAAAATTACAAAAAAATATCATGAACATTCTTCAATGTGTTAGAGATCATTTCCCAAAAGGATTTAGAAAAATACAATTATTTAGGTCAAAATATGGATGATGTCCACGTGCATGGTATGGTAAAAAAAGTCATTTAAATAGTGGTTTTTAAACATGCCTATTGAAAATAAATTTGTATCATCTGGGTATTAAAATAAATTACATATTTGGAAACTAAACTCTGAGTACTACATTTCATATTAGTAAATTTTTTTAAGATTTAGTCTTTAAGTGCTTCAAATTTTTAGGTCAAATTTGAATTTTTTTAAAAAATCAAGGAAAACACTTCCACTTTTTGGCCAAAAAGTGGACTCAACTTCTTGCACATACCCTCCTTGGAATGCACAATTGGGTTCCTATAAACAACATCCCATCTTGGATTAAGAAATCTAACCATATTGTCCTATCCAATGTAACATGTTCCAAATAAGCCTTCCAAGCTTCTACAAAGTCTAGATCTTCAAGATACAAAATCTTGAGTTCTTTAAACCAAACAACCTCTATATTCATCTCTATCAACAAATTTTTCCTTCTATTTAAGGCATCTACACCTCTGTTTGACCTTTCACTCTTGTCCTTCAAAAAAAAAGTATAACTTGGCAAAAAATCAACCCATTTTAATTTCCTTTGATTTAACCTTCCTTGACTATTAAGATACTGCAAAGATTGGTGATTAATATATAAAACAAATTCTTTTGGCAATAAATAGTGTCTCCATTTCTTCAAAGCCTGAACTATAGCATAAAACTCCTGATCATAGAACAAATATTTATTCTTAGCATCATTCAAATTCTCATTAAAATAGGCAACAGGCTTACCTTCTTGACTCAAAACATCTCCTACGACAGTGCCACTAGCATCACAACCTACCTAAAAGACCTTATTGAAATCTAGAAGTGTCAAAACAGGTTGCTCTGTGACTTTATTCTTCAACATATCAAAATTATTTTTTGCTCCTACAATCCATTTAAAATCATTTATATCCCCTTTCCTTGCTTTAGTTAGAGGTGCAAAAATACTATTGAAATTCGTAATAAATTTTTTGTAAAAGCTTGCTAGACCATGAAATGATCTTACCTTTGTAACACTCCTTGAGGTAGGCCATTCAATGATAGCTCACCTTCTCTGGATCCATTTTAAGACCCTCTGCTGAGACAAAATATTCAAGATACACCAATTCCCTCTTCACAAAACTATATTTCTTCAAATTAATCAACAACTTATCCTCCCTTAGCTTCTCAAAAACTCTTTGAATATGCATCAGGTGCTCCTCCAACATCTTACTAAAAATCAGAATATCTTCCAAATAAACAATAACAAATTTTCCTATAAATTATTTCAATACCTCATTCATAAGCCACATAAATGTGTTCAGTGCATTGGTTAGCCCAAAGTCATGACTAACCACTCGTACAAGCCCTCCTTGGTTTTGAAGGTTGTCTTCCATTCATCTCCTTCTCTAATCCAGATCTAGTGATATTCACTCTTCTATCTTCGCGAAGTACTCAGCTCCACTCAAACAATCCATAATGTCATCCATCCTTGCTAAGGGGAATTTGTACTTGATGGTGATTTTTTTTATGTCTTGGGAGTCTATACATATCCTCCATTCTCTATCCTTCTTTGGTGCTAGTACTGCATGTACCGAACATGGGCTCAAACTCTCTCGAATCAATCCCTTCCACAACAGCTCTTGTACTTTTCTATTCAACTCTTCATTCTTTATTGGAGTCATTCAATGGGCTTCCTTATTTGGAAAACTAGCTCCAGGATTCAAATCCATCTTATGGCTAATCTTCCTTATTGGAGGAAAACCTTGAAGTACATTATTAGAAACAATTTCTTGAAACTCATTCAAAAAAATTGAAACCTCTACCGGTACCTCATTAGTATCTTCTTTATCAACTCTAGGGATCAATGTAAAACACATATGCTCATGCCTCATACCTTCTAGGAACTTTATTCCATCAACCAAACAAATTCTTGCATTACTACATACCTTTTCCTCTGCATTTTTCAAGGCTTTCAACTTATGACGAACTCTATCCTTTGTCAAAGAATAGGTGTTGGCATGTCTATCATGTACTGCTTGTTGATCAAAATGTGATGGTCTTCCTAACAATATATGACAAACATCCATGGGAATAATATCACACAATACCTCATCATGGTAATTTTTGATCTTGAACTTTACCAAACATTGTTCATTTACCAAGGCTTTATGGTCCTTCTACAACTAAGCAATCCGGTATGGATTCAGATGTCTTCTCTCTAGATGCAACTTATTAACCATCTCTTCTAAAACAAGGTTATAAATACTACCTCCATCAATAATAACATTACAAACTTTACCTTCACACTTACATCTGGTGTGAAAAAAATTCTTCCTTTGAGTTGGTTATTCCTCCTCATTTAGCAAGGCTCTTCTAGTAACAAGAACCTCTCCTCTTTCTGCATCCTCATAATATGAAGACTCAACATCTTCATCTACATGTGCAACTCGTGTATTACCCTCAAGTATTCTATTTGTCCTTCCTTGATGTTGAGGACACTCATAGGATCTATTTCCTTCTTCTCCACACTAGAAACAGGTTCCACGAAAGCGTCCTCTTCCTAGTCCTCATCCAGATCTTCCTCTTCCTCTTTGGTCTCCATTATTCTAATCACGAGGATGGTAGGTTTATCTCCTTTTTGGTTCTAGCTGCTACTAGATCCTTAACCCTTCTTTTGATCTTCATTTTAGTCTCCATATACCGTCCACTAGTCTTTCCACCATGACCCCCACCTCTTTGCTTACTTTCAAATCTTCTATTCAACTTTTCTTCTACCTTCAGAGCAAATTGATATGCATCTTCAATGGTAGACATTCTTACCAGACCCAAATCTTCTTGAATACTCAGCTTCAAGCCATTTATGTAATGGGTGAATTTATCCTTATTGGCCTCAGAATGGCTTGTTCTAATAAAGACACAATATAATTCTTCTATATACTCCTTGAAAAATTTTCTCGCTTGTTTCAACCCTTGCATCTTCTTCAACAAATCTAGCCCATAATCCATAGGAATGAACTCTCTTTTTAATTTTTCTACCATATGATCCCATCTAGTTATTTTCTCTTTTCCTCTTCTATTTCTTTCTAGTTGTACCTCTTTCCACCAAATATTCACATGACCCTTTAGCTTGGTCTTTGTAAATTTTACCCACTCAGGATCTTCCACCTCCTCATACTCAAAGTACTGCATATCATTGATCCAATAAATCAACTCTTCTAGGTTAAGATTTCCAGAAAATGTAGAAACATCAATCTTTGGCCTTTTCCCAATCTAGAGATGGCCTTAAATAATTTGACTTGCTCTAGATCTACTGCATCTTGTTCTTCGAATTGTTCCTCATTTTCAACTTTATCTTCACTTTGATCTCCTCTTCTTGGCTCAAACCCTTGATGTAGCTCCTCTTCTAGTGCTTGAACTTGTCTCTACAGGGCTTTGAAATCCTCTTCTAGTACAATAACATTTCTTCCACCACGACAGTTTCTTCGCGGAGGCATTCTGATCACTTTTCTCAGAAACCCACAACCACAAGTCCTGGTGCAAACTTTCTCACGTTCGGTGATATGTTTACACACTTAGGAAAACCCATTCTAATACTACTTGATGAGGGCCACACCGCCCGAAAAACTACACAAATCACAACAATAGATACCAACACAGAAGATGCAAGACAAAAAATACTCACTTTAAATTATTTTTAGAAAATGAAATAATAGGTTCAAAACTTACAATGCTACAACCTCATGGGCTTGATTCATTACAACAAAATCAACTTTGAAATTTTTTTTTTTTTCGAAGCCACAATGTGCACTAATGGAGCCACCTCCTATAACCCCTCACTTATCCTCTTTTATGTTACCCAATAACCTCCCTAGAATGTTCTAGAAAGTGCCACTTTCCCTTTTATTTTGGTTCCAAAAGTCTCGCCATTTGATTTCTTTCCTGGGAAGATATTTTGATGAAATTCACTTTTTAGTGGGATAGCTACATGGGTCCATAAATTTTGATCTGAGTGTTAGATTTTCTATTATAACATATCATTGGAAAGCTCTCGAAGAGATCTACAATGCTAAACCCATCAAAGATTGATTCATCCACTTTTCGAGCTGTTTTGGGGCCTCTAAGATTTTCATATTTGAATTTGAAGCTACATTGGAGAATTTTCTCAGGATGAAAACTTTAATATCTCCCAAACCGTGCAGGGTATTGAGATGATTATTTCACGACTGAAAATTTTTTTCAGTTCCGCTCCTTGGGGTAAATTTTGAGGTCCATACAAGCTTGTTTAGGCCGACTTACTAAAAATAATAAGTGATCATTTTTTTCATTTTATGACTTCTGACTGTGTTACACCCCTTAAGTTCCATCATGGGACTCAAAAAATAAAGAAAATAAGGAAAAATATTTTTTTGGGTGATGCAAGATTTCCCTACGCCACTAGATGCTCCTGCATCAAATAATTACTTCAATAATTATATTTCTATCAACTTCATCCACTTCTTCATGCAAGTTTGTAGTAGCTTCTAACATATCATCATATTGTAACATATTACTAACCAAAAAATATAACTTAATAGGAGTATGAGCTCATACCAGAGGAGTCTTTTTCTCCTTCTTTTTCTCTGTCTTCTTCTCAGGCTTCCTATGGATATGTATAGTGAGTTCTTCTTTTTCTCTTTTTTTTTCTTCTTCTTCATAAGTTTCAACAATATCAACCTTTTTCTTTTTAGCTCTGGTGTTTGGCTCTCATGAAGCACCTTCATGACTTGTCATAGCACTGCTTCTTCTCTTCTTGTTATTTGTTCTTCATGTTCTAGCCCAAGCTCAATATTTTCTTCAACAACAACACTTAAATTCTTTTCCCTAAACGCATTTTGTTTCTTTCTTCTTATGGAGGTAGCAGGGGTTGCTACCAGAGTCACATTCTTTCTCTTACTTGTCCTTTTGATAGGTCTAGAGGGGGCAATGAATTCTTCAATTACCGGAGCACTAGGCTCCACCTTCTTTTCCTTACCATTGATAGTAGCAGCTATACCAGAGTACTTAGGTAATGTAGAGGTAGGGGTGGAAATTGTTCTTCCTGATCTTCTTGGTCTAGAGGTCCCACTTGCCATGCTAGCTTCTCTTGATCTTGCCTCCTTGATATCTTCTTCTGTATAACCTTCTCTTCCATCCCATTCTTCTACTATTTTCCTTGTATTTGTCTTGATTTCTAGTTTCTTCAATTCCAAATGTACTTCATATTTTTCTTCATATGTCCCATGTCTTGCTTAAGAGGGGTCCTTATGAATTTTGAGCAACAAATCTACATATCCCTCTACCTCATTCTTTGAAACTTCATATCCAAGAGGCTCAATCCATACCATTCTTGGTTCAATAGCCTCAATAATGCACTCATTAGTTGTAACAAGAAAAGTAATTTCCTTAGCATATTTTTCTATAAGTTTGCAGAGAATTCTTTTGCTTTCATGCATGTTCTTTTGAAAAGCTGCAAAGAATGCAGTCAAAGGATCATCTTGAGCTTTCAAGTTTCCTAAGCTATGCATGTAATCCATAATTTGATGTGCTATAGGTATGATCCTATCTCATACAATATATTTTCTTCTAGGAAGCTCTCTCAAAAAGTAAAATAATAAACACGTTATCGAAGTTCCAAACTTGAATCCATATTTCTTTTCTCTTTTCAACTTTATATTCTTAAGAAGTTGTTACTAGAGAAACTCACACAAATCATATTATTTTTCATTCACCACCATTTCATGTGCAAAATAGATAGTAGTGGCGGAAGTAGAATTTTCCCTCTTTGTAAAGTAGATATTATGACCTATCACCATTGAAGCATATTTCACATCAAGATTTCAGATTGGTTTAGTTTCCAAATCCCTCTTATCATAGGTGGCATCAGTTAGTTGAATAGAAACTTCATTCTTCACATATTTAAGTACCAGTATAGGTATAGTATCACACAACCTTGTAATAGCCTTGATTACTTCTTTGGTTGTTAGTTCAAACATGTCGGTCCATAGAAATTTTCCATGTATCCTACTCAATGCTAGTATCACATATTTGGAATCAACATCACTACTATAATTAGGAAACTTGTTCCAAACATTTATCTTTTTCCTTACAAGGTTAATGTATTCAAATTTCACTAGGTGCTTATCTCTAGTAAGCTCATTGGTCCAAATCTTAGTGATTTTCAGGTGGTTATATTCATCCAATTTCCCATGTATATAAGCCTTAGTATCTTCCGTAGGTATATGAAATCTTTGAGAAAGCACTATCGGGGTCATTATCAAATAATTTCATTAGATACCTCTTGAATTTTGGTCTAGGCTTCTCAGTAATGTTGACAATGGTTGGGGTAGCCATTTTAATCTTCATTCAAACTCAAATGCTTATGAAACCAATTCTATTTCAAATCCACAAAGCATAGTAAGTCATAAATACCTTTTATGCACTCAATGAGATTTAGGGTTTGAATACTCTACACCAAATATGCTTTGAATCACCTTCAAATCTCCTTCAACTCGCTATGCTTTCTTCAAATGTGAAAACGTGATTAAAATCAACTTAGAAACTCACTTTAAACCTTTCCAATTGTCCCTAATTCTGCATTAAATGCTTCAAATTCCATAAAGCTAATAAACCCTTCACTAATACACTGTAAAACCTAAAATTCTATACATTTCTTCATATTTGCATATTTTCTATCGGTTTCTTTTCCAAAAGCTTAATCTTGTTATTTTATACAATAAATCTTTGTCTCACTCCTTGACAACTCATATTTCCACGGTTTTTTTTGATTTTTATATTATTTCCCCCCCAAGCCCATGCCTAGGTTTAATTTTCAAGAGAATTATATGCACCAAAGGGAGGAAAAGATACATTTGTAGTTCTTGATTCATCCTTGTTCTCAGATTCCTCTTTCTTTCTCTAAATCTTCTCCATTTCCTTCTTGACTTTAGAAAGATCAATTTTCTTCACAAGTTCATTTCTCTTTCCTGGATTAGTTTGTCTTCCATTCTCACTTCTACAAAAATTTGAAATGTGTCTAGGTTTGTTGCAACTATAGAATACAACATTTCTCTAACTAAACTGACCTCTATTCAATCTTGATCTGCACTAGTTAGCCTTATGTCCAAATAAATTGCATTTATAATAGTATCCATTGAAAGATTGAACCATTCTAGTAGCATTATATCTATTCATCATCTGATTTTTGCATACAATAGCTCTATGTCCAAATTTATTGCATGAAAAACATTGTCCAAGGAAGGATCCAACATTCTGATTCATTCTACTTCTACATTCTATTGCCTTATGTCCAAATTTTTTGCATGAAAAACAAATACCATTAAAAGATGGGTACCTTTGAGCATTTGGTTGTCTAATAGGGGGTCTTCTGGCATTGCTTCTTTGATTTCTAATTTTTTTTCCATTGCCTTGAGTCTTCTTTTTATTTTCAACCTTGTTAAGGGTCTAATTTTCCTTTGAGCTTTCTCCTTCTTCAAGCCCCAAACCTCCTTTATCTTTAGATGGTTTTTGTCCTACAATTAGTTCATCAAGCATTGTAGAGATTTTCTTAAAATTTTCCTCATGAATCCTTTCTTTTTCTAGATCTGATCTCAGAATTACTATTGAAAGAATGAAGAAGAAACCCTCTATAGTTTTGTTATTAATGCCAAAATTGTTTGGTCACAATTTTTTGTCTATTCGATAAACAATGCTTGTGTTACTTTAATCTGGTAATTTGGTCTAGAATTTTTCATGTTAGAATATCAACCTATGTGGCTTTAATATGTTTTTTAGGACTATCAAATGCATATGTGAACCATTTTTTAGTGATTTTGGTTAAATGGGATGAAAGATATAAATGACAAAAGATTGACATACAATTTTTTGGTCATGTTTGACATAGATAAGTGGTGTGCACTTCATGGATGTTAAAGAGATCTTTCTTGCGTCTGAACCAACCTAATTTATGTCGTGCACATTTTGGTTTGAGTGCAAAAGAATTTTTTTCACTTGAGCCGATAATCTATTTTGAATCAAGTATGTATACATCTAATTAGGTTGGCCTAATTGATATATGTAGATGTAATACCATATATATATGAAACTTTTTTGTACTGGAGGTAATATAGAGGAATGTGATATGCGAGAAGTGATAAGTAGTGATGTGAGATAGTGTGATATTGTGTGAGCTTATATTTATTTGCTATGAACCTACAAACCAGTGCAAGATTTTGTATTCCAGAGCTTAATTGGAACTGAACTCAAAACATAAAAGGTGTATTCTATTAGTTCAATTTTTGGTAGTGAGCCACACTTCTTTTGTACTCATTTTAGGTTGTGGACCTTTTAAGGATAGTGTGTCCTGGCACTTTGCCCCTATAATATCTTATAACTGGTTATAATATATTTGAGCTAATCCTCACCATGGTTTTTTCCCATTTTTGGTTTTCCACATAAAAATCTTGGTGTTCATGTGTCATCTGTTGTTATGATTCCTTTCATGTCTTTTTTTATAGTTGCAGTTAGATATGTCTTAATCATTGAATGATTAGTAGCTAAATAGTTTATTAGAATACTGATTCGCCCCCCCTCTCAATATTCTAGGTGTTCAACAATAGGTATCAGAGCTTGGTTCCTTTGGAAAAGTTTAAAATCTTGAGGAAGATCTTGGAGTTTGAACACATGGTTGACAAAAGGTGCCATGTTCCTCCGAAAGAGATCTCTATAACTGAAGAACTTCATGTTGCTCTTAAAGATCTTGAAAAAATTCCAAGTGAAAGAAATTATGAAGGAGAACATCAAAGAAGCAAATGAATGCATCAAAAAATTAAGAGAACAAATCAAGAAGTTCAAAGAAAGGCAAATATAATTTAGTGATTAGTTGAAGAAAGCAAATGAAGACATCACAAGACTAAAAGTGCAAGTAGAAGAAAAGAAGAGAATTGAGGACTATTAGAAAGCTAAAATTCAAAGCTAGGTTGATGAATGTAAAAAGATTGAAAAAGAAGCGGTAACCCTAAGGTCTGACTTAGAGAAAGCAAGAGCTCATGAGGATAAATTCAAAATAAGTACTACAATGCTTGATGAGTTGATTCCATTTCAAAAACCTTCTAAGGATAAAGGTGGTTTAGGACTTGAAGAAGGACAAAGCTCGAATGAAAATCAGACTCCTAACAAGTTGAAAATCAAAGGAAGACCCAAGGAAATAGTAGAAAGATCAAGAACCAAAGAAGCAATACTAGAAGAAATCCTATCAGACAACCAAATGCTCAAAGGTACCCATCCTTTAATGGTGTTTTTTTTCCATGCAATAATTTTGGTCATAGGAAAATAGAATGTAGAAGTATATTGAATCAGAATATTGGATTCTTTTCTGGACAATGTTTTGCTTGAAATAAATTTGGACATAGAGCTACTGAGTGTAGAATCCAGATAATGATGACTAGTTTCAATACTGGTAGAACGATTCAATCTTTTCAAGGTTATTACTACACATGTTATTCATTTGGGCATAAGACTAACCAGTGCAGATAAAGGTTAAATGTAAATTAGTTTGGTCAAAAAAATGTTGTGTACTACACCTACAACAAACTAGGACATATTTCAATATTTTTTTGAAGTAAAAATGGGAAGAGATATAATCCAAAACAAAGGAATAAACCTATGAATAAATTGGATCCTATTGAAGTCAAAATGGAAATTGAAAAAGTTTGGAAGAAAAAGGAAGAACCTGAGAATAAGGATGAATCAAATGCATATGTACCTACATCTGGTGTAGATATTTTTGTGATCAATGCAATTTACCTATCCTAAAGATGCAAAACAAAATGCAAAAGAAGGAAAAAAACACTAAAACACCTCAAGATTAGGCTACGTTGAACTCAAACAAAAAAAAAGATAAACAAGAGATATACCTTTTTTTAAGTTGATACCTTGGTTGGCCCTTTGATTTTTGATAATGTGTGCTCCTTGATGGAAAACGATCTAAAATGATATGAAAAATGATGAGGAGTTGATGGAGATTCAAATGATTCAAGTGGGTATTTTGATAAGTGTATGGAAGGGATGAAATATGAGCCTCAAAATGCAATAATGGTGGATAAGATTTAAGGAGAATGCAAGAGTGTTTAAGTTGATTGAATGTTGTTGAATGAAAATGTGATCCCTTGAATGAGAGAAAATATTCCATTTTAAGGAAAGACTCTCTAGAGAATTGGATGGTCAATATTTTTCCAACATGGGGAAGATGAAGGGTTGTAGTGAGTTGAAGACTCACAATCCCTCACATCTTGCCATGTGGAAGATGAGATGTCAAGAGGACATGTGATGTGGAAAATGACATGTGAGGTGGAGGTACTTGCAAGTACCTTGGGATGAGGGTGATGGTAACAAGTGAGAGGACCATGGGAATGAGAGAAGTTGGAGAAATAAATGTGAATTTTAAATTCACATGCTTGGGAGTACCTTGTGGATAAGACAAAGTTCTTATAAAGAAAGTTGAAAATTACCTTGTGGATAAGACTGCCTTTAAAAAGGTAAGTACTTTTCCCATGTGACTGATGTGACAAGTGAGGAGTTCTAGAACTCCTAACAACTTGCATGGGGAAGAGGAGAATCTTGGAGGGATAAAATGGAATTTAAAATTCTATTAGGAAGGACATGGGGATAATAAAAGGAATTTAATATTCCGTGGGAGATGAAAGAGTTGACTAAGATATTGATTGAACTAACTGATCAATGATTAGAAGACAGTTAGTAGCTAATGAAAATTAGGAGCCAACTTGCAAAAGTTGGAGGATGTGACACATCCTAATCATGGATTAGACATGTGCACATCCCTAATGATGGGATTAAGAGGTGGATTAGGATTAAGAAAAAGTGATGGAGGATGTGACGTGAGGAATTAATTAAATGTATTATTTATTTAATTCTTTTGAGGAAAAGGGGAATAAAAGGTAAGGTATTTAATTATTTAACTAGATACCTTAGGGATTTAGAGGACATTAGGGGTATTAATTAAATAATAGTAATATTACTTAATTAATGCAAGTAAGAGGATTTTTAGACAAAAGGGATAAATTTAGACAAATTTAAGTGTCCAAATTTAGGTGTCTACATTTTTCCCCTCTTTGAGATGGTGCTACGAAGTAGCATCATTTCAAAGAAGATTAAAAGATAGCACCAGGAAGAAGATGGTTAGATTGGAAAAGATGCCTCAGTATTCAAAGGAGGAGGAAGAAAAATGATGGGGGTGAAGATGAAGATTAGGGATTGAGGATGCCCCCTCGAGAGGACAAGTGGGTTCAAGAGAACACGGGTGTGCTCTCGAAATGGATGAGGTGATGTGAGAGTAGATGAGGAAAATGATGCAAAGTGATGGATAAGAGAGGATTATAAGCGATAGGAGATTGGGAAGCACAAATGGATTTAAGGACAAAGGTTATTTTGCCCCAATCAAGCTACAAGCCAAAATGGGTTGATGATGGATGGAGTGTTGTCGATGAGGGAATGATATATCCCAAGACAACACAAAAGGATAAGGAAGGATGCATCCTATTGATGATGATGAAAGTGTTGTTGATGAGGGAAGGATACATCCTAATTATGATGATGAAAGTGTTGTTGATGAGAGAAGGATACATCCCAAAACAACACCAAAAGGATAGGGAAGGATACATCCCGATTATGATGATGATGATGATGATTGGATCAAGGTTGGGAACAAGACCAAGGATGTGAGTAGATGACTTGTGTTAGATATGATGGATAAGGATTGGATTGAGATGTGAGATGAATGAAAAAAATGAAAACGATGGAGGAATTGATCATGAAATGCAATCCTAATGTGATTTTCCATTTTCGGAGCACTAATTTTTTCTATAGCATAAGACACCAAGTGCTAGGGTATATGTCACCAAGGCATAATAGTGTCTAATGCATAAAAAAAACACAATAGATAAGAAGGATATCCCAACACCCCAAAGTCGCAAAGACCTTGGTCAGGCCAGGCATTGGGATAACCACAAGCACAAAAGGATGCCCCAACATAACACAAGACCTCAAGGATATTGGTGGGTACTATGTGGGATAACCAAGAAGACAACAAAAAAGAAAAAAGATCAAGATGTGCCCCTATGTTTACTATTCAAAATACACCATAATATGATAGATCATGGTGGCCTTGACAAGTGATGATAGGGAACTCAAATGATAAACAAAAGACAAAAGTATCAAAAGATTGCAATCAATTTCAAAACATCCTTTGCCATAGGATCAAGGGGATGGATGGGGTTGATGAGGTCTGTTAGGAAGGATACATCTTATTGAGACTAAAGATGGATACTAAACTAAAAGATCATTATGACGCAAGGTACTCAAAGCTGATTGAATGTCATGATACAAGTGGATCTCATTTGTGAAGAACTAGCTAGATAAGGACATACTTGATGACACAACACAAGACGAGACATACGGCACAAGACTGACACACCCTAATGACCTAGGGGCTTAGGGGCTGATCAAAGATTATCCTTACCTACGTGAAATTGTAGAGCCCTCGTAGTTCAATAAAATACCATGGATAAAAGTGGAAAGAGGATGATGGAGATGATGGAGGACAAAGACCGGATGAAAAAAATCCTTGGGGGCAGATCAAATGATTGACCTTTCCTACGTGAAAGTGCAAGGGAAATGTAGTTCAACAAACAATGGACAAGGGATGATGAGATAACCATGATAAGTGGATAAAAAGATTGGACCGATATTATGAGACAAGATAGACCTACTAGATAAGATAGGATGATGGTGATTACACAAAGCTCAGGGAGGGGATAGTTATCCAAATTAATAAAAGAAGAATGGGGGTGATGATATGATGGAAAGATGAGTGATGAAAAGTGAGGAAATTGGAAAGATGTGTAAAAGAAGGAGTGATGAAAATGAGATAGATGGCATGGGGTTGCATGGAGAGAGGTCTATAGCCAAATGCCAATAAAAAAGGATTATGAGAAGGGATGAGGATAGAGATGAAGAGATGGATAGATAAAGATAAGGAGATGGGAATATGCTAGGATGGATGGATAGGAAGATAAGGATGGGGAAATGGAAGGGATGCTATGATGGATGGATAGAGGGATAAGGAGGAAGGATTGTTGTGAAGGATAGGAAGATAAGGATGGAGAGATGGAGGGGATGACATGATGGATGAATGATATCTCCAAGGACTATGTCACAAAGGAAGCAGATGCCCCCACTCTAGATATGCCATGTGTGATGAGGCAGGAGGGACAAAATACGAGTGGATGGGAAGATAAAGGAGATAACTAGAGGAGGATAGGATGGGTGGCTGAGGGAGTTTGATGGATGAAGGTAGGATGCCAAGATAAGAAAGGGAGACTGATGGTAGCATGATAGGTGGACAAAGAAGGTAGATGGATGTGGATATAGATTAGGAGAGTGTATGGATGAAGGGAATTTCTACCAAGAGGTGTCCAAAGCATGCATAGATAGGTGCCCCTATCTGTATCAAGATCACAAGGAGGATGGCAGGGTTGGAGATAAATGGGATATGATGGTAGGGTGTGGAAGATAGGTGGAATGGAGGAAATGGATGAAGGGGGCGTTTAGCAGGAAGTTGCCCCCAAGTGTGGTAGTAATGAGATGGGGCATTTACACATGACGCATGTTTTCCAGGTTTTCATCATGGTACTTATCTAAGGTGTTTGTTTTCCAAGTTTTCACCATTGGACTAATTTTTCTCTTTACTTTTTTATTTTTTTTATTTTTTTGACTTTTTTGGATTTTTTAGATTTTTCTAGATTTTTGGATAGAATGTGGATGGAGATGGATAAGGATAGAGATGTGGATAAGTGGATTTAGAAGACATGTGATAAGGATATGGATGAAGGAATCAAGCATCAAGTTCCATGTGGGGTATTAAGATCCCATGTGTGAGGTGATTATTTGATGTTGGTACAACCTTATTAGGAAAAATGGATTATGCAAGAGAATGGATTAAAGGGATTTGATGGGGGAGATATGTGAGATAATGGATGGGATGTTGGAAATTGTATGGATGGAATGATAGGGTAGGTGTGTGATAGGGTGATGAGTTCAGGACCAACATTGGCACATATGGTGGTGGATGTGAAATGATAGGAGTATTAATGGATGGATGATGTGGGGATAATGGAGGAGATGGGATAGTGAATTTTGGGTCATAAGGAGCCCAAATAGATTTAGGAGATGGAGGATGTGTATGATTAGATTTTGGATTAGCAACTTTGGATGTTACAGATTTTTGATTTGAAGGAATTGCATCTTTTTTCTTTCGGATCCACATGGTTTTGATCTTTCCTTTGGTGGGCCTTTGTGGTCTATGGGTTTGATTTGGATTTTGGATTTTATTTTTCTTTTCTTCAACATGTTTTTTAAGGGGAAATGAGGAGCTTTAGATCCATGTGGAAGTTTAGATTTATGCATTGTTACTTTAGCATCCAAAGTGCTTTCAATAGCAATGGGATGGGTGCGAGCAGATGGATGATGTGGAGGAAATACGAATGGAGTGATGGAGGTAGAATTTTGGGGATGATATGTGGATGGAGGATGTGTAGGTATGTGTTTTTGTTGATCCTAATTAGGGAACATGAGAGTGGGATGTTTATGATGGGTGACATGGATAGGTGATTGGTGGATAAAAGGATGAATAGGATGAGATGGAGGAGGTGATTTTGGGATATAAGGGCCCAAAATGGACTTAGTAGCTGGAGGATGTGTGATGGTGGATGGAGGGGCATAAGGGCCCAAAATAGATGGAGTCGATGAAGGATGAGAGACAGTGGATGAAGGAATGTAGGGACCCAAAATGGATTTGGAAAATGAAGGAGGAAAATCGATGGTTGTTTTGAGGTGATATGATGGAGGGGGATGGTGACAAATGGTTTTGTGGAGTGATGGGAAGAGCCTATTACACTTTTGGATGAGGATCGTTGAGGATATATAGGGTTTGTACCAACATTTTTGGAGCACAAGTCTTGAGAGATGTATCCAAGACCTTGTGTACATAGATTTTCTTTCACATGGATGGGCTCCAAAATACCTTGCTCATGAAGGCCTAAACCTTTTCCTTGATAGTTCATGCTCTTGAGCATTCGATCTATGGTAGGATGCTTGTTATTTTGGAAGAACGATGTGAGTCCATTATTAGATGGAGGAGGATGGGTGGTGTATATGCTCGGTTCCTTGTTTGCAAGGAAATCACCATGGATGAATTTGAGAGTACCGAGGGAATATAAAAGTGGTGGGGGGATAATATAGTTAGGAAGCGATGGAGGATCATGAGATGGAGATGACAGGGTAGCAGCATCATGATCGTGAGGAGTGAGTGGTAAGGGAGCAAGAGGGGGACTAGGTGATATGATATGATATTGATTTATGGAAGAGGTGATAAGGGCTCATGCGATGGGGTGATTAGATGTTGAGTGTCAAGGGAATCATGGGATGGAACAGATGAAGGACTATGATCTTGAGATGGACTAGATGGGAGGGTAGGATCTTGATCAGGAGAAGAGGATATGTCGGTATGCTTTGGATCAAACTCTTGGCATGACTCATCATTTATGGATGGTATGGCGATAGTGTTGGAGGGACTCCTCAAGTGGGGGAGATGAAAGGATGGGAGATTCATGAAGCTCATGGGGATGGATTTTGGTGATACTAGGAGTGGTAGGAGTGGATTGGATTTGTGTGTCTTCGATGGATTGGTTGGATCTAGGAGTAGGAGGAGTGGATTGGATTTGGTTATCTTTGATGGGCTCGGTGGCTCTTGGAGTAGGAGATGGGGGCTCAATGGATGCATTAGATTTGATGGTTTCATCAGTTTGAGTGGTGTTATGGGTGGTAGCAGCAATGATAGGTGTGGGATGGAGAAAGGTCTCATCACTAATGACCGTAGATGATAGATTGGGATGGCATGGCTCCATGAATTCAAGAGGTGGAGTTGGGGATGTATTCCTTGTCATGAGTCCTTGGAGAACTTCTGGAGTGAGAATCATGCATATTCTAGGCATAGTTGGGATGGTAGGAGTGGATGAAGGATTATGGATTGGTGATGGATTAGGATTATGGATTGGTGGACTAGGATTAGGTTGAGGAATGGGATTGGATGGAGGACTAGGAGAAGATGGAGGATTAGGATTGGAGGGGGATTAAGATTATATGGAGGGTAAGGTAGGGATATTGGTATGGTGAATTAGGACAAGAGGATATAGGTGGTGGATTGTAATAGAGGTATTGGGATAGTAGATTATGATAGGAAGATTGAGATGGTGGATTAAGATATGAGGACATGGATGGTGGATTACGATAGGGAGATGTGGATTTTGGATCAATATAAGGTGTGGATGTAGGATTAAGATAGGTTGATGGGGATGTAGGATTAAGATAAGTAGGGGAGGATGTTGGATTAGGATGGATAGATTGGTATGAAAGGCTAGGATAAGGGGACATGGATGGTGGATTATAGTAGGAGTATTGAGATAATTGATTAGAATAGGAATATTGGGATGATAGATTGGGATAAGAGAATGTGGGTGTTGGATAAGAGAAATATGTAGATGAAGGATATGATGAATATGTGGACAGGGAAAATAATGGATAACCCTTGTCAGAGGTAGGATAAGGAGCGTTATTAGGTGTGGATGAAGATGTAACAAGATAGCTCTGAGGGATGATTGAATTTTGGAAAGTAGTTGGGGAAATCTTACTAGAAATGATAGCATCAAGGGGATCTATGTCATAAACCTCTTGATCAACAAGACTCTCATTATCATCATTAACGTAATTAGGGTTTCCCTTTACTACTATTTTTGGTTGCATCGATGGAGGATAAGGATTCATGATGTTGGATTAGATGGATATGGATTGAAAAAAATAGGTAATAGATGATTAGAAGGAAATAAAAGGTGATGAAAGGATAAATATGATGAATTTTAAGATGGAAGAAGGGGATCTTAAGATTTATTTTGATATCTAAAGATCTTGGATGGTAGTGGACTAAAGCCCAAATTGGGATTTAGGTTAAGCTTAGATTGGGATTGGACTAAAGCTTAGATTAGGATTGGATTGAAGCTTAGATTATGATGATTGGAGGATGTGATGATATTAATTTTAAACCAATTTAAAGGGTTTAACTAGATGACGTAAGGTGCTGACAATCAAATTTTTCCAGATTTGATAGTTTTCAAAAATTGTCAAATTTTGCCATTTTAGGAAATTTCACAGGCATACCTTTGAGAGTCTAGTTTTTTCCCAAAAATTTCCTAAAACTAAGGTAGGATGAATCGCCAACTAACATCTGAAATCTAAGACATGCATTCTGAGTTATTAACGAAAACAATTTTTCAAAAATTGGAAAAAAGCACTAAATTGCAATTTTAAGGGTCAAGATGAAAGTTTGAAGCCCCGAAAATGTGCTAAAATGGGGGTTAGCTAACTAGAGTTGATTGGGAATCCACATGCCACCTCATAATGCAACCACCCATAAAATTTCAGTCAAAACGAACACCCGAGTCAAAAATTATGGCCTCCAGAAGTTTCTGCATCAAAATCAAAACCCCTGAAACGAAGTCTAGGTGATTGGGATGGATGAACCGATGATGGATATGGAATCTAATGATGTTATAAGATGCACCTATGTGATTTGGATGATGAAACAATGACTTTGGGAGAATACAAATGGATTGAAATGCATATTACAGATGAACGAAAGATGCAAATGACTGGATGAAGGTCAGGTTTGCTTATCTATGGGTCAAGTTCACCTATTTGTTGGGTAGGTTCACCTATCTATTAGGTAGGTTCACCTATCTATTGGGCAGGTTCGCCTATCTAATGGGCTAGGTCACTTATCTACTGGGAAAGGTTGCCTATCTGCTGGGTAGATTCGCCTATCCATTGGGCAAGGTTACCTATCCACTGGGAAGGTTGCCTATTTGCTGGGCAGGTTTGCCTATCCACTGGGAAAGGGTGCCTATCTATTGGGAAAGGTTAAGGTTGCCCAAGTTCAGGTCAGGGTCGCCCAAGTCTGGGTTAGTGTTGCCCAAGTCAATTTTTAGACTTGTCTAAATCGGAAAAATGGTAAATAGATTGACAGAATGGGAAAACTAATCTTGGGAACAAGCCAACGGACTATCGAAATGGGGAAGCAGACGATTAGAATGAGTAAACAGATGCTTAGAAAAAGAAGACAAATGCTCAAAATGAGGAGATGGATGCTCAGAACATGCAAACAAATGCTTAGAATGAAGAAACAGATGCTCAAAATGAGGAAAAGGATGCTCAGAATGAGGAAACGAATGCTCAGAATGAAGAGACGGATGCTCAAAACGAGGGGACGAATGCTCGAAATGAGGAGATGGATGCTCAAAATGGGAAAAAAGATGCTCAAAATGGAGAAACAAAAGTTCGAAATGATGAAATAGATGCTCAAAATGACTGAATGGAAGGTGAAATTGGCTATTTGGGGGCAAGTTCACCCAAGTTGGGGTAGGTTTTCCCAAGTAGGGGCAGGTTCGCCCAATTATAGTGTAGGTTCGCCCAACTGGAGAAACTGGTTGTTTTGATGGTTGTTTGAATGACAGAGGGTAGAGTCACCCCTCTCTGGGGCAGGGTCGCCTATTTAGAGAAAGATGGGTGATTTTGACATAAACATGTTGGGAAATGACTGAGACAGAGGGAAAGTTCACCCTTGTTGAGGGCAGGTTCGCCCCTGTTAAGGGAAAGGTTTTCCCTATCAACAGACTTGGACTTGACTTGGATGAAAACAACTATGGTGAAGGAAAAAAAGTACAACAAACAACATGCAAAAGGAAAAGACTAACTTGACTAAATAGATATGCACTAGTTTTGCACAAAAAAGATAGTTCAAGCAACATAATCCTAAGATTAGTAAAAAGGGTATGGCCAACACGGTCCTCTAGCTAGGATGAACAAGGCAAATAGGGAGTTCTTGATATACACAGGGTACGTGAGGCACAACCATGAACACCAACCCATCTCCAAGCGTGATTTGGGAACCCCAGTGAGATATTGAAGGCTCGAACCAACTCTTCATGTGTTATCTAGGTATCACCCTAGCTTTGACACTTTGCCAGACATAATGTGACTAGATTGAGGTACACCTTTCGCTCTCCCTCCTTTATATACCCCACTGGTACACGTGGTTGGGATCGTCCCTTGGGGTGATGAAATCCCGAAGCAGGTCCCACTAAAAGGAGAACACTAATCATTTTTTGGTTACTCCCTAGGCTCACACGAAGTGCAAGGGGAAAGCTTGAACAATGTAGTGCCGCTTTGGGTGACACAAAAGACTTGAAAACATGACAAATAGTATGTTGACTCCCCCTAATTAGATCTATGTGCCTAGATTAATAAGAAAAATTGATAACAAACTAAACTAACAATGCTGAAACGATCATTCTGCAAGAAAAGTGTTAGTAGTTTGATCTTCGTTCTTCAACAAGCATGAAATAGCTACACCAATGTTAGTAAAAACATAGACACACTCACCAACAGATGACATTAGGGGGTTAGTATCTCAAAATGATAAGAAATGGATGCTAAAAATGAAGTTTAGATCATTGTTTTACCTCACAGACACTTTTGTTTGGGTAGGGTCACCCCTATCTGGGGTAGGTTCACCCCTCTGTAGGTCAAGTTCACCCCTCTGCACGGAAGGTTTGCCCCTCGATAGGGAATATTTTCCCATTGAACAAACTGAAGGCAGATTCTATTTTTTGCATAGATGGGCAATTCTGCAAGGCAGAATCGCCTCTGTTAAGGGCAGGTTTTCCCAAGTTGTGGCAGGTTCACCCCTATGTAGGGTAGGGTTGCCCAAAAGTGGGCAGGGTTGCCTTTGTCAACTACAGAGTCGCCTCTCTGCAACCTGAACCTGTAAAATGTCAAACAACAGAAAACGTAAAAGCAAGGGACCCATTTGTGGGTCCCACCAGGTGTGCCAAAAATGTGATCAATGCAATTTACCTATCCTAATGATGCAAAACATAATGCAAAAGAAAGGAAAAAAACACTAAAACACCTCAAGATTAGGCTACGTTGAACTCAAACAAAAGAAAAGATAAACAAGAGATATACCTTTGTTCAAGTTGATACCTTGGTTGGCCCTTTGATTGTCGATAATCTGTGCTCCTTGATGGAAAACGATCTAAAATGATATGAAAAATGATAAGGATTTGATGGAGATTCAAATGATTCAAGTGGGTATTTTGATAAGTGTATGGAAGGGATGCAATATGAGCTTGAAGATGCAATAATATTCAATAATCTTGAAGGAGAATGCAAGAGTGTTGAAGTTGCTTGAATGTTGTTGAATGAAAATGTGATCCCTTGAATGAGAGAAAATATTTCATTTTAAGGGAAGACTCTTTAGAGAATTGGATGGTCAAGATTTTCCAACATCAGCAAGATGAAGGGTTGTAGTGAGTTGAGGACTCACAATCCCTCACATCTTGCCATGTGGAAGATGAGATGTCAAGAGGACATGTGAGGTGGAGGTACTTGCAAGTACCTTGGGATGAGGGTTATGGTGACAAGTGAGAGGACCATGGGAATGAGAGAAGTTGTTGGAGAAATAAATGTGAATTTTAAATTCACATGATTGGGAGTACCTTGTGGATAAGACAAAGTTCTTATAAAGGAAGCTAAAAATTACCTTTTGGATAAGACAAGGTCCTTAAAAAGGTAAGTTCTTGTCCCGTGTGACTGATGTGACAAGTGAGGAGTTCTAGAACTCCTAACAACTTGCATGGGGAAGAGGAGGGTCTTGGAAGGATAAAATGGAATTTAAAATCCATTAGGAAGGACATGGGGATAATAAAAGAATTTAATATCCTACTTGGGAGATGATAGAGTTGACTAAGATGTTGATTGGACTAATTGATCAATGATTAGAATACAGTTAGTGGCTAAGGAAGATTAGGAGCCAACTTGCAAAAGTTGGAGGATGTGACACATCCCTAATAATGGGATTAAGAGGTGGATTAGGATTAAGAAAAAGTGATGGAGGATGTGACATGTGAGGAAATAAATAAATGTATTATTTATTTAATTCTTTTGAGGAAAAGAGGAATAAAGGGTAAGGTATTTAATTATTTAACTAGATACCTTAGGGATTTAGAGGACTTTAGGGGTATTAATTAAATAATAGTAATATTACTTAATTAATGTAAGTAAGAGGATTTTTAGATGAAAGGGATAAATTTGGACAAATGTATGTGTCCAAATTTAGGTGTCTACAATTTCTTTTAAAAACTAAATCCAATACTAGGTTTAGGGGGAGCAATTACAGAAAAAAATAATAAACCCCTAATATAAGAGGCGTTAACCAGTGACACGAAGATATGTGATGTAAAATGACATTATGAAGGTGTTGAAAAAGTTTTCAGTAGAAAAGATACAAATCTAGAGAATTGTTGAGCATTTTAGGGTTTATAGTGTATTCATAAGGTGTTTATCAACTTTTTGAGGATGGAATGCATTAAATGTGAAATTAGGGTAGATCAGTAAGATATAAAGTGAAATTCTAAGTTGAGTTAAATCACTTTTGCACATTTGGAATAAAGTAGAGAGATTTGAAGCAATTTGAAGGCGATTCAAAGCATTTGGCATCAAACCCTAGTTTTTGTCGAAGTGTGAAAAAGGTATTTATAGCTATCCATACTTTGTGGGTTTGAATTAGACGTAATTTCCATAAGCATATACAAAAGAATTGAGAGAAAAATGGCCACTCCCATTGTGGTTGAAAGTTCTGAGAGACCTAGACCGAGATTCAAAAGGTTTTCATAGAAGGTTTATGAAATTGAACCCATGGGTGTGTTTTCACAAATTCCAAATAATGTCTTACCCATCGAGGATACTAGAACCTACATGGGAAATTGGAAGAATTTTATCATCAATAACTCAAGGATCAATGGTTAAAGGAGTTAACTGGAGATAATTACTTGATGAAGCCAAAATATGAAAATCTTGTACAGAAGAAGCTAGATGTATGGAATTGGTTCCCAAATTTTTGCAGTGGAATGGATGTGAATTTTGTAAGGATGGCACTTAGTAGAGTGCATGATAATTTTTTATGGACAAGCATGCTTAGATTAATTACCAAGGAAGTGATCAAACTTGTGATCGGTCTCTGTGACATTGGACTTGTACCAGTGCTAAAGGCTATGAAAAATGATGTGGTTATGAAATTAACTGGTGTCACATATGATGGGTGAGCACTAAAAACTAGACCTATTACAAACCCTATTGTGAGGTATGCTACAATCACGATAGGTCAAAAAATCTACTTCACCAATAGAGGAAATTCGATGTCTACAACTTCAATTTATGTTGCACATGACATGGTGGTAAATGGAAGAGACTATTGATTTGTGTGAGTTGCTCTGATAGCAACTTATGGATAACTTGAGCTAGACCAAGTCAAAGAAATATCCATTAGAGTTTGAAACATTGGTAGTCTATTTTCTATTTTACTTTCTAAGAGAGCTACCTGGAAAGAAAAATATTATATGGAATACAAACAGACCGGTGACACATAAAATCTTTGAACATTTACATAAAATTGGAGACTTCAAGGCACAGGGTGATGCTCTAATTACATTCTTCACAGTTTTTTAGAATAATATGCATGAAAGAGAAAGAGTTCCAAAGAGCTTAATAAGAAAATATGTAAAGGGGATAATTTTCCTAGTGTCCATTGATGAGTGCATTATAGAGGCATTAGAACCTAGAACTCTATGGATAAATCCTCTAGGATATGAGATTGATGAGCAAGCTGTTGAGAGTCTCATTGAAATGTTGTTAAATATCCCTAAGGATCCCACTCAGCCCCAACATGGTACATATGAAGAGAAGTTAGTTGAAGTGCATTTGGAAACTTCAACACCTTAAAGAACTAAAAGGGTAAATAAAAATGTTGAGGAATTATTTAAAATGCATACACTTACTAAGAATGTTGTTGAAAGGTTAAGGGAAGTTGCAGATGAGAAGAGGGATAGATCAATTGAAGTACCCTCTAGACCTAGAAGATCAGGAAGAGTACCTTCCACCACTACCTCTACATTACCTACAACACCCGGTGCCACTGCAACAGTGAAAGGGAAGAAGGTAGAGCACTGTACTCCAGCAACAATTAATGTAACTAATTCCCCTAGACCCAACACCAGAGCTTCTAAGAAGAGAAACGTACCCCATGGTGTACCCCCTGCCACCTCTAGAAGAAGAATAAAGAAAAAGGAAAGTAGAAAAAGGAAAGTCAATTGAAAAGGAATAGAAGAAGCAGTGAAGGTACTTCACAAGAAGTTGAAACCAAAGATAATGTTGAAATATCATTTGATGAAGATGAGACAGAGGGTGAAAAGAATGCTTTCACAATTCATGTGTATGATAAGAAGGGTGAAGAAGGCACATCAAAGCCTATGAAGGAAATTTCCCGCTCCCCTTCGGTAAGAGAACATTCACCTTTGAAGTTGGAGCGTCTAGTAAATAATATGATAGAATCTAATAATTTTATAGCTACTGCTAATTTTTTTTATGAGGCTAATGAAGAGGATAGAGAAACAATTATAAATGCTTTTATTCATTAAATGGTTATTTTTTATGAGACTATGGAAAGTATAAGGAAGCAGGTGACTGATAATAAATGGGAAGCTCTAGTACAAAGAATGAAGAAGTTGTAACTTCTAGTGACAAAATCAAATTTGATGCCTTGAACACACATGGATCCTCCTTATCTAAGGAAGATGTGGCTACCCTGTTAAAAGAATGTTCTCATATGTTTAGGGTTAAATAGAGAGTCACTCTTCTAATAACTAAAGAAAAAGAGAGTACAGAAAGGTTGAGGAAAGAGACTCTTGATATAGTAAGGGAAATGGAAAAGAATTATAGGATGAGAACTAGTTCTTCATCTCTTACAGCTCAGGTGCAAGAGACTACTAAATTCGAGGACATTGACACAGAATTAAAGGATCATTCTATTTTAGATAAGTTTTATGATATACATCCTACTTTGGAGACATCTACTCCTTTGGAAGATATATAGGATACAACTAGAAAACATACTGAAGATCAACATAAAAATGATAGCGATAACAATCCAAAAGAACACAATGAGAATACCAAAAATAGTGGAGAAGAAGACAAGAATGAAGATGAAGGAAACAAAGATGAAAAGAGTAATGATGGAAAAGATGATGAGGAAAAGGAAGAAAAAAATAAAGGAAAACCATCAAAAAATCCCTCTAGAAAGGAAGAAGAGGAAAAGAAACAAGAAATGAAGGAAGAAATAGAGGTTGGAAGAAGTAAAAAATAATCTTCAAGGACTACTAAGCCATCAAATCCATCCATAGAATCATCTGAAAATACTCTTAAGGGTATGTTGACAAGGAAAACAAGGATTCAACCTATTCTACCACCTCAGTTGATTCAACTTCCATCACATCTAGGCTAAGTGAGTCTGTGTAAGATCTGACTGGTTGAAAGGACAAAGCTTTGTGGTACTTTTCTTGACTCTGGTACAAGGGAAATTGTTGAAACCTATCAAAAATGGACTAAATTGGTAAATGATGCCATTAAGGATTTGAAGGATACATCCCCTTGTTCCACAATTTATGACTCCTTAGCTACTGTTGAAAACTTAAAGTTCTTGGTTGATTCACTCAAAGAACATACCTCTAGCCTAAAGGAGAAGATTGAAAAGGAGGAAGAGTCAAGACTTTTGGAGAAAAGGTTGCTAGTACTATAGGATAAATGTGCAGTCACACACAACAAGGTGTTGCAATGTCTGAAAGAGGTAAAAGATTGTGAAGAGGAAACCCAAATACTATTTGTATACTGCATGTGGTGGTCGGATGCCACTTGAGGCATTAAAATTTAATGGAATAAATAGAGTCACAACTTTACAATGCCCCTGGAACCTAAAAAATTGTAGATGACATATATTATAGTGCTTGGACTTCCATTGTAGACTTGCAGAGAAATTTTTTCACGGAGGTAAAAAGAACTTGCAATAGGGTGGTTTGGACAACTTGGAGATCTAGTAATGTCCAAACACATTCTAGCATCAAGTGTCTTGGTGGATGCAGGTAAAATTGAAAAGATGAATCTTAATCCATCCACTTTGAAAGAAGGAGAAGAATGCTTAGTAGAATTGGAATCATTGCATAAAGCACTTGTTAGAGTGAAGGGGATATGGAATGATGGAAAACCTTCCTAGGAAGATATTCTCAATGAATTAGAAGGTGCCTCCAATTCCAGTTTATTTTTTTTTTACACGCTTTTGCTTCTTGCATACCCTTTTTCATTGATGTGAAAGGGGGAGAAGGTTTTGTGAAGGGAGAAGATAATGTGTGAAGAAAATTTTTGTTTTGGAGAAGTTTTGCATATATTTGAAAGGGGGAGTTTGCACAGTTTGAGTGAAGAAAATTTTGAAGATTCATTTTTGGCACATGTTTCCATTAATGAAAAAGAGGGATATTGTTGAAAGAACGAAGAAGAAACCCTTTGGAGTGTTGTCATTGATGCCAACATTGTTTGGTGACAATTTTTTATCTACCTGGTAAGCAATGCTTATGTTACTTTAATCCAGTAATTTGGTCCAAAATTTTCATGTTAGAAGATCAACCTATGTGGCTTTCATATGTTTTTTAGGACTATCAAATGCATATATGAACCAATTTTCAATGATTTTGGTTAAATGGATTGAAAGATATAAATGACAAAAGATCGACATACATTTTTTTGGTCATGGCTAACATAGATAAGTGGTGTATGCTTGATGGATGTTAAAGAGATATTTTTTGGGTCCAAGCCGACCTAATTTATGTCGTGAATGTTTTGGTTTGAGCACGAAAGAAGTTTTGTTTACTTGAACTAAAAAGCTATTTTTGAATCAAGTATGTATACATCTAATTAGGTCGACCTAATTGATGTATGTAGATGTAATAGCATATATATATATGAAAAATTTTTGTACTGAAGGG
The DNA here is from genome assembly GCA_007258455.2 of Sequoia sempervirens. Taxonomy (NCBI): domain Eukaryota; kingdom Viridiplantae; phylum Streptophyta; class Pinopsida; order Cupressales; family Cupressaceae; genus Sequoia; species Sequoia sempervirens. The sequence continues at coordinate 438,085,320 of VDFB02000015.1, forward strand.
AGTAGAGAGGAATGTGATATGTGATAAGTAGTGATGCAAGATAGTGTGATATTGTATGAGATTATATGTATTTTTTGTGAACCTGCAAACTGGTGCAATATTTTGTATTCTAGAGCTTACCTAGAACTGAACTCAGCACATAAAAGATGTATTCTATCAGTTCAATTTTTGGCAGTGAGCCACACTTCTTTTGGTACTCATTTTAGGCAATGAGCCTTTTAAGGATAGTGTGCTCCTGTAATATCTTATAACCGATTATAACATATTGTGAGCTAATCCTCACCGTGGTTTTTCCCATTTTGGGTTTTCCACATAAAAATCTTGGTGTTCATGTGTCATGTGGTTTTATGATTCCTTTCATGTCTTTGTTTATAGTTGCAGTTAGATATGTTTTAATCATTGAATGATTAGTAGCTAAATGGTTTAGTAGAATACTGATTCACCCCCTTCTTAGTATTTTAGGTGTTCAACAGTTACCACTTCTTGTTCAAATCTTGTGCATTCATCAGTCTTACTTTTCACCATTGCATTTATAAATTCCTCAATTCTTTTATTTTCTTCCACTTGTACTTTCAGTCTGGTGATATATTCATTTGCTTGCTTCAACTATTCATTGACTTCTTTATGTCTTTCTCTGAATTTCTTGATTTGTTCTCTTTATTTTTTGATACATTCATTGGCTTCCTCTGGGTTTTCCTTTAGATTTTTTTCTCACCTTCAACCTTTTCAAGAGCTTCAAGAGTAGCTTTAAGTTCTTCTTTGTCAAACATGCAGCCATCTTCTATGTATTCAATTGCAGAAATTTCTTCCAAAGGGATAGGATACTTTCTGTCAACCATGTATTCAACCTCCAAGATCTTCCTCAAGTTGTTAGCCTTCTTAGAAGGAACCAAGCTCTGATACCAATTGTTGAACACCAAGAATACTAAGAGGGGGGGTGAACTAGTAGTCCATTAAACTATTTAATCATAATCCATACAATTATCAAAACACATCTAGCAGAAACAATGAATGAAAGCATGAAAGAATCACAAGATCACATGACACATGAACACCAATATTTTTATGTGGAAACCCAAAAAGGGAAAAACCATGGTGAGGATTAGCTCACAATATATTACAATCAATTATAAGATATTACAAAGGCTCACTGCTAAGAAACACTGTCCAATAGGGCTCACTGCCATAAAAAGATAGATACAAAACAAAAATGGCTACATAGCTAGGACGTGAACTGATACAAAATGCACCTTTCTTGTGTTGGATTCAGTCTCTATGCACTACACTAGATACAAAACACAAAACATTGCTCTACTTCATAATCATTCAACATTCACAATATCTTTGCTATAGATCTAATCATGTACACAAAAAATAACATATTCACATCATAACATCACATCATATCACTCCTACAATCTCAAAAATGTCTTACATATATACCCAATACATCTACATACATCAACTAGGTCGGCCTAATTAGATGCAACCCCATATTAAATCAAAATTGTTTTGTTGGCTCCAAACTTGAATCAGAAACATCTTTGTAGTCAAACCAAATGTGTGACACTTGATTTAGGTCAGCATGTACCTAAAATAGATCTCACTAATATCCGCAATACATGTTTAATCACCACAACACACACCAAGCATTAGGTCAGCCAGGAATTAGACCTAATCACAAAATGTGTTAACTGATCAACACCAACGATCCATCTAATCACATAATCATGCACCATTTGGAATATATGATGTACTGACACCTATAATCCATCTCCCAAAATTGTAAATCCTAATTCCTATCACCAAAGGAATGCAAACCAGATTACTCATACCTAAATGCACTGTTCAAAGCAAAAACTGTATATCGAACTACTGTTACTTATATCTTTCAAATTGTACACCCAAAATAGTTGAAATCTTGAACATAGATGTGCATAATAGTCAAGATCAACATATTATTACTACATAAGAAGATCTTATCATAGGAGCGAATGTGGACCAAAATACCAGATTAGCATATCTTAATTCTATTCACTGGATTAGTGAAAATATCAACAACCAATGTTGACATCAATGACAACACATTAAATGGTTCCTTCTTCATTATTTCAAAACTAAACATAAATATCATTCATGTACCATAACATAATGATTTATAAGAAAAATACCCTTCCAAGAGAAAAAACACCAGTATAAAAATTGTCCAATATATTTTTCAAAAATCAACAAGAGTACAATATACTTTTAGAACAAGAATTCACAAGAGTATCAAGAAATAGAGATTCAAAAACAACTCAAAATCTATAAGACTTTCACACACAACCTCCATTTAAAACACATATTATATATGAGATATGATATATGAAACCATTGAATGGTATTTACAAAGCCATGAGCTAAAAAACACACACCAACACATGCAATTCACTCTTACAGTTGTTTTCTATGTCCAACACATTTTGACATTTTCCAATTTAGGAGACCTAATTTTTGGAAGCCATAACTAATAGACCAAATGATGAACCATTTGAACTATTGGAAATCTGTTCAAATCAAACAACACTATGATTTGGGACATATTAAAAAATGGAGCAAGTTTGCAAGAGTGAACTAGATCCAAATCTATTAAGGCGACTCAACACAAAGCATAAGAATATTTGAATTTTTATTCACACACAACTGTTTATGACAAATTCAAATTTTGAGGAACATATATCTCAATTTCTTTATCAATTTGTACACAAAATTTGGTAATGAAGTTAATTAGTCTCTCTCTTCATTAAATACTATTTATGACGTGATCATACTTACTATCTAATATTAAGTGATCCAATCATATTATATCTCAACAAATTATCAATTTAATTTATATTGGTTAATGCATAATTATTTGATTAATTGATTGTCCCAAATTATCCATAAAAAGACCACTTATTTTTTCCTCTTCAATGATATTATATAAATTAAATTTGACATAACATATTGAAATAAATTAAATGATTATAAACATGATTAATTGTTATTTGAACACCATTTATTAAATATTAATATATTTTAAATATATAGTTTATTCTTTTAAAAATAATTATTAAGACATTTAATATTGCATATTTCAAAAGTTAAATCTTTTTAAATAAAGATCATTTGATGTAAGATTTAATAATAAAAAACACACACAATATCATAGCCTTTATTTATAGAAAAAGTTATGAAGAATAAAGGTGATAGATAAGGATAATGATGGTAGAGTGTGTGATTCAATTCTCTTGTATAAAGATATTCTAAAAGGATTGAATTTGTTTTGGTTCAATTCTCTTCTATAAAGATACCCTACAATAATAAAAATTCTTTGATTCAAATTCCTTTTTTTATCAATTCAATTTTATCTCGTAAAGATATAAGGATATGGATAAAAAAATACTTCACTCCATTCCATTCTAAAATTCTCTTGATTCAATTCTTTTTGAAAAAATATTCTAACATTATTGTGATTCAATTCTCTTTTATAAAGATATTCTAAAATTATTTTGGATATTCCAATATCATGTTTGACTGAGAATAAATAATTTTAACTATAATTTATTTGGAATAAATAATTATATAATGAATAAAACTTTTGAATTTAGAGTGGGAATTATAATATAGTAATAAATATAAATTAAAATTAATTAAGTTGCTTGGATGACATACATGCACTTTTGGAATAAACTCCCTGGATTGAATTGAAACTAACTTTGGTGAATACGCATGGTGGAAGTGGATAAGGCTTGTTGTTTGTACGTTTAAATATTGTGAGGTATATACCCATATATGCTTTGGATCATACTATAAATAATATTTTGGCAAACCTTGCTTATAATATTTTGGATTTTACAATATTGACGGTTAATTTATTATAATAAATAATATTGCTTGAAGTTATTTATATTTATAAAAAAAAATTAGAAATTAAAAAGTTTAAAAGAATAAATTAGAAATTGAAAGATTTTAAGAGTTAGTCGTTAGGAAATGTGTTATAAGTATGAATGAAAATAGAGGTTATGTTTGTAATTCTTACATAGAATTATAAAATATCAAAATAAAAAATCAATTTCAATGAAGTTTTGAAAAATGTTAATTTTTTTTTTTACATTGTAAAAATGTTATTTATCATCATAATAAAATTAATAGTTTAAAGTAAAAATTACTCCTAGGAGCATAAATGTGAATCTATATTAGAACGACATGAATTAAGTGCAACAAGGAAAATATCAATAAAGGCTAATAAAATAAAACTTGTAATGGTGTAGTTTTAAAGTTGATGCAAGTTGCAATCAATTGAAGTATTTGGCTTATGTAGTTATCTACCAATAGCTTTATGTTTTGGCTTTGTTAAATAATTCATTGAATCTTAGGTCACAAGTTCATGAAGATATACTACTAGTATATGTCATTTAAATACAATTATCTAAAAAAAATTGAAAGATATCCATCTTGAACTATTTTATTTACTGAAAATTTGTCTTAATTTAGTTTAGAACTATTGAGAGAATGAGTCATAACCCTTAACACATTTCTCCTATCCAAAACAATCATTTCATTCCTTGTAATTTACTTGTTGCCTAGGATATGGCATGTGGAATTAAAGTAACCTATATATTTAATAAAGAAGTGGTTTTTTTTGTTCCACAAATTCCTAGTAATTGAATTCCTTTGAAACTTAACCCTAAATCTCCTCTTCATTTTGCACCTAGTGAACCAAGTCCTCACACTTTCAATTCTAAAAGTTATAGGACCTCTTTTTCCCTACTTATAATCATACAAATCATGAAGAGGATAAAGGTTAAACTTGAAGAGAGTGGTAAAGTGGTCATGACATAAATTGAAAAGGACTCTTATGAGTACATCAAATGTTCAATGAATTAAGCTATTACTCTTGTTGATTTGACCTATTTAGATCTAGAAAGTGAAAAAGGGAAAGGGGTTACAAACTTTGATAATTGGGATTTGGCTTATTTTAATCTCACTTCTAAGAATTAAAACTTAAAAAATCTAACTTTTATGGAAAATTGTGATGGATTAAATTTTTATTTCTATAAATTTTTTATTTTGTCATTATTGGATATTTTGATAATTTTCATGAAATTGATTATGATAATTTGATTATAATTTTCTACTAAGGTGGTTGCAATTTATCTATATATGATTTTTTGAATGATGGTAGGGAATGCTACTAAAAATATTTATCATTATGATGATTTCTTATTTCAATATGTGGTTGGTAATAGTTTCCATGCTTTAGATTTTCTTGGAGTACCTAGTTTCATGAATGATGATGATCTCAGCTTCACAAGGGGAATCATTTATTTCTCTCGCCTTTAACTTTTGTCTAAAAGCATATAGTAGGGGTTTATTCCCATGGATATCTCATCAACTTGATAATGCAATGTGTTATCATGTTTATTATTTATGCAACTTTAGTAATTCCTTTATGTTGAAAATATAAGTTATAAAGTAAAGATCACAAGATTATAAAGTTCAAATTTAGTGAACTTTATGTTATAAGTTAGATTTAAGCTATGTAGAGTTAAGCCTTATGTTGTTTCAGTCTATGAGGCTATTTTGAACATATGTTGTCATTGATGTCAAAGGTGCTCACTAATGTCAAAAGAATGATGAAATTAGTGTTGAATGCACAAGACACCTGAGAGGGGGGTGAATCAGTTATACCTTAAAACTTTAAAACCCTCACAAACATTCAAATCCACATTAATTCAATTAACCCTTAATCTGTAGAATGATCTATTACGAAAGAAGATAACAAAAATAGAACCAAAACAACACCATGCACAATGAAACAAAAAATTTACATGGAAAACCCAAGGAGGGAAAAACCACAGTGAGGATTAGCTCACAATATAAAGTAATATCAACACCGATTACAAAGGGCTCGCTACCCAAAATAAAGGCTCATTGCCAAAGGCTTACTTCCAAAATAGAAAAGAGTGTTAGAATGGGAAATCTATCTCAATGCAACAAAAAATTCCACCACAACATCACCAACACTTTCGTAGTCTTAATGAAGATTGTAGACACCTTTTGCTCATTGCATCTAGTAATCTAACACATGAAAGCTTGCATTACACTGCACAAATTCCCACCTCACATCTCTGTAATTTGCATCATTCGCATCACACACTTCTATCTCTTCATCCCTCAACAAATCAACTCATATTTATACCATATTCATCCTTGAAAACATTTTCCAAGATCAGCTATGCACCTCAACCATGCAAATTCAAATTAGGTCGGTACCAAAACATTCCTATGGTGGAAAAGAATGAAGGAAAACCACAACACACCTTAGTTATTACTTAAATCCACTCATACATGTCACACCATGCTTCCACAAATATTGAAGCAACTTCACAATTAGTGTAAACACCAAAGATCGACTGAACCTATGTTAACACCATTATCATTTAAGTACATGCTTCCTCAAATCCAAGGACAAGGAGCACAAACCACACACCATGCTTCAACATGATCTAGAATATTCCACAAACATCCTATAAACCAAAAAATTCCTTTGCAACAAGTTTCACTTGAATATACACACCTAGTACACTAAAATAATTTTTCCATGCACTACAACTCAAGAAACCAACTTTTGAAGCACCAAACCTTAAACAACTTCAATTGAAGAAATATATAAACACTATCAACACCTTTCCAAATCCGTAAGACTTGAAACCACTCTGCGGAGAAATGAGGAAAAAAATATTTCTCCCAAACAGCTCTACAATACATAGCTCACACACTAGTGAACACAACTTCCTCTACATAATGATCCAACACACCAAATTCTGGATGCAACACCTTTGAACACCTCTAATCAACATATCCAAACCACACAAGCATATCTTCAACATAAAAGAAATATGAAGCCAAACCAAAATGCTACTCTACAACACAAAACACCACTGCAACACATTGTTTCCTCTCTTTATTCAAATTTTCTCAAAATCACTTGGAAACCAAGCACTAGAGACACATCTTCAACACTTTGTCAACACCACCAAGCCAACTGCAACATAGCAACTCAACCATATATCCATAGACAAAATATTATCAAAGCAACACTAGAGGTTGACACCAGTAGCTTACTAATGACAACATAATGCAACTTAAAAGGAAGTCATGTGAGCAAAAATGACTTCCTACACTAATCTAAGTAGGGGAGAGTTACAAAAAAATTCTTTAACACCTTATTCTATTACAATAAGAGAAACACATACATAGAATAATAGATAGAACAACAAGAAAGCATAAAAAAGTGACACCAAATATATGTGGGGAAAACCCTTTCGGGTAAAAAACACCACCCTCCAAAAGAATGATACTTCTCTATTATATCAAATAAGAGTTACAACATATCTCCAAGTACAAAGCTTCTACACAAGTGCTTCAAAATGGACATCTGTTCTGGAGTGATATCGACAGCACTTCATTACCTACAAAAAAAACTATGCATTATACAATGCAAGGCACTCAATATATAGAGTGATACAAGCTTCAAGAAACATCTAGAAGGAGAGGGGCATCCAAATCCACATGGCACAATATCCCATGTTGTAGACATGCATTTAGACACATGTAACATATTCCCTTACCTCTTACAATTTTCAAACATGCAAATATTCCTTTCTCAAGCTTGGGCATCTAGAATATGCAAAAAATAGCTTATGGAAGATGCCTTACACATCTTACAAATATCATAGAATATGTCCTAGCTGACAAAACTTACAACTGTAAGAGAATCTATCATAACTGGCCAAGAATACCCAATTCTCTTACAACCTGTCATAACCCAACTTGGGCACCAACTTTCTCCATGCAACAAGATGCCTTATGATGCGTCATAGAATCTTTCATAGGTCAAATATTCCAAAGTGGGACACCTTTTTCCACTTGGGATGATTATGTGTCACCTAGTCACCTCCAATAGGGATGCCACCTAGCCAGTGGGTCCCATTTAATGACATGACACCATAGGCAATTAAATAACACAAATTAATACAATAATACATCAATTAAATTAATATTAGGACTCTAAGGTTCAGACATATTAATCCCAAAATTATCTCACTTGTCGAAGACCTACCAAGAGTCATACATAATCATCTTCTCAAGGCCAAAAGGCCCATGTAATCAGAACACCATCTGAACTTCTTCATGCTCACTGGTTTTTTCAGTGCATCTGCAACATTCACCAAAGTGTTGAAATTCTCCAAGTTCACCTTTCCCTCCTCTACCATATCACAAACAAAATGATACTATACATCGATGTGCTTTATTCTAACATGGAAGGTAGGATTCTTTGCTAGACAAATCGCACTTTGACTGTCACAAAAAACAATAATTTGTCCTGCATCTAAACCAATATCAAAACACAATCTCTTAAGCCAAATGGCTTCCTTACAAGCATGAGTGGCTGCCATATACTCTGCCTCTATCATGTACAATACGACTACAGCCCATTGCTTACTCATCCAACTAACAACACCACCAAACAACATAAACACATAACCACTGGTGGATCTTCTGCTATCAATGTCATCTACCCAATCTGAATCCACATATCCTTGAATTCTCACAAAATGCTAGGGTCTAGTAGGATAACCATGAAAACACCAAGCATACTTGAAAGTACCCTGTAAATATCTGAACACTCTTTTAACTGCATCCCAATACACCCATCCAGGATTAGCCATAAAATGGCCCTAAGGACTCCCATTTCTTGGACAATGTTTGGTCTCGTATAAACCATCACATACATCAGACTACTAACTGCACTCACATATGGTACTCTAGTCATGTCCTCCATTTTAGTAGGATATTTTGGACAATCATTCATAGAAAGCTTCATCCCTTGCATCACAGGAACAACTAACTATTTGCAATCTACCATATTGAATTTTTCCAACCCCAAGTTCACATACTTGCTCTGGCTTAACTAAATCTTTCAGTTAGCTCTATATCTCATGATTTCCATTCCTAGAATTACCTAGCTACACCTAGGTCTTTCATCTCAAATTGTGTTGACAACTGAAACTTCAAATTTGAAATCATACTTTTACCATTCCCAATAAACAACATATCATCTACGTATAAGACAATAATGAGAATGTGACCATTATCATTTTTAAAGTATACACAATGGCTAGATTTAGATCTCTAAAATCCTAATGACAACACATAGGTATCAAACTTCTGATACCGCATTCTAGGTGACTGTTTCAAACCATAAAGAGACTTCTTCAGCTTGCAAACCAAACTTTCTTTACCTTTTTCAATGAAATGCTCTTGTTGTGACATGTATATCTCTTCCTTCAAATCACCATTAAGGAACGTTGTCTTCACATCCATCTATTCCACTTCTAAATCATATGTTGCTACAAGTGACAACAAAAGCTGGATAGATGTCAACTTTGCTAGAAGAGAGAATATCTCCCATAATCAATTCCTTCCACCTAGGAAAACCTCTTAGTGAATAACTATGCCTTATACTTCTCAATACTGCCATCTAGACTATACTTTTTCTTGAAAACCCATTTACAACCAATAGGTTTACATCCAACAGGAAAAGGTACCAAATCCCAAGTCTTATTTTCTTTAATAAAGCCATCTCCTCATCCATGGCTTGTATCCAGGAATCTAAATAACTCATACCATTGCCTCTCTGACCGTCCTAGGCTCATCAGTGTTAGTAATCAAGGAAAAAATGCAACTGGAATCCAGTAATGAATAACCAAACCTTTTTGCTTGCCACCTAATTTAGGTAGACCTCCTCAAAGGTTGAGGTTGAGGTTCTCCTTCTTCAAAAATTTCAAAGCTACTTGAGCTCTCCTCATCATCAGGTCCAATAGGAGTATGTAGTTATTTCTTCAGAGTAGGTGTAATTTGAACTACCTCCTTATTTTGTTTCTCCTCTTTTCCTGGCTACATCTTAACAATAGAAGGTTTCATCTCTCTAAATATCACACTTCTGCTATAGATAACCTTCTGAGCTTTTGGATCCCAAAGCTTGTACTCTTTCACACTGACACCATAGTTGATAAATATCCACTTAACAACCTTGTTCTCCAACTTATACCTCTTCTCAATAAAAACGTGAGTGTAAGCTTCACAACCAAATACTATGAGATGTATCATCAAATGATTTTTACCAGACCACACCTCCATGGGTTTATCTCCAACAAGCATTGATGAAGGAGATCTATTCCACTTCAGCCCAAAACTTTTGTTCAAGGCTAGCACCACTCGACATACTCCTAGCCCTCTCCATCAATTTTTTATTCATTCTCTTTGCAACTCCATTTTTTGTGGTTATAGGGAGTGGTTTTATGTCTCTCAATCTTGTGCTCTTTGCAAAACTTGTCAAACTTTGTGAAACAAAACTCACCACCATTATCAATCCTCAAACACTTAATCTTTCTGCTAATCTTATTTTCTACCTAGGCCTTAAACTCCTTAAACCAACTAAAGACTTCAACTTTACTTTTGAGGAAATAAATGAATGTCCTACTGTAATCATCTATGAAAGAAAAAAATATACAGATTTTGATAACGAAGGAACATTTATAGGACCAAAAACATTTGAATGAACATAGTCCAAAACCCTATAAGACTTATGAGAAGTAGAGTAAAAAGAAACACAGTGTTGTTTTCCATATACACAATGTTCACAAAAGTCAAAATTGAGATTACAATCATCAAGGCCTTCAACAAGGCTCTTATTTTGTAGGGTTCTAAGACCCTTCTCACCAATGTGACCAAGTTGTCGGTGTCATAACATTGTCTTCTCTATAGTAAGCTTCATTTCCATAGAATGAGCACCCGTAGGCACCCAAAATGCATGACCATCGTGTGTAGCTGCAACATGCTTCTTCTCTACATGATCTGATGGTGAGAATGAAGAATCCAAAGATATTTTCTTTGGTACATCAAAATAACTATTACACTATATAGTGCATGCATCAAGCCAAAAAAAAGTACCAATATGAACACCCTTAGCCAACACCATAGCCCCTCTAGTCATCTTACATCCTCCACCACAAAAACAACTTACACTCCCGAATAATTTAGTTTACTTATAGAAAGCAAGTTTCATTCCAAACCTGGTATATGCAAGACACCATCAATACCCTTCACTCTTCCATCAAGAAATCTGATTTTGAATCTTCCATGGAAAAAAAATCTTCAGGTGAGAATCATCACCCAGGTACACCTCTCTGACATCAAACTCCCCATACTTCGAGAACCAATCTTTATGAGAATTCATGTGAAAAGATGCACCCAAATCTATCAACCACACATCATCTAATGCAAGGGCTGTCAAGGCTGCAATAAATGCTTCTCCATCATCTTGGGATGATTTCTTGGATTCAAAATCAGAGAAAGACTTATTTTTCTTCTCCTCCTCCTTGCAATCTTTTCGAATGTGACCAGTTTCACCACAGTTCCAACATGTTTCCTTGGTCTTTTTACCAGGAGACTTTGACTTAGTTTTCTTTTATTTATTTTTTCCACTCTCCTTTATTCTACCATAAATTACAAGGGCCTCCTTGTCCATCTTAGATGACTTCCTTTGCATCTCTTTAGATAATAATGAGACAACAACCTCATCCATCTTGAAATTGGAAGTAGTGCTTCCAATAGCCATTACCAGGTGATCCCAAGAGTTCAACAACGAACAAAAAAGGAGCATGCATCAATCTTGTCTCTAACGGAACCTAGTTGTGCAACCAACATGTTAAAATATTTTAGATGATCTTCCATGGATCCTCCATCTTCCATTTTTAGAGAATACATCTTCTTTCTCAAGAAAAGCTTGTTTACCAGGGATTTAGCTTGATGGACATCACCAAGCTTCTTCCATAGAGAATCAAAAATTTTCTCTTCATGGACATTCAGGAGGACAGAATTAGCCAAACAAATTCTAATAAGACCCTTGACTTTCCTATCCATGAGATCTCAATCCTCTTTTTTCATGCCAGATGGCATAGTTCTAGAAACCGCAAGCCATAGATCGCATTCTACAAGTATGTCTTCCATTTTGAGCTTCCACAACTCAAAATTACCACTGTTAAACTTCTTCATCTCAATCCTTCCAGATGTTTCTACTATCTCTTTCTTGCAACAAGGTCATGAAATACACTTCTACAAAACTCCCATTGAAACAAATATCAACTCAAAAAACCCTTCTAACCCAAAAAAGGAACCAAGGTTGGCCAGGATTTGATACCAATTGAAAGGAATCTAGGTGAGAAAAAACAACTTCCTACACTAATCTAAGAAGGGGATAGTTACAAAATTTTCTTTAACACCTTATTCTATTACAATAAGAGAAACACATTCATAGAATAACAAATAGAACAAGAAGAATGCATAAAATAGTGACACCAAATATATGTGGGGAAAACCCTTTCAAGTAAAAAATCCCACTCTCCAAAAGCATAGTAATTCTCTATTATATTAAGTAAGAGTTACAACATATCTCCAAGTACAAAGCTTCTACAAAAGTGTTTCAAAACGAACACCTATTATGAAGTGATATCGGCAACACTTTGTTACTTGCAAAAAAACTATGCATTATAGAATGCAAGGCACACAATATATAGAGTGATACAAGCTTCAAGAAACATCTAGAAGGAGAGGGGCATCCAAATCCACATGGCACAATATCTCATGCCATAGACATACATTTGGACACATGTAACATATTCCCTTACACCCCTTACAATTGTCAAACATGAAAATATTCCTTCCTTAAGCTTGGGAACCTAGAATATACTAAAAATATCTTATGACAGATTCCTTACACATCTTACAACTGTCATAGAATATGTCATAGCTGACAGCACTTACAACTGTAAGATAATTTTTCATGGATGGCCAAGGATACCCAATTCTCTTACAACCTGTCATAACCCAACTTGGGTGCCAAGTTTCTCCATGCAACAAGATGCCTTATAACACATCATAGAATTTTTCATAGGTCAAATATTCCAAATTAGGATGCCTATGTCCACTTGGGATGATTATGTGTCATCCAGTCACCTCCAATAGGGATGCCACCCAGCCCGTGGATCCCAATTAATGACATGACACCATAGGTAATTCAATAATACATCAATTAAATCAATATTAGGACTGTAAGGTTGAGACACGTTAACCCCAACAAAACTAATCAAATCATCATCAAAGACAACATCAACTCAATACCAACTGCTCACACCCTTGCAACAATCTCCTACTTATACAGTTGACACCAATGACAACACATAAGCTTGTTGGCATCAATGACAACACCAATTGCACATACTTGCAACAATCTCCCCCTTTATCATTGATGGAAACACATGATGGGTAAAACCATCAACAACAAACACAATAGCTCTGATCCACAATATTCTACTTGATACCAACTCATTATTGCTTTACTTTCTCCCCCTTATAGAACTAGATCATTACTCTCTCTCTCTCCCCCAAGTTGATAACTAACACTTTTCTTTTTCATATTGTTCTCTCCCTCTTTGTGGCTTGTCTTTTTCACATGAATCTCTCCCCTTTTTACATCAATGGAAAAGGGAAAAATATTTGCATCGCACATTCTCCCCCTCAAGATTACACACCATACTGCATCAACATGACAACTCTCACTCATCCTTACTACAACAACCAACAATTCTACTACCTACTCCCCCTAAGAGGTAGCCACTAACATTAGTCCAGACTAAAGAATGAATCTTGAGATCCACTGGATTGATACATCTCCTTATGAATCTAGTTCAAAGAACGAGGAACACTAAACCCAAACTTCTCTTGGAGATACTCAAAAGTATCCTTAGAAAAATCCTTAGTAAATATGTTAGCAACCCGATCCTTTGTAAGCATATATTCAAGCCTCACTTCACTCTCTACAACCTTCTCTCTCAAAAAGTGGTATTGGATCAAGATATTATTTGTCCTTGAATGCATTACTAGATTCTTTGACATTGATAACACTTGTATTATCATAGAAGATAGAATTTGTTTTATCATACCACTCTGATATCCTTTAATGTTTTCCTCATCCACAAAACTTGTGTGTAGCAAGATGTTGTTGCAATGTATTCTACCTCTACAATAGATAAATACACTAAATATTGTTTCTTGCTTAGCCATGACACCAATCTGCATCCAATAAAAAATGCACCACCATTTGTACTTTTCTTTTCATCTACCCAACCAACCCAATTTGCATATATGTAAGCATTCAGATTAAAGTCAATATCCTTTAGATACCACAAGCCATGATCCAAAGTAAAGTATTTGAATATCCTCTTCACTGCTACAACATGTGACTCTCTAGGATCTTCTTGAAATCTAGCCACAAGATAAACTGCATGGATGATATCTGGTCTAGTAGTAGTTAGATATAGCAACCCTCCAATCATTAATATATGCTTGCTCATCCTTAGGAAATTCATCATTCTTGCTCAACTTGCAACCAGTAACCATAGGGATACAATACCGGTTTAGAATCTTGCATTCCAAACTTCTTCAATATTTCCTTGAGATATTTTGATTGTGAAATGAAAATACATTTATCTATTTGATTGATTTGTAGCCCACTTGGAAGAAATTCATCTCCCCAAAAATTGACATTTCAAATTCTTTCTGCATCTCCTCTAAATTTTTCTTACACATAGCTTCATTTCCTCCAAAAATTATGTCATCAACATACACAACCACAATCAATTGATATTTAATCTTTTTCAACTTTGAAGTAAAGATTGCTATCTGAAGTTCCTTTATTGAATCCTTGATATAACAAGTACCTATCTAACCTTGCATACCAAGCTTTGGGATCTTGTTTCAACCCATATAATGCATTCTTCAATCTACAAACCATGTCTAATTTATATGATAACTAAAATCCTTTTGGTTGTTCTATGTATACCTCTTCTTCTAATTCTTCATTCAAGAAAGTAAACTTCATATCCATTTGATAAAATTTGAAATCCTTATGTGCTACAAAATCCAAAAACATCCTGATAACTTTCATTCTTTCCACCAGAGCAAATGCTTCCTCAAATTCTATTCCTTCAACTTGTGAGTAGTCTTTACACACAAGCATTTCCTTTTTTCTTTCTACCTCTCCACTCACATTTAGTTTGTTCCAGAATACCCACTTAATTCCAATCACATTCTTATTTGCTGGTCTAGGCACAAGTTCCCAATTTTGATTTTTCTCAATCTACATTAGTTCTTCTTCCATAGCCTTGATCTAATACTCATCTTTGCATGTTTCAATCCCTGTTTTAGGTTCAACTTTATAAATTAAACATAGATTTATGTATTCTTCAATAGCTTTTCTTCTTGTCAATGCACCTTTGCTCTTATCACCAATGATTTTTTCTTCAAAATGATTCATTTTCACATATTTAGGAGTTTTAGGAATCTTTTTCTAGAGCTTCTTCATATTCAATCTACACTTCTTTTTTCTTAGCTTTTTCTTTTTCTCTTCAAGAAGACTCATCTAATTCATATCCATCTATCACCACTGAATTATTTTATAGGTCTTCATCAACCTTGGTACTTGCACTCTCAACAATCTTTCTTAGCCTCTTGTTTTAGCACCGGTAAGCTTTTTTTTAGTATAATATCCAAGGAAGATACCTTGCATCAAACTTTTCTAAGTTTTCTTCATCTCTTCTAATATAGCATTTTCTTCCAAACACTTAGAAATATTTGACTATAGGAATCCTTCCATACCATAGCTCATAGGGAGTCTTTGTGCTATTTTCTCTTGCTTGCACTCTATTAAGTATGTAAACAATAGTATGAATTGATTCTCTCTAGTAGACTTCTAGTAGATTTTCTTCTTTCATAATTGTCCTTGCAGCTTCTTGAACAGTCTTATTTTTTCTTTCAATCACTCCATTCTACTGAGGAGTCCTAGGGGTAAATAAATTCCTCTTTATTCCATGATTCTCACAAAAGATATTGAACTCATTGGAGGTGAACTCTCCACGTCTGTCAAACCTCAAACACTTGATTTTCATATCCATTTCATTCTCAACCATAACTTTGAATACTTTAAACTTATCTAGAGCTTCTAATTTTTCTTTGAGAAAAGTAACCTGTGCTATTCTAGAATAATCATCAATCAATAGCATGAAATACTTGTCACCTTGAAGAATTCTTACTCTGATGGGACCACAAAGATCTATATGCACTAATTCCAACAGTATGGTAGAATATTGTTCTTTGACTTTGAAACTTTTTCTTGCTTTCTTTCCAACTTGACATTCCCTACAGATAACACTGATAGGCTTTGTAATCTTTGGTATATCTCTCACAACTTGAACTGAACTTATTCTCACTAGGCTATCAAAATTGATGTGACACATTCTTCTATGCTAAAGCCAACTTTCATTGATCTAATTCATGAAACAATAACCATCAACACCTTTGAGCTTATAGACTTTTCCATCTATCCTTCTTCCAGTAGAAATCATAGTTGAAGAGCCTTTTTTGATCTCACAACCATCATCTTGAAACATAAGATTGTATCCTTTGGTACACATTTTCCCAACACTCAAGAGGTTATGTCTTAAACCCTTAACATAAAGAACATCATTAGTGTTATTCTTTCCATCAAAACTGATTGAACCTTTTCCACATATCTTATCAGATGTATCATCACCAAGCCTAATAAGTCCATATTTTTCAAGTTTAACAAACTTACTTTTATCATCGATCATATGATTAGAGCATCCATTGTCAATGATCTAGTAGTTCTTCTCCTGTCTAGCATGAAAGAAGACACCAAAGTGCCTTCAATATTAGCACTTGCTTCCAGAGCCCTTTCCTTCACACATCTCTTAGAATTAGAAGAATTTATTTCATATTTTAAATCCATGAACAAGCATTCACCATCCTCATCATCCCCATAATCAAATTCATCATCAGATATACTAGCATCTTCTCTAACATAATAATTTTTCCTAATTATGTTGCCTTTGTTCTCCCTATTTTTGTCATTCAAAGCTCTGTTTGGATATCTTGAAGCATAATGACCTATCTTTTCACAACTGAAACATTTGAAATGAAACTTACCTCTATACTTTTTATAGTGATGGAAAATGTATCCCTTTATATTTTCTCACTTGTTTGGGCCCTCCTAGTTAAAATCAACTTAATTTTTCCTTAATTTAGTGTTGTAAAATGTATTTATTTACACATTCATATTTATTTAGGGATCCCTTAATTAATTGAGCTTAATTATGCATTAATTGGCCCTTTAATTCATTTTCCAAGCCTATTTAGTTACATTTTCCAAAGGGTAAACCCAACATTCATTATGCCTTAACATAACACTTCACAATGAACAATGTGTGTCCTAGGTTTAGGGACCTAGGACCCATTCGCCTATGGGTGAATGGGTCCTCCCTTGACCTTAGGACCTAAATTTAAATTATTTTTTTGGAAATATTTTAATGTCTCTAAGTGTATATTCAGATGTTGGCTTGTGATATTTGAATTTCAAGAAATTAAGGATATATACCTATAAATATAAGGTTATTTCACTATATTTCACCTAGAATTTTTGTGTGACTTCATAAGAGCAATTCAAGAGATTTTTGGAGAACTTCAAGGGAATTCAAAGGTAGATTTATTAGATTTTTATTGTAGAATTCAAGATTCAATCTTCATGTCAAAGTCTTCTTGCATCATGCATGTTTTTGGAGCTAACATTGTGATGTAGGTTTCATGATTCAATCAACTATTCAAAGCATTATTTCAAGCAAGATTCAAGTGTCGAGATCCACATCAATTTTAGCCATTTCATGCAAGTTGCGGATCTATATTCCAAGGTTTATTCAAGGTTTTGTTGAGTGGTAACATAGATTTGTTCATTCTTCATTCCCCTTTTCATGCTTTTATTCATTTCAAGGTTTGATTAACAAAACGAGGTTTGACCAAGGAAAACCCCCATTCACCAAAAACAAACAATTTTTCCCTCTTATGTTGTGATTGTAGATTTAGGTTGAAGAAGGCTTGAAGACCTCTTGAAGAGAAAATTTGAAGAACTCATCAAAGTTGTCATCTTCTCACGGAAACTAAGACCGTAAAGTCATTTCCAACATTCCAACTGTGAAACCAGTACAAATTGAAAGCTACAAATCTATATCAGAGGCTCCTAAAAGTTACATGAAAACCCTACACTTGGACCCATTCGCCCATGGGTGAGTGAGTCCCAGATCAGCTTTAGAAACTGACTTTAGGTGAAAGGTACACTCATATCTGTGCTTCTTTGATCTACAATTTGACTATAGGTTTTATCAGTATTGAGCTTAATCTTGTTGTTCCAAGTGTTAGAATAAAATTTGGTGTCGATTTACTACTTTTAGTTTTTCTCCCCAAAGTGTTGTTTGACCTTCACCCCTGTCCTTCAAGCATAAGGAAATCTAAAAATTCCCACTTTGAATTGATTCACCTAAGGGTTGATAGTCATTTCATTGTGTGAATCTCATTTCCTAATGAAGGTTGATAGTCATTTCATTGTGTGGATCTCATTTCCTAATGAAATGATCACCCCACATTCTAAAATAAAACCTATTTCTCATTGTTTCACTTTCCAATACCCTTTTTCATTCTTCTCACAAAGCTTCCACATCATCAAGATCCTCTTGATCTAATTCCACAACCTTTTCGGATTTTCCAGCCTTAAAAGCAACCTCAACTTTTGCATTACTTGTACCAAATTCTCTCATTTCAAAAGGAGTCAAAAAACCATACAACTAATATTTGGTATATTGATTCAAATTTTGTAATTCCTCAATAGTAGAAACTTTATGACTATAATATTTAGGAAGAGTTTTGAGTACCTTCTTTACCACTTCTTCTTCTATCAGTTCTTCAATAAGACATTTGATGTCATTGACAACTTAATCCACCTTCTACAAGTAGCTTGTGATGTTTTCATCTTTAAGCATTTGCAGGGTCTCAAACATGATCTTCACATTCTGCTTCTTAGCTTGCTTGACCTTATCATCTCCTTCATAAATACTTTCTAACTTTACCCAAATTTCTCTAGCAGTTTTCGTATTCGGGTAAAAGCACAAACCTTTTATAAAGGAATCGTCCAATAGCAAAAAAAAGATTTGAACTTTGACCACATAAAAGTGGTCTTTATGTTTTGAATTTCAAAAAGATGTAAACTAATGAAATGTATAAATTTTGATGAAGTTTATTCCTATAATTTTTTATATTTTAAAAAAAATAATATTTTTTATCAATTTAAGAACAGACTTTGGAATGCTGAAAATTTCAAAAAAAAAAGTGGCGTTCACGGGACGTCAAGAAACAAATTGAAAAAAACTTCAATTTTCCTTGAATTTTTTTTTCTCCAAATAGGTAACTTCAATATCTAGTGCATGGAAAAAAAAATTGATGTATATTTTTCTCGTAATAACATTTTAAAGTCAAACTTGTCAGAATTTAACAGTTTTCATGGGACATCTCTATTTTTTTAATCATTTTCAAAAAACAAATCATACCCTTTTGAAGAGAACTCTCTCCTCTAGTGCACCATATATATATTTTAAAAAAAAATGAATATGTTTTACTATTTTTTAAAAAATTTCTAATCAGCCTATTTTTTAACTTTAACAACCTACTTGCATTATTTCAAAAATAAAATATATTAAAACTAATCAAAATATTTTAAAAAATACATATTTGGATTTATCACTCTAAGCTCTACAAAAGGGTATTTTTCTTTTTTTTTTTAAACCATCATTTTGACTAAATAAATACTTAGTTGAAGTTGAAAGTTTCAAAAAAATCTAAAAAAGTTAAGTTGGCTGCCACATAGACAGTTTTAGTAGAAAGGGTTCCGGCTGAAACCCTTTCTATAGAAACCTCATACATAAAATAAGCCAATTTCAAAGTGGGAAAGGAAACAAATTATTTTTTTTGGATTTGGCCGAAACATATTCAGTTGAAAACCCGTGTGCCATGTATAGGCCACGTGGTTTTGGTCAAAACCTATTCGGCTGAAACTTTTCCGACCAAAAATATTTTGCTCAGAACTATTTATTTAGCCGAAAGTGTGACAGCTTTGTGCTTTTACCCATTCATAACTTTCACCAATTTAGAATTAGCAAGACCACTTAAGAGAGCATACCTTGTTTTACCATTGTTTTTATAGGCCTTGATATCATCATTAGTCTTTGGACCATTTGTAGGTATAGTATATCTAGTCTCAACAGACTTCTAGATTTCAAATCCAAGAGAAACTAGGAAACCTTTCATACTTGTCTTCAAAACAAGCTAAATTAGAAGGTCCAACTAAATCAAGATGGGAAGGGTATGTGTAGGATCATGATGGGCCAAAAAGTGGCAATATGATGGGTATGTGTAGGGTATGTGGCTGACGACTTTTTTCTTACCCAAAATTGATGAAACGAAAAGTGTTTTTAAAGGAGATTCTTAGTTTTCCACCAATATAAATTATGCTTTACTTTGAATTTAATAAATAATTATTATTCTTTATTTGAATTACGACTAAAATTCTGATTAATAAGTTGATTGAAAAATATCTATAGCTTTCAAATGACATCACACTTTTTGAATCTGAAACATGTGTCACATTCTATGTTCCGCATACTATAGAATAAAAAAAGAAAAATTGAATTTCATGAAGTTTTGACCAAGTTAAGGTGGCCAAACATACCCGTTTTTATATTTTTAAAAGTTGTAATAAAAAATTCATAATTAATTATTTACTTGAAAAAAAATACAAAAAAAATGCATCACATCCGGATATGAGTCCTCTACTTATATCTAAAATCTTATAAAAAAATATAATCATTTTATTGTGGTTAGGGGGTCAGACACCTACTTCTTATTGTTTCCTTGAAATTTAAGTACTATTGCATTGAAATTTCAAATTTTCACCAAATATTTTTTTAAAAAAAACACCTAGTAGTTTAAAAATTACATTCAATTTTCTACAAATTCTATTCTTACATATTTTTGAAATAATATAGATAACTTATTCAAATTTTTACGTCAAGTTGTCTAACTCTAATTTTTCTAAATTTTTCGCTACTTAAGGGCCTATTTTTTCCATGATGATCTTGCACATACCCGAAAGGGGAAGTTTGAACCAAACTAGTTAGGTCCTTTCATCATCACAGCAAGCTATGGCTCTGGAGCTTATTAGTTGGCTACTCTGAAAGGAGAACCTTTAGTTGAACCTCTGAATAACAGCCATATAAAAAGGTTTTTTACTTGAGCGCATTAGACTATCCCAAGAAAAAAGCTAAAAAAACAAAAAAAACAAAAAACAAGAAAACAATAAAGAGAAATAAAACATTATTTAAGTAAAAGAACTTTGGGGCACTTCTAGGATAGGTACCATAGTGAAAACATAGTAAACAGGTGCTACGATTGAATAAGACCTGCATTTTATCTATCAACATTATCTAAAACATCCACCCCATTTGTCTCATAATAAAACGTGCAAACCAACCATAGTTTGATGACTAATCAAGTGTTGAACCTTGTTGTACCATCAAAATCCCTCTCCCCTAATGGAAATAATCTTGCCTCAAACTAGGGAAACTTCCCAAAAATGGTAGCAGATTAGATCCTTGTAAATCCCATCACAATCGAAAACTATCAAAATCAAAAACATCTAGAAAACAAACGAAATCAAAACAAAATTAAAAACATAAAAAAAAACCCAAAAATATTTTTTATGCTTTGAGTCAATGCCAGGAAAACTACAAGCCTCTGCATGTATAATGTAGGCAAGGCCATCATAATTGATGAGACCTCGAGGCCCTAGGTTAGTCCCCCAAAACAAAAAGAAAACATTCAAATATCTTATCAAAATCTAAAACATTTATAAAAAGTTAGAAAACTCCAAAAACAAGGTCACTCAATATAGTCAAACTACGATGTCTCTACATTCATCATGTAGGCAAGACTAATATTTGATTAGCCCCTGAGGCACTAGGTCAGTCCTTGTAGGTCCCCCTATTTATCTCTAAATTTCCTAAAAACAACAAAAACATCAAAAAAACAAAAAATTACAAAAAGTCCTATCTCCATTATTACTTGTCTGTAATAAACTTTTCATCCACAATAAACAATCATTCCCTTCAACCTTTGACAAGAGAAAAAACAGAGACATCAAAAGCTAAAACTTTGAAGAAAACAATCACAAAGATTTGATCGCAAACAGACTAATACAATGACAAAGTGTTAACTACCTATCTATTGAAAATTCACCATCAACATCCTGAGATATGTCTTAACAGATAGATTGATCCTACAATAGACATCATCAATAACGGATAACAACCTTAAACCTCAAAACAAATATGGCAAGTGATTCAACAGCATTGTTTATCTTTTTGTTATTTTATCTTTCTAATTTATCTTGACTCATTCCTAGGATCTCTTGAGGATGTCCATAAAGATTTAGAGAAGGAATGGGGGCAATTGAGTGTCATTTTTGTTTGCTTTGTCTGTTGGATATTTTTCTAATACTACTATGGTGAATACTTGTCTTGTGTGTGTGGAAGTCATTTCAAGAAACTAAAGCGGCTTTGCATGTTTGGTTCCTCATACCTCTCTATGCACTAGTCCAAACGCTTTGAACTTCTAACCCATACACCCTAACAAGGTTTTTGTATGTCTAGTATGAGCAAGAATATTCTTTGTTTGCAGAGTCAAATTCCACACATTGGGTACAACCCCACATTGGTTATCAATACCATGTTGCATCATGTTTGTTTACTACATCAATAAGGATTGCTAAAAATACAAAGTCTTTATGAAGCAAAAGCAAACTCACCATGTTTTACATATCATCAATCATCCAATGTCTTCTATCTTCTAAATCTTACTATCATTTTCTTCTAGTTAACATTTATTTTGTTAGTCCTTACACTTAAAACACATCACATCAGCTTGTTAAAAAATTTGGCTCATTATCCAAAATTTTCACCAAATTTCTCGAGGGGGTGCCATGTTATCCTGTCGTCACATGGGCATACTGAGGTAACTCCTGAGTAGGAAGTTTTGAATTTTCTTTGACACAATGCTCAAAATCGCATTGTATCAAATAGGGGGAAAATATAGATACCCTTAATTGTCCTGATTGTCGAACAAAACTATTTAACTAACTTTCACCCTTCTTCCCTAAATGATTAAATAATACATTATTATTAAATTATTATCAAATTTTATATTTTTCTATTAATTAAGCGATCTAACATTATTTGATTAATTTATCCTCTATCATCATTTCTAACCAATTAAATAAATCTCATTTATTTAATAAATGTCCTAATCTAACTTTATTCCTCCTAAGTAATTAAATAAACATCAATTATTTAATTATGTTGCTAATATACCCTATTCATCTAAATCAATTAAATTATTATCACTTAATAATTTAATTAAAATAATTCTCCCCCTCTAAACTTGAATAATTAAATTAATTATTCAACATCATTCAAAATAGTCAACAAACATTATTCACCTTTATTTATTAAAGTCAAACATGACTTGCACGTCCATCTCCAAATATTAATTAATTATCCTCGCCCTCCATTTTGATTGAGAAAATCATGACCACTGATTTCTCACTCTAAAAAGTTGACTAACTCATCTATTCTCCAATCCCACTAACCTCTCAATCTATTTCTTCAATCCCACTAACTACTCAACTTGATTTCCCAGTCACACAAATTATGCAATCTAAATCCACTAATATTTCCAATCTATTTCCTTTCAACGGTTTTGAGCCATTGATCAAGATCTTTTACAACGAAATCTTGATCGTTCATCTTGAAACAAGAAATCTATAAAACAAACCTCTACCCTCTTACAAATCATCTAGAATTTATATAATGAAGCGTTGCACAACCGATTCTTTAGCACACTTGAGAATTGTTATCCTCACATTCTAGTTCACCATTTATAGACATTCTTGAAGCTTTTTCCACAACAACAATGGAGGCTTTGTATTGAATTGAGCAATCCAACATCCAAATATCAATACAAACACAACTCCAACATGGGATGGTATATATTTTAGAGTTTTGAATTCAATTTGTGTTATCTTAGGATTTCATTCTTTGATTTTGTTATTTTAGAGCTTCATTTCATGAGTATGGGTATGGGATCTTAATCTTGTTTGAATTAAATTATTTGATTCATTTGCTTATTTTTCTTAATGCTTTAGTCCCCCCTTACAACAATATGATAGTTGAATTACAAATTTATTTTATTATTAATTTATTTTAAAATGGGCTAATACTATTTACTTTCAATTTGCATAAATAGGATTCTAGTGCTTCTGCAGGTGAAAGAAATTGGAGTGAATATGCCTTCATCCATTCTATGAAGTATAACCAACTAGGTAGCAAAAAGGAAAAAGATTTTGTGTATATCATTCAAATCTTCATCTTTTATCTCGAGCTTCCACTAACTATAAATTAAGGCCTCATAGGATGTGGGACTATGGTGGCTCAATGAATGATGGAGGTGATGAATTTCCAATACTTGAAGATAACGTAGATGAAATTTTACTTGAAGTTGGAATGGAGAAAGGTCAAGCAAGCAGAAGCACTCCTTCAAATCAAACATAAAGATTAAAGAATGTAACTAAAATTTGATGATATCTTTCAATATTATGTATAAATATTATTGCAAACAATTATGATAATTATATTTTTCATTTTTGAATTGAAAATTATTTAAAATTGTTTAAAGATATATAATATTCTTGGTTTATATTTTATTATGTTTTGTATTTCACAAACTTTTAACTTGCATGCATTTTTCTTTATGTGGGATAAAAAATTATAATGAATTTAAATTTTTTAAATATATATGTATATAAAAGCATTTTCTTATATTTGTAACCTCTAAATATCTCATTTCTTGTCACATTATCATTGTCATTGTGATTTTTGTTTCTCGTTTCTTATAACAGCGAATAACACTACACATACAATATGTGTAATTGCAAAAAAAGCATGAAAGGTTAGACAAGTGATTTAAAATGGGAACACATGATTTGTGGAATTGTTTGAATCATTCAAAATTGACATTTTTTATTTTTACTACTCGCCTTCATGTAATACATAACAAGCAACTAACCCAATTTTTAATTCATAACATGAAGGCTATCTGATGACTAATTAGAGACATCTCTTGGAGATGTATGGAAATGATGATTCAACAGAATGCTCTTTCCTGTCACAAATAGTTTGTGAACGCAAGAGAGTAAGATACATATAAGCAGCTCTAGTTTGTGATTCAAATACACATTTTTTCCCCTTTTGATGGATCGTAGACTATGATCTAAAATGTTGATTTCAAAATATGTACAGTTTTTACTCGTCTTCTAATGTTCATGGACAATGAAAATATGTCTTTAAATTGTCTATATTATCTTCTAGACTAATCATCTTGCAATCTCTAAGAATATTAATTATAACCTCCATGGTAAATAACTTTATACCATACATTTGTTACAAAAATGATGCAAAAGAGAAATTATACATGAGCTTCTAATATTAAGTTTCCCCAAATTTAATGGTTTACATTCTCCTTAAGATCTTGGCCTCCCTAATCTTCCTTTTCTTCTACAATTTCAGCCCAGGGTGAACAATTCAGTGATCACTATTGCTCATAAAATACATGGAAATTTATTAAAGTGTTTGATTTGTATGAGGTAATAGAAATCCAGTGGGATCAAATTCACTCCTTTACTTCTAAGCTCATCATGAATGTTAAATTTGGTCGGAAGAGGTCTGATGGATAAGGAATTTGGAGATTCAAGCAAAGCTTCTATTGCAGTTTTAGCCATAGACTTTGGAGATTTAAAGAACACTCTAACTATGTCTAGCTCATTTTTCAGGAGTGTTTATGACATCTGTTGTAGGGGTGGAGATTTAAGCAAGCTTCTATTTCAATTTTAGCCACATAATTTGGATATTTAAAGGACATTATGACTATGTATAGCTTGGTTTTTAAGAGTTTTTATGACATCTGTAGCAGGGGTCTACAAGCTATGGAGAAAATACATAATCTCAAGCACCAATTTTAACCCAACCTATTTATGAAGGATCTAGTTTGTGATGAGGGGCCATGGCTGGCACCTAAAGCCAACAATTGAAATGCATATGATGGAAGCGAAGTAGAAATTTCTCTTCGATTGCTTGGTTAATTCTTTATTTTTTGGTGGTGTTTCCCATAAACATGACCCTTCTCTTTTTCAACTATCTTACCTTATGTGTCTTAGTCATTTTATTTAAATTTGTGTTCAGACAGTGTTTTATGGTATGTCTCGAACTCAAGTGGGGTTTTTATTGGTTTCTTTAACTTCCTGCTTTACCGCTTGTATCGTTATTTTTTTTTAGCTAGGTGGTGTTTTATGACTTCATTCTAACCCACCATTTAAAGGGGCTTTATGTATGTGAATAACTTGCGTGATGAGTTGTTATATGTCAAGAAGCTACCCAATAACTTACCATGCAAGTTAAATTAATAGGCGGTATTCTTTAAATTGTTTAGAACCCAAGTAGTGTTTTATTAAGTTACACGAACTACCCGTTTTGCCGCCCAAAGAGCTTTTCAGTAATTAATATAATGACTGTGAATTGATTCATAATACCAGTGTATTATGCAAAAAAAAGAAACCAACATTTTCAAATATGATATGAACAAGAGTAAATAAAGCCATGCATACAGAGTACAGAGATATTAAAATGATATATACATATATATATGTATGTACGTTTTTACATTGCATCGGCACTACAAAATTGTTTGACTAGACTACAAAAGTTCATATCGATGAAAAAAGACAAAAGGAGACATTCTTGTTCAGACACATAGGGAAAACATCAGGACTCGAATGCCCTCAACTACAATTTGGAGGCGTTCAAGCTAAGTAGGGGATAGCAAGTTTTCATGTGATTGCATGAATTGGGCAAAGAGCCCCATATCATTCCTCACAATTCCTGCATGAAGAAGAGCAACCGCTTCCTCCACAATCTCATTTTGAAGCATTGACGCTATACAAATGGCGTCGCCAACTAGTCCACTTCAAGGATAGTGACTGAGCCCAACAATAGCTACATTGACACGATGATGAAATTCAGGCCTCACCAGGCATTCTAACGCTCTGACACCCCAGTTGCGGCGACTAGAGCTCCTGATGACCATGTACACGAAACGCTTTACAATGGTAGTATTGTGTACATGTGCCTAGCTCAGAAACGCTTTTCCCGGAATAGTGCGAAGCACTTCTTCTTCCACCTCGCTCTGTATCACGAAGACCTCCTTCTATTGATCCGACAAATGTCTCAACAATGGGCTACATTCAATCTCCTCCAGGACAATGAAATCATTTGCAGAATCACCGTCACTCTGAGTGCTTGCCATGTTAGATGCTTCTGAATGACGAAGAGTGGTGACACTAGCTGAATTTATAGAAGATTGGTCGAACATTGGCACTTTCTCCTAAGATTTGATGAGATGGCAACCTAGTTTGAATTAATGGCTGATTTGAACTAGTTTTAAATTACATTTCCAATCGGGCAGTATACACGTGCTATTGGATGGTGTCTCCTTTATGCTGCATTAATTATTCAATTGTGTGAAAGGTTATTCGGCGGTCGTTGGTGAGATAAAGATCAATTTTATTGATGATGTCCTTTCATTTGTCAAACTAATTATTTCAACCGATCCTTAGTAGTTTCCGAGAAGACAGTGGGAAAACAAGAAGACCGCCTAATTTAGTAATGGCTTTAGCAGTAGTTTATTGGGGTTGGTTTTGCTATATATTAGAAAATGGAGAAAGAGATAGGGGCTCTCCAGATATACACTTGGTAGTGTTTTCGAGAGGGATTTGATCATTTGTTTCATATTGTAATAGTTCATAATCTTTGAGTTGTGAATTTAATGGGATGCTTAGTATGTTGCTCTTTGTGTTACGCGTGCGATAGAGTTATGTCTTCTTTGTGAGATAAGCTTTATGGTGTCCATTTATTATAGTATGATCTTATTTCCTTCATAAGATAGTCATAGATCTTTTCAATCTTTGTGTTAATCATTTATGGTTGTTGATCATGCATTTGTGTTAGTCTCATATTTATCAAGTAGTGTTTGTTACTTTTCCTGCTTTTTGGTTAAAAGCATACCCATGTTTATTAGTTTAGCTATATTCATTGCATATTATTCGAGGGAGTTGTACCTCCAAAATTCAAAGAAAAGCCACAAATGCAATTGTGGTCTTTTCAGAGTGTTAGCGGATTTATACTAGTGCTAAACAGGGCTAAGAGTCATTTATTTTGAGCATATTTATCGTGAGTCAATTCATTTGCTAACAGGTGGGAAGAGGGGATATATCCAATGATCATTGTTATCTGTTATGACTAATGACTTTGTTGCAGTTCACATGAAATATTCAGATATTAATATGGCAAATCTTGTTTTCTCGTCACTTTTTCTTCGTGATGATGGTTCTATCGGTTATAGTTGGCAGATTCAGTAAGTACCAGCAAAGTTTTTTTCAAAATGAATGAATGCACAAAAAAACTCGCCAAATTTCTAGCGAGTAATCACCATTTTTTTTTACAAGTTTGTACAAAAAACTTGCAAGACCCATCTAGCACACAAATGGGGTCCAAGACCTAGCAAAAATGTGTCATTTTTTCTTATAAATGCATGAACGTCCTCACGCTTCCTCGCACAATAGTTGAGCACTAGCAAATTTGTGCTGATTGGAAGGATTCTAAGTGAATTTAAAGAGCAAATTTGAAGAAATTCAAGGACATGTTAGTAAAAATAAAACTTCTATTTTTTTACAAGCATTTAAATTCATTTTGGTTGCTAAAATTTAGTTTGTAGGCTATAAAAAAATCATAATTTCTTAACTTAATAGTAATTACAATTTTACTTCCAAAAAATTGAACTCATCATCATTTTTTTGTTCATTTATGCTGAGTTTTTTTTATGAATTCATTATTTTTTTTATGCACAAATTATTTTTCTGATTTTTACTATTTTTTTGGAATAAAATGATTAGGTTATATTGAATTTATGCTGACTTTAACTAATTTATATTGATTTATACTAATTTTAGATTAAATTTATGCTCATTTATTGTAATTTATATTTAATTTAGGTTTACTTTCTTGTATTTAAAAATTTAAATGTTGTACTTTCACTTTGTACTTGTAGGTTAGACATAATAACAAATAGAGAAGCCTTTGGATCAGGCTTAGCTTTAAGCTCAACCTCAAGATTGGGACCAGTTATAGGTCATCTTCCAAGTGGAGCTAGAGACTTTGATTGAAAATGTCATACTGGTACCGACATCTAAGTCAATTGTTTACATAAGATGTTAACAATTATATCATAGAGACATAAACCACCTCAAATACCATCTTGTAAGCATTATTCATTGTGATGCCAAGCCTTGTTCCAACACCGTGCAAGAGATAAAATGAAAGATGAATGCCAACTTTGCATTGGAAAAAGAGAAAAAACTACAAAAGAAGAAAACAAAGACAGTCATAGCAAAAATCATAATTTCAATCAGGTTATTGGCAGGTCTAAATTAGTCATAGCTACATGCCAAGTATTATGCAGCAATAGTTTTATGCAGAAATACAAATCTTAGAAGCTTCTCCATCACCTAACGCTCAAGAAAACCAGCTACACTAAAACCTTCAAGTAATGAGATTCTCATTTCACTGCTACAGGAATTACCAGCTAAAATTTGCTAGTTCTTCCATTTAGCTTTGGCTAATTGATAATCAGAGTGACAGCCATCTAAAGAGACTTGAAAAGTTCATCCTGATGCAACAGAAATTTTTAAAATGTCCTTTCTGATCATTAGTCGATGTATCCCATACAAAGAATTAGCTGCTTTAGAAACAATTTAAAGCAACTGAGCTTGCAGGTAGAACCCTCCTCAAAAAAAGAACGTGCCATTTAGAAAGACGGAGAAGACTTCCCAAAATTTCGTGAGCATCTGCTTGAACCCTGACCGGCATAAAAGGACTAAACAAAGAGCTGGAAGGATCAGCCAAACTTACAATTTAATCCAGATCTATACTTCATCAAGAGATGTGATTCTCAGTTACAGGATAATTCCCAAAAATATGCACATTTTTATCAAAATATGTATCTCTTAGTTTCAACCCCAAAGCTTATTCCCAAAATACATGGAGAGCATGATAGAATATTTTATCAAGAAAAATTCATAGCTTTCTCTGTCATGCCAATTCAGACAGAATTTTTCTATCTAGCATTTTTGTCCGAAGACAATATCATTTTATATAAGCGAGCCAAGAATATATCTTCTTTTTTAATGCCTGAGGACAAGATTTCTAAAATCTGCCACAGAAATTCCAACAATATCAACTGCAAGGGAGACTTACAATTTCAGAGCAGCAATTGCTTCAGGTTTGAAATCCACCCTTAAGCTCAAAATTCTTCGAACTTCAGCAGGTGTTAATCTCCATGTCATGGGCCCAGAGTTCTCTCCCCAGTAATCCAAAATCTCAGAGACCTTTTCCAGGTTCAATATAGTTGCCATTTGCGTAAGTCGTGCAAACTTATCCCTAACAGTTCTTTGTGTCATACTAGAGAAGTGGCCCACCAGAGTTCGTGCATCTCGATCAAGCTGTAAGCCACCCAACTGATTGAATCTCTTCTGAGTCATTATCACCTCCAATCTTTTGACAATGAAGTCAATGATCAGATGCACTAGAGAATCATAATTATTTGTTGTCATGACCGGTTGCAGCCAAGTAACATTTGTCTCTACTGCATGCAGTATTTTTTGTACCCATGGATCATTAATTTCATTTTCGGCATACTGCATTTCGGATAACTCATAGCTTATTGTGGCAACAGTATCCAAAATTGGTCGGAGACGAGGTGTTATGCTGCTAGCTAACTGCTCCAGGCCTGCATTTAGTACTTGTTTGAAGGCATTGTTTGTTTCTGCTAGCTCAGACAAGCATGACTTGACTTTTTCTCTATCAGCTGGTGCAGGAAACGCCTGTGACGGGTATAATTACCAATTATATATATTATATATATATGTACAAATTTAAAAATCAAGCAGAATGATAAATAAAACATCAACAACAAAATTTTGAACTTTCGAAGGGAAAAGGTAATTTTTGTGTATTTATTTTCTTAAACATGTATCTTCAATGGAAGTAAAATAACTGGTTGAGGCAATGGGCACTTGCATTTTGTCTACTCTTGGATAAAATTAAAAACATCACTTTAGGATACAACGTGTTGGTATCCACCCAAAGGGAGCTCATGCATGAGATTAAAAGGAAACAAGAGATCACTCACCTCTGCACAATGCTCCTCAATTTCATGTCTGAGCTTCAGGACATACTCACTGCTAACATCCAGATTATTTAAAGCGGTTGCAATTTCTGTGCCTATTTTGGATACCCCTACACCTCCTAAAAACAGTTTGCTACCCGGGTTCGGTTCCCTTGTCTTCCTCTGTAAAGCCTCCGTGAATTCATTGTTCAGCAAATTAATAGCACCATTCAAAACTGCAAGTACAGACTGAACACTAGAAGTAGACATAGCCCTTCTGCAGCAACTCTGTAGGACATAAAATACATCATCCACCATTGAAGTGGTGAGACCATCAGGAATAAATTCATCAATTTTGATAGCCTTCCTCACATTCTCTACCATGAAAAACTCTTCAAGGATAATATAATACCCTGTCAATTCCTTTGCGGCTCGACTGAATGCCCCACTTCTAAATGCATTGGTAGCTCGAGGACTCAGCTGGGCATCAACAGATCCAACTTCCCTCAACTTGGTCATCATAAATTGGGTATAGTCCTCACTTAACTGGGTTAATGACAGTATTTCCTCCAGATAAATTTCAATCTCTCTGGGATCTGGCCCTTCTTGGGCTCCGACTACTGATATCAAACTGTTATTCTGTGAATTGATCTCTGATGCTAACCTTGCTAGTTTTCTATAATCCATGTACTTCTTCAAAATTACAGAACCTCTTGAATTACATTCTTCCTGCAGTTCCCAAATTGCATGTACAATTCCATCTTCACCACAAAGACTCCTCAAAATTTCATCATTCCCTTCAATTGCCAACACAATATCCTTGAAAAGATTTGTCAAACAGCCCACAAAGTCAGCCTGGGTCTGGACCCCTGCTTGCCCCATGGATTGCTCTGATATTTCCATTAAACCTTCAAACTCTAATCTGGACCTTAAAGCAACATCTTTTCTTAAATATGAAACATATAACTGCAACCCTTCTTCCTGGAGACCCAAAGCCGGGAAAAGCTTGATAAATCTCAGAATGGAAGGGTGATCCCTCTCTTCAATAGCAGAGGAGATTCTTTTCTTGACTATACCCTCAAGTTTTTTCTTAGACTCCAGAAGTTGGTTAGTCTGCTCTGTTGCAGTCTCCCTGCCTCCTGAACCCATGACATTAGAATCACCATACTTGTCATCAAGTTTCATGAATGTCTCCACATATTTGGCAGCACCCTCATAATCCTCAGATTCAAGTGCCTGTTTAGCACCGTCAATACAATTTCCCCTTTCCACAATGTCATCAATTCTTGTTAAAGTGGACTTAACTCGTGATTGTGCAAGATCTAGCTCTCTCACCTTGCCACTGACATGATCAGCAAGATCACAAGTAGAACATACGCTTAGTAGCATTTGGTCTGAATCAGCCTTCACAATCTCCAGCACCTCAGAAGACTTCTGAAGTCCACTTAGCTTCTTCTCCAGCTCATGGCGCTGTGATAGTAGAGTTTCCAACTCTGCATCAATGTCCCTTTGATATGCAATGCATTCGTGTAGGAAACGTGTCATAGCACCCACATCTGTGAGGTTTTTGATTTGCTCTACAGTGTCTGGTGCTCCAAAGTCAATTAAAGTAGCTCCTCCTTTTTCCTGATCATTATCTAATCCTGCAAATGCCATCCCCATCCCTGTTACTTCTTTCTATATTTCCACACCATAAATTGTTCAGTCTGCTTTAAAACAGCTACATACAATCCCTGCAAAAGAAATTTGAAGGAGCGTCCAATCCATAGTGTGCACATATCAGTAAGTACAGCAATGCCCAAATCCAAATCTACAAAAATCAGAATCTATGAAAATCAAACTGAAACAAGGTGTGAACACATCAAATATTGACAGATCAATTTCAAACGAGGACATTTGTAGGCCTTTTTCAACAATTTCACTTTTTTCATAGAACACGTACTAATTTTTTCAATAAAAGGTGCATGAATTTATTAAATTTTCAAAATATAAATATACTAAGTAACAATTAATCCTATGTACTTTTCCAGGCTGACAATAGGCAAAACATAACTATAACAATAAGTGGCAAGACCCAGCTACATTTTTTGTATGTTTGATGAAAAAAATTTATTGCAGTATCGTTATGGCCAGCAGGAAAGTTCAAATCCCAAATAAAAAGTACTTATGGTTAACTGGGAAGATTTCGTGAAGAGGAAAAATTGCTCTGAATTTTGATTTCTGATTTCATAAAAGTTTCTTTGCTCTTTGCATTCTTTTAATGAGCTCTACAATATATTGAGTTTAACAACTCCCTTCAAAAGTATACGGACTAAGTTAAGTTGAATTGCAAATATAAAATTGATGATTTGTAGAAATCTAACTATTTTATATGTATAGAATGGGTTGCACTTTTGTTTCCTGGATGATATCAGCACATTTATTGTTGGCAATAAAACTGTTCAATGATTATATCTAGTGATCCATGTATCTTCACACAGTGTGTAGCAACACCCACTCATGAACTAGAGGAACTTAAATTATTTTCATTGAAATGAAGAACTACTGCAAGGATGCATTACAACGTGCAAATGCAGAGTCGTCAACTTCTAATGGCTTCACTTGAACACGGAGTGCAAAAATATCCAAATCCAATTCAAGTATCCAGGTCAAATGGCAACTGAGTCAAATATTTTTGACCTCGCTGTCACCAGTAGTGGAATTGTAATGTCCTGTTTTATTCCCAAATGTCTGCAGCCTATGTTTCAAAAGAAATCAATTAGGATAATTAATATTACACCAAACTGGCATCAAATAAAGATTACGTTGTTAAGAATGGTCGATCAGCATATGAAAGGTTGTGTCCCATGAGCAAGATAAGGTATATAAGGAAGGTAGATCTAGACGGAAAGAAAAGGGAAAAGAATTATTAAGACTGATAACAAGTAATAGACAGCAGCACTAGCAAATTAGCTTATTTAAAATTAAATTATTATTCTCCAAATGCAGCAATGAAGAGTTGTAACTATTGAGGTGAAGAGGTGTAAATCCCTCAAACTTGAGATATAAAAAGGAGAGCATTTCATTTGAGAAAGACATCCATAACATCATTCAATGAATCAATTAAGAATAAATATGATGTGACTCCTAATGTGAAAGTTTGTGACTCTTTCAAATATGTAAGGTTGACTCCTTCAAATATGAAAGGTTGTGACCTCCCTCAATAATAAGATATAAAAGGGAGATCATTTCCTTGTGGAGAAATCATCAAGTGGATTGGATAGAAGGAAAAATAAGAAATTGGAATATAAGAGATCTATTGGATATAAATATTGTTTTTAGCAAGGATATTATTGGGAAGTTTTAAAATATTTAAGATATAAATTAGGAACACACACACACACACACACACACACATATACATATACACATACATACACACACATACACACACAAACACACACACTCACACGTGCAGATACACACACACACATATTGCATACTGATATTTGATTATCAATTAATATAATAGATTCCTTTCGCAATCTATTTTGAATTTATAGAAGTGTTTTGCAAATAGGAAGGCTGATCAACCTTCCGAGTTCACAAGAGATGAAGTACTAGCATTTCCTTTATTAAGCATGCCACATCTACCTCAAGATGGAGTGCTTGTGGGCCGAGAGGCGTATGAGTGTATGAGTGCTCCCAGGCTTGTTAAGGAAGGCAGTCTTAATGCATTTTATCAAGCATGCCACCCTGAGATGGAGTGCTCATGGACTGGGAGGCAAATGAGTGCTCCTGGGTTTGATCAAGGAGGATGGAGCACCTTCGAGGTGGACTGAGGGATGGAGTGGACCTGAAATCCTGCCATGTTCGTGGGTCGGGAGGTGGATGAGTGCTCTTGGGCTTGAGGGACTTCTCAGGTATGCCACCCCAAGATGGAGTGCTTGTGGGCCAAGAGGCATATGAGTGCTCCTGGGCTTGAGGGTCCTCTCAAGTACGCCACCCCGAAATGGATGGACAAGGATCCACCCATGCTCTCGCAATACAAGGACAACCATACTTGAGATTGCAGTTTGCAAATATTTCTAGTGAATTCCTAATATGATTGGATATCAGAATATGCCTTGAAATAATCATTAATGATGTTAAGTTATTTTGAGTTCCCATGTTAATATGATGATATGAACTATAGATCTAACTATTATGATGTTTTAGCTATGGTGTATTGCTCTCAATATTATACTAATTTATACATTAATTTGAATATAACCATAAAGTTGATACTTGTTATTACTAATATTAGTTTTTAGTGATTATTATTGTTTTGCAGGCCTAAATTTAGGAATATCCCAAAAGGGGACATTACATCCAAGTACATTAAAAACATTTGTAAGTGAATTTTTTTAAGGAAACCCATTGTATATTCCTACTCCTAAGAAAATGAACTGTGTCCATTGATAAACGTCTGGCACAACTTACTGATTCTTACACCTGCACATGAATAAGCATTATATCTTGTGCTTCATTTAAATAAAAACTCAATTATTTTGATGTCAATCGTACTAAAGTCACTCTCTAGGTTACTTTTATAGTATATGAATGGAAGAACCTACAACGGGGTTGGAAGGAAAGCACAGAAACGTTTTTTTTATTTGGAACATGCTTTTGAGGTTTGTTAAGAATATACCTTTTCCAAAATTTCCTGTTTCCACAACTTATTCTTAGCAAAATTTAGTTAGCTAAGAATAACAACCACAAAATTTAGTTAGCTAAGAATAACAACCATAAATTTATCATTATGCTGAAGCTAGAGTGGAAGTCCTGATGACAAGTCATTTGAGAAGACATTCTTTTATTTGTTGAGTAAGGCTTTGATCTCCATTTCTCACTGCATTGTAAGATTTATATGAAAACCCTGAATTTACCTACTAGAGCACCTGAAACCTGTTTAATGATTTTGGGTTGTCAGCCAAAAAGAAAAAAAGCCTTTTGAGGGATTATGGTATATCATGAATTTTTGGTATTAAATTTCTGATTTATCTTTGGCAGAAATGCATGGGGAAAATAATTAGCCGTTTGTAAATATCCAGCTATGACCATGGAAAACTTAAACACCATAAAAGTCAAAACAAATGTATCAGTTAAAATGCATATTGATTTCATAAAACTTAAAAGGATATTGATGACAAATATATATTTTAAATAGCACGTATTTCCTGGAACAAAACAGAATAATCAATTTAGCTTTTGCATTGCTTTAATATCAGCGCATCAGTTGTTTTATCATTATGATATTTCATACTAGTACTATTGGAAGATCTCATGCGTGTTTCACATGGATCTAACAATAGGATCAAATATGTCTAGCAGTTATACTTATGTTTAAACACTGACCTTAAGACAGGTTGCTACTGATGATATTACTGCAATGGCAAACAGAGTTCACGAAGTGATTTCAAATAAGGAGTGAGATTAGGCTGCTGCTTAGTTATTGAATCTGAAGTAATGAATAGTTCATTCAATTGGAATTATTGTTGCTATTCTTCTATTCTGCTAACAAATAATTCTTATTATACTGTACAGTTCCCAAGCATTAGCTGATGACGATCTACCCATCAAACCTTGTAAATGAAAAAATACATTTTTAATATCCAGAGCTGTTCATGGATCTGGTGGCATTTTTTATGATCGAGCTCTGAAAAGATTTCATGCCAGTGTATGATAATAGAGCAGAACTTGCACCCAGGATGTGGGGCACACATTATTGATGACCAGTTAAACATATGAAATGAGAGATTTGTTTTATTGGATATTTAAGCCACAAGCCTGAGGAGGAAATTATGTCTTCTTTTCCAAACATTGTTGCACAATGCAGAATGTATGAGGCATGTCCTTAACATGGCAAGAGTTCCTATACTAGTAATGTCAACTTCACATTACATCTGTGGTGGAGTGCATGCTGGACTTCATCGAGAGATATGCATAGTTGGTCTGTATGTAGCAGGTGAAGTTGCCTGTACAGGGCTTCATGGTGCAAAAAGCTTTGCAATCAATACATTACTCGAAGCACTTGTGTTTACACAAAGAGATATTGAACCATCACTGCATCACTTCACTAGCTCAAAATAATCATTTAAATGGCCTTTCTCCATTGCACCTCTCACATTAGGGATTCACAGCATAGAGAAATCAGAAAGCGTTTGGGAGAATTAGAGCTTGAATGAGAAGATTATTTGTTTCAAAAAGGGTGGAGGCCATGTACATTAAGTCTCAAGTTCTCAACATATGTGAAATGCAAAATTTGTTTTCATGTACCAATCTACTTATCAATCATTCTCTAGCATGAAAATAAAGTAGGGGGCTGCATCATAGTGGACTTTACGGACCTTGAGAAGAACCAGAAACTTCCTACAATTATATTTCCCAGTTCCTTATTGAAATCTATTTGGAGTAGTAAGCTAATTCACACACTTTTGGGGGATCCTATTTGCCAATGTGAAGATTCAAAAGAAATTAAAAAGAGACCTCTAGTAGGGATCTCTTGAGAATTCATTTTCATAACTTTACAAACAAAGAAATAGTCATCTAGATGAGCAAAAACACTCTAAGAACTCCTAGACTATTTAGTAATAAAGTTTTTTAAAATTCATTTCATTTCATATTGAACTTCTAAACAAATAGCTTAAACTTTGACAGTGGATAGATTTGACCTCGAACTAAAAAGCACAACCAAGGATTCACTTGTGCCAACACAACCCCACAGAACTGAATGGTGGAATAAATCATAAAACTAGTCCAATATTAGAAGGTACACATATTTTACAAACTCAAACCATAAAACAACACAACCAAGGCTCACGCTCACCTTGTGCCAACCCAAAAAAAAATGAAACCTAGGGCAAAGCTACTCCATACTAAAATCCAAACAAGCTAATCTCAAAGTGGTTTTAGGATCACGTCTTTCATATAAAACCTCAAATTAAAATCCACATAAGAAATGATGAGTGTTTCTGAAATTAAGATACTACTGATTTCAACTCGATGGATACAGCATATGAAGCAAACAAGGTACCATGCAAAACACAAAAATAGGTGTGGCATACCCTAACAACCAACCCTTAGTGATGGCATCAAAGCATACTGTTACTCAGAAAGGAAAATTCAACCATTCAAAATAAAGTAAAGAACTTAAAACATCAAATCCTTCACGATAGAGACCCAGGTTCCAAGCCCCAAGAGAGATGATAAAGTGAATTTTTTTTTAAATTGAGGCACCCACAACAGACAAACTATCCTACTAGTCTCCAATCCTAACCGATCAATTGCCTAATCATAAGTATCTATCAACATCAGTTACCCCTATCAATCCTATCAATTGTCTTATACAGATTGTTATATCCTTGAAACCAGACCAGGTGTTTTATACGAGGTGTTTCATTCTTGAAACCAAACGTTATCCTACCATTAGTCTTATATAGTATGTTGCATCATCAAAACCAGACTCGACATCTTATAAAAGATGCTTCATTTCCTGAAACCAGACTTTGTCCTTACAATCCTATCAGCAAACACTCATTGATTGGCAAGAAGATCTAAATCAATATCCTGGTTAGGGTATACCCAGTGGACCACACCATATTTAGGCCTGCAAATTGGGTAAATTGGAGGGTTGTTTGTTAGAGCACAGCATACCTTGATAATCAACCCTCGATCATGACATCCGAACCAGAGAGCTACTCCTAGAGAAACATTCCCCAAATCCAAACAAACAAATAAGTACTAAAAGAAAATGGGCCTAGGCCATCAATATGTTTAACCGATAATTAATAATGTGTGCTCCTGGGCCTAGCATTTTGTTTGTTGGCAGCAAAATTTGAGGGTGGCAATAGAGATCAAACAAAATGCTGCCAAGCGAAAAGATCAATGCAGCCAACAGGCAAAGCACAACAGAAATTCCAAGCCAACAGAAAATCCCCTGACCCTAACCCCCGATTATAGCAGCAATCAAGATAATATGATAAAGATCTTGCTTCTTCAACAAAGCCCTTCCAGCAAATCAAAGATCCATAACAAAGAGACTAAAAAGAATCAAATTATAAATCCTTCAAATACTGAATGGGGTAGAAGAAATTCGACATACCTGGAGAGAATACTATTAAAGCCGCTACACCAAACTTTTCCCATCGAGAGACCGGCTGAATGAAAAACACCATTACAGCAAAAACGACAATTTATACTGGATAGTAAATTAAACAGAGATCTAATGGAGCGCAAAAGTTATTATTTATTGGGAGTTTATGCTACTGAACTATAGCAATCGTACAATTTTATTGTGTAATTAATCTGTCCACACTAATAAAAACTATTTTTCTGTTAAAAAAACTCCCTGCAATGTTTAATGTGCTTTTTTTCTGTATGGGTCAATGAGTTTGATTTCTAAGATTATAGAGTTGAATCTTAATAGCCATATCATAATTTGACACATTGTGAAAAATACCTCCTACTTATCAACTAAGTGCAATGTTCAATTTGTGAAGGTGATAATTTTTTAACAAATAATATTTACACTATTATAGATATTTTAAATATATTTTTATAAATAAAGTTATAAAATAATGCATAGCTATTGTAGATCTTTTTTTTTTTTTTAGGCCAAAGGCATTTAGCCTATATATATATGATAATAAAAATTTAAATATATAGACAAACAATGGCACTCGCAAAGCAACAATGGTAGACCAATAGCTATTTTTCAGAAAAATCTAGTCCCTCATCCCCGTGGCGTCCCTCGTGGCAGAGCTCCTCAAAATAATCAACGCTATCACTCTTAAGGTCCCACTAATCGATCCACAAATGTGTCGATCAAAAGAGGACAAGGTTCTCGTGGCCAAACTAGGTTCCAATGCAACCGCATAGGGTTTACATCAATAATGGCCAACCAATAGTTGATATCTGCAAAAGGGACATCTGTGAAAGGGACACATTGTTTAATAGGGATTTCAAGAGTAAACCATATGAGCAAAACCCAGATTTCTTGCAACAGTCTTATCAAGAGGCAGAGGCTAAGTTCAAATCTACCAAGAATAAGCAATCCTCTGCCCTGCATGGTAAAGAAGTGTGGTTTAAGGGTCCTGCAAGCCAACATAATGTTGCACATGAGGCCCCCTTCAATCCAAAGCTGAATGTTGTTAATACACAGATTGATGCTAGGGTTTTGGAGCATCAGCAAACATCTAATAACCAAAATGATGCTAGGGCTTTGGAGCACCAGCAAAAATCTATCAATCAAGAAGGGTTTATGCGTAATAGTCCAAGCATCGACCATGATTTACAACGCACAGGCACAAAAAAGATTAGCAATTCAAAGAAGAGGGCTAAGAAAAAGAAGGCTAAATCTAAAAAGAAAATGGTCATACAATGGAAACGAAAGGATGCCCCAAATGTTCAAAGCCCAGTTCGGCAAAACCTAGTATCTCAAGCTCCAGAAGAAACACGCAATCCAGTTCAACAACAGTCGCTTTCGAAAAGAAAAGAGGGACAAAAAGCAAGCAAGCAACAACAATTGAAGACGATTGTCGGAATCACTTTCTCAGAGGATCTTCTTCAAAATCAAATCTTTGATTTACGCCAATGTGCCCTAATCTGTAAGTTTTGGGATAGGGTTCTTGAAATAGATTTGCTTTGTGATTTTTTTTTTGAAGATTGGGAAGGGGTTTCAAAAAATTTCTATTTAGATAAAAAGGAAGGGATTTTTATTGTATTATTCCATAATAAAGAACAGAGAGATGTCATTTTTAAGATCAAATCTTGGATTTACGAAGGATCTGGTTTATATATGAACTTATGGATGCCAAATTTTAAACCAAGTCTCTTTCAAGTCAAATGTATGCTAGTATGGTTGCAATTACACTCCTTGCCTCTAGAATATAGAGAGCTTAACCTCATAGAATTCATGGCAAACCAAATAGGGATATTCCTAAAGCATGACAAGGAGTTTTTTGCTAAATCATCTCTTTCGGTTAGAGTTTGTTTACTGCTAGATACCACAAAACCCTTTCCTAATCAGATCAATATCAAATCCAAGTTTGGCATCTAGGAGCAAGAGATTATAGTTGAAAATAGCCAAAATGCTTGTTATATATGTCATTCTTTAGAGCATATGGCTACTAATTGCTCTAGTTCTTCCACATCAATAAAACCAAGAGGGCATCAAGAGCCTTCAAATGTTCTATCAGAGAGAAGCTTGAATAGTAAGAGTCAGGAAAGACAATCTTCGCCCACTAAGTTTGTAAGCAACATCTCATCAGTCTCTACTCCTGTGTCAGATAAGAAGAAAAATAACTCTCCTTTGGTTCAAAAATCATCACTAATATCTCCACCTAGGCATAAGCGAAATATTCAGTCTCAATAATCCTATTCTTCTCTCACTCAAGGAAATATGGATAACTTCTTGATTAAACTAAAGGGTGATATGTCTCATTTTCTATTTGTGTTAAAAAATCAAAGGCTGAAGTGCCCTATTTTGACAATAAACAACTTGGATGTAGGGTATCCTTTCCGCTTTTTAATATCATCTTTCCAAAGGAATCCTCTTCAAATCATCTCCTTTGGGTTTATATCACATATCTTCAATCAGGAGTCATCCATTAATGATCTAGGTTGCTTTTCCAAGTCTCAAGAACATGGTATATCTATGGAAAATAATGAACCTGTGCAGTTACTCTGTCAAGATGATAAGTTAGAAGATATTGCACATAAATTATTAGAATCTATAGGTTATGAACTTATAGATGATGTTTGCCTCCTACAATGATTCAACAACTAGACCTTTACAGTCGTGATTCAGAAATTGGACATCTAACCTAAATAGTTATTTCAATCATCATGAAAGTGCATTTGACTTGTCAACCCAGGGATGTGAACTTGAAATGGGTTAGCACAATATGTGCACTAGGAACCCCAAAGTAGCCATTTTCATTCTATAGCTAAGAAAGACACAATGTTGAAAGTAGATTGCTTAGAAATGAATAACATAAATGCTAACCATCAATCAACAATTACACCAAGTTGAAATGCATGACAAAAATAAAAATCTAAGCAAACAAACAGGGCACTACAATGTTTGCTTTCGCTGCAGGAACAGTCACAGAATGGAATTCTAGTGGCTGCAAGAACAGTCGATGCCATATTTTTAACCAATTACTAAATAGAAAGTAATACTAAACTAAAGGACAGATTACTCACCAAGTGGGCCCCCTTGGATAAGTATCCTCTAAAACTAATGAGATCTTAGATGCTCAAACTTAGAACTTCATTTGTATTCACTGTAAATCATGAGTACAAAAGAGTAGTATATTTGTATTACTAGAAACTCAAGAATGCAAGTACAATATCAAATCGTGCAGCCCTCAGAGAAGGAGCATTTGATCTTTATTTATACTACCAACTAAACAAGGTTGTCAACTCCACGAACTGGGAGGACGCCATTTAGGGAAAATAGAGAAAGTGGGGCAACGGTTATGCATGCATGGAATCCGGTCAGACGTGCATGTCCAACCATGGATTTAGCATTGCAGTAACGCACACATTTTCTCAACATCAATAATGACCACTACAAGGTGGTTACAATTGGTTTGCATGAGGAATCTCCTGTCGTCGACCTCCTTTGAACTTTGAACGATTCCCTTGCTGAACGTTGCATCCTCAAATTAAATATGCATGGCAATGTTAGTTCGCACAATAATTGCATATATGTAACCACCTTAAGGAACATTCATTAACCACATGCAAAATTAATATAGACAGTCCATATAACATGCCATTATCATTAAAGGTTTGCAGAAATAAGATTGCACCCAATGTCTACAGTTTGAGGAAAATATCATAAAAGTATCAACACTTAATGTCAAATTCCATGATAACTTCAGCAACTAAATCACAAATTCTACCCAAAAATGAGACCATAAACTAGACTCATCACTCCCCCCAACCTAAGATCTTGTTGGTCCTCCAGCAGGGGAAGGGTTGTTCTTTTGCTTGGTCAATGCTCAAAAATTTGCAACTGACAATTGTCCCACATCAGAGTGTGTTGTGTGTGAATCAGGATCCCAATAGAATCCTCCCAATCTATCCAATATGCTCCATCTTTGTCTCTCTATAGCAATATCATATTGGTAAAACTTGAAGTTCAATACAGGCCACATTAGGATGGGTGGTTGAAAAGTCAGGGGAAGCCAGAATCGCCCCTTTGTCCTTCTAATGTGAATGTATTTGTCAATCCTTTTAAGATTTGTTGCATAGTTCTGGATGGAATGAGGCTCAGCCTGTTTGAGATCATCAGTTAAGTTGTTCCATCTTTGTGAGAGGTATCTCTTCACAATTTCCTCTTTTGATTTTGCCTTTGCCTCATATTCATTATAAATTGCTTCTATCCAAGGCATAATCCTATTACCATAACTAGGTCTGAAAAGCATTATGTGTCATTCCCTAAAAATATCCCTTGGATTCCTTGATTCAACCCGAATGGATAGGGGGATGTTGGA
This sequence comes from Sequoia sempervirens, assembly GCA_007258455.2. NCBI lineage: Eukaryota > Viridiplantae > Streptophyta > Pinopsida > Cupressales > Cupressaceae > Sequoia > Sequoia sempervirens. Next base: position 438,129,272 of record VDFB02000015.1, read on the forward strand.
TTCCATCTACTTATAAGCCCCATATTGTTGTCCCCAACTAATCTCATTTTGAACCCAAGACATAAATGCCCTTAATTGGACATCCCCAACATACAACAATGGATTCCAATCATGGTCTTGAGTTACAGCATAATTATGCAAATAAAACTCACACAACAAATTCTTCATTTCAGGGGAAGCAATTTGATAAGCATTGAAAAATTCAATAAGGGTCTCAGTAGAAGGGTTCAAACTTGAGACAATTCTTTCCAGTCTAAAAGAGAGATATTTCTCCTTCAAATGCAGAGCATAGACCCTTGGAGGGGTCCTACATTCCAAAATTTGTGGTACCAAGGCTGCCATATCATCCACCTTCTTCTTCAAGGTGGCAATTTATGCATCTTTATCTTCAATTTCCTCATCTCTCTTTTGAATTTCCTTCTTCAGTCTTTATTTTTCCTCCTTCCATTCCTCTTCTCTTCTTTGCATCTCTTTCCATAAATGCATGGCAACCTTGTGCATTGAAAAATTAGGGGGTTTATGTATTCCTACCAGCATCTTCTCTGGCACTAATGCTAACTGCAAGGATTTAGGTTGTCCTGTCAATTCTGGCTGCAGGGGTACTAATTGTTCTCCCAATTTAGGATGTTGTTGTAGGGACTCTTGCTCTTGTTCTGGATTTTGCTACAGGATCTCTTGTTGTAGGACCTCTAGCTACAAGAAATCCTAATTTTCCTCATACTCTTGATTTTTGACTTGTTCTGCAATATTGGCAAGATAAGCCAATGTTATGTTTGTTGTTGCCTTAAACATATCTTCCTCCTCAACATTCTCCTACCCCATTGGAGCTTCTATGTCCCCTTGTGATACTTCTCTAGACTTAGGGCTTTCTTGCGGAGGCATACCAAAGGTTGGCCCGACTAGTCTTGCTTTTCTCGGAGGGCTTATAATTTTCTTTGCCTACATGATGAATAGTGTTAGCCTTTCTCTTCTTAGAGCTTGGCACCTCTTTTTCTGTCGACTGCCTTTTGGCCTTTCCTTTTCTCATTTCTACTTCTCTCTTATGTGCCCTATTTTTCATTAGAATGCCAAGTGGAACATCATCATCTGAGTTAGGGGAAGAACTTTCTTTGTATGAGTGCTTTATCCCAGAAGAGCTAATTTCTATGGTTTCTTCTGCTGCATGAGGGTTTACACTAGGGTCTACGCCAGAGGTTGAAGCACCAAGAGTGGGTTCAGTCATGCTCAATCTCTTGCTAGACCTACGAGGTTGAGGCAAAACCCTAGGTTTCAAATGCTCACATCTAATTTGATCAATTTTTATGAATTCTTCCCAAGGCATTCTAGACACATCATGCAAAGATTTCTCGACTAGCAAATTAATCAGACAATGGTGGGAAACAAAATTGTCCCTACCTTTTTGAGTCTCATTCGCCATGATTGAGAGAAGGTTGTATAACATGTTCAACACATTCATCCTCCTTTCGTGCCTCATAAGATTCAAAAGCTTGAGTGCACAAAGTGAAAATTCGACTAGCGACCTTCACAGGTGATGTATTTTATGACATAAACAGCTATTTGCTTCCATGGCTCGGGCAAAGACATTCTCTCTACACCTTGTTTATCTATGCTCAATGGAGGGTCGTTCAGCTCTGTAAATTCGGCCCTAGCTAATCTGGCATCTTTGGAAGTAGGGCAATTTTCACAATCAGCAGGTAACCCTATAACTTCTGCAATTCTTTCTCCAGTTGCTATGACTTCCAACCCTTTTACTGTGGCCTTACCTTCAGACAATTTCTGGGTGAACTCTACTGCAATGTCTTCATCAAAATCATCCAACTTCAGGAAGTAATCAATCCACCCGCAGTTTCTAAATTCAGCCAGGCAGGGTGCATCCTGTAGTAATACATCGTGCACTGTGGGTTCATTTCGAATTAACCCACCTCCCATTGTCTGTAATCAAATAAACATTTTGTGATTTCCTTCCTACAATTCGATCTGAAAGTCAAATTCACCTCCCTGCAACACTTGCTAACTTTCCAATGCCAATGTCGACTGAATTTTCCTTTTCTAGCTTACCCTTTTGTTTGCAATGCAACTTGAGATATGACAGGGTCAATAATGGCAAGGAAAGAGTAATAAAGGAAAGCTATAATGGAGAGAAATGGCGGCAACAATTGGTGTCACCCCACACATACGAGTTGTCCTCTCAATCAGATTTCAAATCGGCTCAATTTAAATTTTGTTGATGTAGACTAGCATGGACTAACACGTGGGAAAAATATTCACATCTTTTTCCTTCCCCCCCAACCTAAATTTGGGCATGCGTCCACACATGTAGAATGATGATTTGACAAGGTAGGGAATATTGGCATGCTATGGTGAACATCCATACTAACGTACATCAATTAAATGAATGCACTTAAAGACAATTAAGATATAGCAATTAATGCATACATACCTGAATGTGTGGAGGATTCATTACAAAGATTGTGGAGAAAGTACCGCTCACCTTTTAAAGAAATAAGTTGAGCAATTATGAAGATGAGGTGGAATGAGGTGGAGTGAAGTGATGGAAGAGAAAGAAAAGTGGAAATGGATGGGTGGATGGGCGGATGGGTGAAGAAATGGAATCCCATGGAAGTGGAAGTCTTTATTATGATAGGTGCATACGTTAATTAGCCAGAAAGAGGGACACGAGGTCTGCTTCCTTCGGCTGCAAGAAGCTCAAATGATGCATGCTAAGTGAATTGATGCAAAAACTCCTCCTTGGAAGTTGGCTCGTGATACAATCTGAGGCGGTGACCATTGACAAGCAGCTTAAATTTGACTAGGTCAATAGTAATGAGTTGTACAACACCATTAGGAAATACTTCAACAACTTCATATGGTCTTAGCCACCTTGTTTGCAATTTTCCTACATTGTCCTGATATCTTGAGTCATAGAGCAGGACCCAATCTCCTAGTTGGAATTTTTTGTCCTCGATGAATTTTTCATGCCACTTGATTCTCTGATTCTGCACTACCTCTGTGTGATGCAGGGCTGCTCTTCTCATCTCATCTAAAGAATTTAGTTGCATGATTCTTTCTCTCTGTGCCTAAAAAATATCCATCCCCAAATCTACTACAGTCCTAAGACTCTTATGTTCAAATTCAATGGGCATCATGGTTGTCTTTCCATACAACTCAAATGGAGTGAAGCATATAGTTGTTTTCCAGGTAGTTTTATAGGCCCAAACAACTTCTGGTAATCTGTTTTCCCAATCCTTTCTATGGATAGCTACTATTTTGGTCAGAATAGCTTCAATTTCTCTGTTGGTTACCTCAACTTGGCCATTAGCCTTGGGGTGATAAGGAGTAGACTTTTTGTGCCTTATGTTGTACTCATTGACTAGTGTTGCAACAAGGGTTGATGTGAATTGAGCCCCTTGATCAGTCACTATCTCTCGTGGAACTCCATACCTTGTGAAAATCTCCTCGTAAAGAAATTTTGCAACCTTATTATCTCTTGCATGCTTTATGGCCTTAACTTCTACCCACTTTGTTACATAATCAATGCATACCAAGATATAATACTTTCCATTTGATGGAAGGTCAATGTGTCCTACAAAATCCAATCCCCACTTGTTAAAGGGAGTGATTACTACCTAAGGGTAAAGTGGCATCTCATCAGATTTGGTTGGCCTACCCATTCTTTGGCATCTGTCACATTTTCTTGTATACCTTCTTGCATCCTTATGGAGTGTTGGCTAGTAGTATCCTGTGCTCAAAATCTTCATTGTTGTCCTCTTGGTTACAAAATGTCCTCCACATGGTTCATTGTGGCATGCATGAAAAATTTTATATGTCTCATCTTCTCTCACACATCTCCTCATGACATGGTCTGGTCCAGTATAAAACAAACATCCAACAATCCATTAGAAAGGAAAAGATTTTTCAATGAGTGTCCTCTCTTTTGGAGAGAAGTGAGGAGGAACTCTACCCGTGACTAGATAATTAGCTATGTTAGCATACTAGAGTATTTGTACACTGATAGAGAATAGATGCTCATTAGGAAAAGAGTCATATATGGCTTGATTATCCCCTGATTTAGTCAACCTTGAAAGAAAATCTGCAACAACATTGGCCTTCCCTGGCTTATTCACAATGGTTATGTCAAACTCCTGCATCAACAATAACCATCTTTCCAGCTTACCAGAGATCAGAGGTTTATTCCTAATGGCTGCATGATCAGTGTGCACAAAGATTTTGTAACTCATTATGTAATGTTTAAATTTGTTCAAGGCATAGATTACTGCCAGCATCTCTTTCTCTGTCACTATATAATTGAATTCAACTCCCTGTAAATTATTGCTGACAAAATAAATGGCATTTTCAATAGATTCTTCTTTCTATCCTAAGACTGCTCCTATGGCATAATTTGATGCATCAGTATGGATGTGGAAAGGAAACTCCCAATTAGGTCCCTTGAGTACAGGAGCATGATTCAAAGCTACCTTCAAGTCAAAAAATTCCTTGTCACAAGCTTCAATCCACTAGAATTCAACATCTTTAGTGACAAGAGTATACAATGGTGTGTTATCTTGCTGAAATCCTTGATGAAATGCCTATAATTTCTTGCATGGCCCAAGAAACTCCTAACATCCTTCTGTTTTGCAGGTGTGGGCAGATTTGTGATCACTTCAATCTTTGCAGGATCAACTTGAATTCCTTTGTGGGAGATGTAGTGGCCAAGAACTACACCTTCCTGCATCATTATGAAACACTTTTCAATATTTAAGGACAAGTTGTGGTCCTCACATCTCTGTAGGACTCTCTTGAGATTTTCCAATGCTTGATTAAAATTAGCACCATAAGTGGTAAAGTCATCCATGTAAAATTCCATGTAGTCAAGAGAGATATCTGAAAATATGCTAACGAATGCCCTCTGAAAGGTTGCAAGTGCATTACATAAGCCAAATGTGAAAACTGAGTAGGCAGAGGTCCCCCATGGACAAGTAAAGGTGGTCTTCTCTTGGTCCTCTGGTGCAATATGAAACTGGTTGTAGCCGTTGAATCAATCTAGAAAAGAAAAGTATTGCTTTCCTGCAAGTGTGTCCAATACTTGATCTATGAAAGGTAAGGAAAAATGGTCCTTCTTGGTGGCAACATTAAGTTCCCTATAATCAACACAAACTTGCCATTTCCCTCCTTTCTTGGGCACAATCACTAATGGAGACACCCACTGGCTATCCAAAATGGGGTAGATAAATCCTGCATCTAGTAATTTTTGCAATTCCCCTTTTACAATTTCTTTTAGTGCAGGGTTAATTCTTCTTTGTGGCTGCCTCACTAGTGTGCAGTCATCTCTTATGAAAATTTTGTGTGTGCAAAGTTTAGGGTCCAATCCCTTCATACCATGATAATCCCACGCAAATGCATGTTGATGGGTCCTTAATAAGTTTTCCAACAACAGTTGTTGTTCTTCACTCAATTTGCTATTAACATTCAGATATCTTCCCTCTGACACCTGCACTTGTGTAGTCAACTCTATCGTGGCTACTTCATTAATGCATGGTACCTTCAGTTCATATGGAAACAATGTATGGGTCATACCTATTGAAGTCTGGCTACAGGAAGAGTGGTTGCAAGAAGAACGTCTGCAGGAAGAGCAGGCAGAAGTGTCTTGACTGGAACAACAGAATAAGAAGATGATGTTTCTTCTACTTCACAATGATTTTGAATGATGTTATTCAATACTTCATCTTCATCTTGAAGCTGCATGAAGGAGCTTCTGCCTAACATCATAAGTTGTGCCACAAAATTAACTTCCTTGGCCTCTTCACCAACATGTGGCCATACAGGATCATCCTCATCATGAGATTGCTGAGCAGGAGAATAAAGAACAAAAGTTTTAGTGCTCTTCCCATCTAAAATGGTCATGTCACCTGACCAACATCCAATATATGCATCTACAGTCGCTAACCATAATCTTCCAAGCATAATGGGATACTCGCCTAGTGTAGCTTTAGGCGATAGAATCATGAAGTTTGTTGGGTACTCCCAAGAGTCTAAAACTACCACAAGATCCTCCACTATACCATCAAGCTTAACAATAGAACTATCGGCAAGTTGTAGGACAGTAGGAGTAGATCTCATGCTTGCAATGTTTAGTTGTTGCAAGATGTCCTTGGTCATCACATTGATTGTTGCCTCTAAATCAATCAGAGCATTCTTAATTTGGATCATGTTTATAACAACTACTACCACAAGAATACCTGGGTCATTGTTGTTGGGGATAGTCACTTTTCCAAGCATGATGACAGCTAGTTGTCCCACCACATGAACTGTAGTTGGGTCTTTCTTCTTCTTGCCTAGCTTCTTGAGGCATGCTTCCTTGATGGCCTTGTCATAGATTAGGACATCCTTTATGGCCTGGAATAGAGGGATCTAGACAAATATATGCTTCAACTAATCTAGGATGTCAAAAGTTGTATCCTCTTTTCCTTCCTTCTTCTTGGAAACTTCCAATCTCTGAGGAAATGGTGGTTCTTGATCAGTTTGCTTGGCTAGGACTGGTTCAAGATTTTTAGGTGCACTTGGTTGAATGGGATCATCCAAAGGTTCCTCTTCCTCTTCCACAAGAAGCTCAGTGATAATGGGCTTGGAAGGGGCTGGTAAAGTAGTTCTTGAATGCAAGTGGATGTCACTTACACTCACAACATATGTAGGGAATTGATTTGAATCAGCAGAGTATGTAGGTTGTTGTTGTGGTTTGCTATTTGGATTGGGTGTGGGCTAAGCTAGTAGCTGAGTAGGTTTAGGTGGGTTTGACCTTGAATTAGCAGATGGAGGCATTATAGCAAGTTGTTGGGGCTGAAAAGGTGGCTACATGTAGCTGGTTATCTAGGTTGGACATTGTTGTCCTCCCCTCCATTGATTTGTTTGTTGTCAATTTCCTGGAGGTGGTTGCCAATGCCCTTGATATTGCTGCCAATTCCCTTGAGGTTGTTGCCACTAGGGTGGAGAGTTTTGATGATTGGGCCAATAATTTGGAGGGTTACTCCAAAGTTGTGGTGGATATCCTCCATAGATGGATGGATATGAGGGTTGCCATTGGTTACCAGATGAATAGGAATTGAAATATGGCCCAACATAAGATAGTGGATCTAGTGGCATACCTTGTCTTGGAGCCAAGGCTTCCTTTGTGCAACATAGTATACTTGATCTTCTTCAATCTGGATTGGCTTGAACTCAGGTGCAATCTACTTTCTTTCAATATTAGCTACCATCTTGCATCTACAGTCCTTCTTCTTCTGTCTGTAATCGAGGCAATACTCTGCCAACATTGTCTCTGCCTCCTCTTGTTTCTTCTTGGCTTGAAATGTATCTAGCTAAGTAGCTAGATTGTTTATAATTTCTTAATTGAAATCTTCCAACAAGTGTGTGATCTCCATTCTTGAGACTCCACTAGTGGATGACTTACCCATAGAGGATTGGTAAGATCTTCCTTTCTTTGAAGCTACCCTAGAGTAGTTTTGGCATATTTTCTTGATGTCTTCCCAAGGAACTTGGGTGATATCTCATCCCGCCATCAAGTCCAAGGCATCAGTGCAACTCTCATTAATTCCTCTTAAGAAAAACATCTTATGTGATTCTTCATTGAGGGTATGGTGTGGAGATTTCTATAAGCAAAACAAAAACCTTGAAATGTAATCTTCTAGGCTCTCATCCTCCTTTTGTTGCATCCTAAAAATGTCATCTCCTCTCATGTCACTGCCCCTGCAATATTCGTTGTATTTCTCAAGGAACTTTTTCTTCATGTCCTCCCAAGTTTCCAAAGTACCTCTGCCTAGGCTCATGAACCATCTTAATGCAACTTCTTTCAGAGTGGTAGGAAATAGTTTAAGCGTATGGGCATCAATGGTATAGTCATAACTCCTGCAGAGTATGTCAAACTCAAACAAGAAGGTATCAGGATCTTCTGTAACTAGTCCATAAAACTTAGGAAGGAATGAAGCAGGGATATTTTTTAGGTTGTCCACTTCATTCTAATGGGCAATGGGGAAAGGAAAAGGTAGTTGGTTAGGTTTTTTTCTATTTGCATCACCCATTCCTGCTGGATGGATTTCCCAAACAAAGGGATTCTCAAACTGATTTTGGTCTTCATTGGAAGCTTCAGAACTGGTCAGATTAGGAAATGCATCAGCAAAGGGGTTTATCTCTTCTTCTTCATTCCTGGGCAGATTTGAAATCTCTTCTAGTTGGAATGGATCAGGATTGTTAGGAAGGAATCTCCCATAAGAATCTCTTCTCCTTCCTCTATGCATGTGGTATCAACTCACTATCAGCCAACTCACCAAAAGAATTGGTAAAGAATAAGGGGGGGTCATTACTTCCTAAATGAGGGGTATGCTCAGAAAAAATTTAGAAATACTACAACAAGAAAACTATCAATGACTCCAAAGAACTTCCTAGTTTGACATCATCCCCGACAACAGTGCCAAAAATGTCTGCCTCCTACAATGATTCAACAACTAGGCCTTTACAGTTGTGATTAAGAAATTGGACATCTAACTTGAATAGCTATTTTAGTCATCATGAAGGTGCATTTAACTTGTCAACCCAGGGACGTGAACTTGAAATGGGTCAGCACAGTATGTGCACTAGGAACCCCAAAGTAGCCATTTTCATTCTACAGCTAAGAAAGACACAATGTTGAAACTAAATTGCTTAGAAAGGAATAAAATAAATGCTAACCATCAATCAACAATTACACCAAGCTGAAATGTATGACAAAAATGAAAATATGAGCAAACAAACAGGGCACTACTTTGTCTGCTTTGGCTGCAGGAACAGTCACATAATGGAATTCTAGTGGCTGCAGGAACAGTCAGTGCCAGATTTTTAACCAATTACTAAACAAAAATTAATACTAAACTAAAGGACAGATTAATCACCAAGTGGGCCCCCTTGGATAGTATCCTCTAAAACTAATGAGATCACAGATGCTCAAACTTAGAACTTCACTTTTATTCACTGTAAATCATGAGCACAAAAGAGTAGTATATCTATATTACTGGAAACTCAAGAATGCAAGTACAATATCAAATTGTGCAACCCTCGGAGAAGGAGCATTTGATCTTTATTTATACTACCAACTAAACAAGGTATTCAACTCCACGAATTGGGAGGATGTCATTTAGGGAAAACAGAGAAAGTGAGGTGGTGGTTATGCATGCATGGAATCCAGTCAGACGTGCATGTCCAACCACGGATTTAGCACTATAGTAATGCACACGTTTTCTCAACATCAATAATGACCACTACAAGGCGGTTACATTTGGTTCACATGAGGAATCTCCTGCCGTTGACCTCCTTTGAACTTTGAATGATTCCCTTGTTGGATGTTATGGTGCATGCCTAGCTGGTGGTGTCTTCCTCAATTTAGCATCCTCAAATTAAATTTGCATGGCAATGTTAGTACACACAATAATTGCATATTTGTAACCACCTTAAGGAACATTCGTTAACCACCTGCAAAATTAATATAGACAGTCCATATAACATGTCATTATCATTAAAGGTTTGCAGAAATAAGATTAAGCCCAATGTCTATAGTTTGAGGAAAATATCATAAAAGTATCAACACTTAATGTCAAAGTCCATGATAACTTCAACAACTAAATCACAAATTCTACCCAAAAATGAGACCATAAACTAAACTCATCAAATGACATTGCTTATGAAATATTCAATGAAGAGATGGAAACAAAGTCAGATTTATTGTCGGTTGATCTCCCTCTCCCTTAGGAGTGCATGGAAGGTAACAAGGAAATGGATGTAATTTCAGATGTTGGATTTGATTTCTCTCAGGAATTATCACTTGCCCAAACCCCCATTTTCCAAGAATTTCCTAAAAGAACCCCAACTAAAAGGGGAAGAAAATATAAGGCTGATAAGCTAAAAGAAGAATTAGAAGTGAGTATGCAAACTATTTTAGATGGTGATTGTTCAATCAACAAGAGACCGAGGAGGGCATGTTGCTCTCCTTGAATACAATGAAGATCTTTTCATGGAATGTCAAGGGCATTAATTCCCTTGGCAAAAGAGCCCAAATCAAGTGTCAAATTGATGCTAGTGGGGCTGATATTTTCCTCATTCAAGAATCTAAATTGTCCACAATTTTTTTTGAAATATCTATTTCCAAATCAAGTAAATGGAAAGTCGTGGAAATACCAGCTCAAGGAGCTTCTAGTGGTTTAGTTTCTTTATGGAATCCAAGAATAGATACAATAGAGCCTATAAATGTTGATAATAATTGGCAACTTTTAAATGTTCAAAGCTTTGATTTACGGTTCAAGCTCTTCAATGTTTATGACCCTACTTCAACACAAGATAAAAAGAGGTTATGGGATTCGTTGACAAATTTAATCCATAGTTTCAATGATCAAAAAGTGATTATCGTTGGGGATTTTAATGCGGTAGTATCCCTCAATGAAAAGAAAGGAGGGATATGCCCACCTCACAAAACAATTTATGATTTTGGTAACTTCATCTCAGATAATGCACTTAGAGATATCTTGCCAGAAAAGGGGAGATTCACTTGGAAAAACTGAAGAAGAGACTCTTCTCAAATAGCAGTTCGATTAGATAGGTTTCTAGTGTCGCAAGAATGGGTAGTTGCATCAGCCATTTTATCTTCACAAATTCATCCCTTTGTTGGATCAGATCATTATTATGTAATGTTATCTATCACTTGTCCAAGAGGGATATCAGCTCACAAGCCATCGTTCAAGTTTGAGAAAATGTGGTTATGAGACCCAACATTTTTTCCCTTATTACAACAATGGTGGGAGAGTGCACTAGTTCATCAAGGCACAAAAATGTTCCAATTATTTAAAAAGTTGCAATATACTAAAGGAAAAATTAAAGAATGGAATGTGAGTGTTTTTAAAAATATTTTTACACAGAAGGAAGATACAACCCGACAATTGGTAGATATACACAAATATATTATTTAGAATGGTATGAAAGCTATCATATATGATAAGCAGAAAGAACTTCAATAATTATGGGAGGAATTGGGCAAGAGGGAAGAGTTATATTGGTAGCAAAAGTCATGGGAATTATGGTTAAAAGAGGGTGATTGGAACACAAATTTTTTTCATGCATCTACACAACATAAAAGAGCTGCTAAAACTATTTTCTCAATATAGGAAGCAAACTCAGGGAAACAAATAAACTATGCAGAATAAATCCAAGAAGAAGGAGTGAAATTATTCAAAAACCTCTGTGCACCTCTTAAGTCTGCTACCACTGCTATTCAGGAAGAGCAAGCACTATTATTTGCGATTCCCAATCTCATTTCTTCAAATGATAATGAAGCATTGCTCAAGCCATTCACATTAGTAGAATTAAAGTGCGTTGTATTCTCAATGTCTCCAGATAAGGCTCTAGACCTTGACTGATTTAAAACTTTATTCTTCCAAAAATGTTGGGATTTTGTGAGTTGTGATCTTCTTATGGCCATTGAAGAATCTTGCAGATCAGGAACAATGCTAAAGCACTTCAATACCACAAATATAGCAATACTACCAAAAGTAAAGGAACTAAAAAAATTTGTAGATTTCAGGTCTATATCACTTTGCAATATAGTATATAAGATTTTCACAAAGGTAATATATTTAAGAACAAGTAGAATTTTTTTATCTCAAAATCATATCTTCAGAGCAAGGAGGATTTGTCCCAGGTAGAGAAACTACAGAAGGGGTGTTGGTTGCACATGAGGTTCTTCACTCTATCAAGGAAAATAACTTGTCTTCTTTCATAGTTAAACTAGATATGATGAAAGCTTACGATAGAGTAGACTACGAATTTCTAATAAAAGTGCTAGACAAGTTTGGATTCTCAAAGAAAAGGTGAAAATGGATACTCGTGTATTTTAGGTGTGCATTTCTCAGTTATAATCAATGGTTCGCCATGTGGTTTCTTTAAAGAAACCCAAGGGGTGAGACAAGGGGACCCATTGTCACCATTCCTATTCATAATCATGGTAGAATCTTTGAGCAAGACAATAAAAGATAAACACTCCAAAGGATTATGGCAAGGCATTAGCATCCCTCAAACAAATCTTTCAGCTACCCACAACTTATTTGCAGATGATACTCTTCTTTATGGGAAGGATTTTGTTTCAGAGGCAAAGCAAATAAAGGAAGTGTTGGATAAGTATTCATTGGTATCATGACAAAAGATAAATGCTCAAAAATCAAAAGTATATGTTTTTAACTCTAAAGTTGCACTAAAAAGGAGAATCATCAAAATTATGGGATTTCAAGAGGCTGAACTACCTTGTAAGTATTTAGGTATTCCTTTTTTTATGGGGTCTAATAAACTGTCTTATTGGGTTAAAATAATTGATAGAATCAACAAAGGATTAGTGCCGGTAAGCTAGATGGTTATCATTTTCAGGTAGAATTCTCCTCATAAAATCAGTCCTTTCACCAATACCTAACTACTTCATCTCGATATTGAGGGATCTAAACTCAGTAGTTGAGCAGATTCAAAAGATCATAAGAGGCTTCTTGTGGAAAGGGAATATGAATGATGCAAAAAAAAATCCACTTGTTTCTTTGGACAGTATGGTCTCTGAAAAACATAAAGGAGGAGTAGGGTTACATGATTTACCTAAACACAATCAAGCCTTTGGGGAAAAATTAATATGGAAAATATATGCTAAACCATAATCCAAATGGTGTTCTTTAATGAGAGCTAAATATTTGGATAGCCAAGATCTTAAAAGAATTTTTACAGTTTCTAACCGACCGAAAGGAATGGCTATGTGGAATTTCATGCTTTCATGTAGGAAAGTAGTAACATCATACATCTCTTGGGAGGTTAATAGAGGTGAAGAAGTGAATTTTTGGAATGACTCTTGGAACAGTCACCCTCCATTGAGCAATAATAATGATTTACAGTCATACATTCCAATTATATCTCAAACATGGGGAACAAAATTAATAGATTATGTCAGTTCCATTCAATCTTCATCAAGAAGAGTAACATGGAAAGACTTTTCCTCTTTGCAGATATCACAAGTGCAAAAATAATTATTGACAAACATTCTTCAAAATAGAGCAATATTCATATTAGGAAAACCCGATTGAATAATATGGGCACCTTCAAAAGATGGATCCTATTCAGTGAAATAGGGATATAAAGCAATTCTAAATAGAGGGGCTTCTATTCAATCTCAGAGAGCATTCTCCTTTTGTTGGAATAGTTTTGTCCTCCCAAAAGCAAGTAGTTTTGCTTGGCTAGTAATGAGAAAGAGGGCATTGACAAGTGATCGACTAGCTAAATAAGGTATTGCAGAGCCCTTCAAGTGTGTTGTGTGATCAAGATTTTGAAAATCATGACCATTTGTTTCTGCAATGCTCTTTTGTACAGTCTTGTTGGTTGTTTGTCTTGGGGAAATTGAATTGTTTTATGCCCCTCCCCACTACAATTTGGGATCTTTTTTTTGCTTGGCCAGTGATCTACAAAACTTTATTTTTTGCATGCATCTAGTAGGCTATTCCAACAATGGTAATATGGGCCATTTGATGGGAAAGAAACAAACGAATTTTTAGAAAAATGGCCTCATCTATACATTTTGTTCATATTTTGCTTGAAAAATCTATCTCAGAGACAGTCAATTCTTGGGTTCAAAACCATAAAAATGTTGGATCATTGTTTTCAAACTAGGATAATTTCATTTTACAAAATTGGAAACATATAGCTCTTCCCTTTAAGGGAAGCTTAAAACAACCACATAATACAAAGATAGATAGGAGTTTAATTAAATGGTCACCTCCATCTCAAAATTTCTCAAAACTGAACTTCGATGGGGCATCCAGAGGTAACCCTATGTTGTGGTATGTGGCGATTGATCATGCTATACTATACACTCGACATGTATCCTTGTTGGGGTTTGGGGCCAGATAGAGCCAAGCCCCAGGTGGGGGTTCGAGGGTAGCAGCCCGAGAAATTTTTTTTCCCATTTTTTTTGTGTCATCACCGAAAAAGGAAAAATCATCGAAAAATAAAAGAAAGAAAAAAAAATTGACTTTGTAAAAACCCTAATTCTAGAAGCTTATAAAGGGCTTGTTATAAGCGATTTGTATGGGGGTTGCAGTATGGCATTGTTAGCAAGATTGTAATATGTTTTACACTGGATACTAAAATCATTGGATGGCTATGGTTTTGTGGATGTAGCCTGGATTTGGTGAACCACGTTAAATTCTCTATGTTGTCTTTTTTCTGCTATAATCTTTTGTGTGTTTTATTTATCTATTTTATTGATCAAATCTGCATTTAATTGTTAGATATCTACTTTCTAACCCTAACAAGTGGTATTATAGTGGGTTGTGTTTGATTATCGTCTACAAGAAAGTCTCATGGTTGAGTGAGAGTCTCATGGTTAAGTGGGAGCGATGGTGGATGAGGGTAAATTGAAGGTAGATAAATTCAATGGGAAAAACTATCAGTTATGGAAGATGCAAATGGAGGATTATCTATATCAAAAAGATTTATGGAGTTCGTTGGAAGGAATAACCAAGAAACTGGCAACAATGAGTGATGAGGAATGGAATCTTCTAGACAAAAAGGCACTGGGAGCCATTCGTTTATGCCTAGCACAATCATTGGCATTCAATATTACAACAACAAAGACAACTCAAGAGTTAATGGAAACCCTGGCGAAGTTATATGAAAATCCTTCCGCTTCAAATAAGGTATTTCTTATGAATCATTTATTTAATATGAAAATGGTAGAAGGTGGGTTAGTTGTTGATCATTTAAATGAGTTTAATACGGTTACCAGTCAATTAACTTTCGTAAATGTAAACTTTGATGAAGTTAGAGCTCTTTTCATTCTGTGTTCTTTGCCAGAAAGCTGGAATCAGGGCTTAAATTTGATGGCCATATGACCGTATTTAGTCATTTTAGCTGTAAAATACAATTAAAATTTTAGGAAGATTGTATCACTTGAAAGGAAAATTTTTAGTTAAACTGTCAAAATTTATGTGTAATTATTCCTATATATGTTTTTTCAATCTACATATATTTTTCTTAAAATAGATAATCTTTAATATTTGAAAGGAAACTTCAAATAAATGACTGTCACAAAAAAATTGCTTGACAGGAAAGGTCGACCATCAAATTTAAGCCCTGGTTGGAATAGCTTGGTAATGGTTGTTAGCAATTTTGTTTCTAGTTCAAATACATTAAAATTTGATGATGTTGTTGGTATTATTTTGAGCGAGGAAATTCGTAGGAAAAGCTCAGGTGGAACATCCACATCAAGCAGTGTTTTGAATACAAAAAGTAGGGGCATAACAAAGGAGAGAGGCAACAATTCTAGAAGTCATGGGAAGTCACGAGGAAAATCAAAGGACAAAAGGTCCCAATCTAGAGATAAGAGGGATTGTTGGTACTATGGTAAGTCGAATCATTTTAAGAAAGATTGTTGGTCTCATAAAAATAAAGGAGACAAAAAGGAAGGAAATAAAGAGGAAAATGTGGTAAGTAATAAATCTGATGAGGATGCTTTGATTCTTTCCCTTGATAATGTTGATGATTCTTGGGTGTTAGATTTAGGGGCTTCATTTCATGCTACGCCCCATAGAAGTTATTTTCTTGATTATGTCCAAGAGGATTTTGGGTTGGTTTATTTGGGAGATAACGAACCATGTCAAATTGTTGGAAAGGGAAGAATCAAGGTTAAGTTGCAGAATGGGAATCATTGGCTACTACATGTGGTAAGACACGTTCCAAAGTTAAAAGGAAATTTAATTTTAGCAGGGCAACTAGATGATGAGGGTTGTGTTGTTACATTTAGTGATAAAAATTGGAAGGTTACAAAAGGTGCCTTAGTGGTAGCAAAAGGTGTGAAAATAGTCACCTTATATCTTTGTACATGTCATACTGTTCCTTCTCCTCTATTGCAGATAAAAATCAATGTTCAGGAACAGTTGTTGCAATTCAGCAAGTAGAAAATCAGAAAGTTACTATGGATTCTGAATCAACACTATGGAATAATATACTTGGGCATATGAGTGCAAAAGGTATGAAAGTACTTCATTCAAAGAATGTTTTACCAGGTCTAAAATGTGTTAATATGGATTTATGTGAAAGTTGTGTGTATGGAAAACAAAAGAGAGTTAGTTTTCTCAAGGATGGGAAGCAAAAGAAAGACGAGAAATTGGAGCTTGTGCATACAGATGTATGGGGACCAGCTCAAGTATCTTCTCTTAGTGGCTCTCAATATTATGTCACTTTTATTGATGATGCAACAAGGAAGGTGTGGATTTATTTCCTTAAGCAAAAATCTGATGTATTTGAAACTTTTAAGAAATGGAGAAGCTTGGTTGAGAATGAGACAAGTAAAAAGTAATTATGTCTCAGATCTGATAATGGCGGTGAGTATTGTAGCAAAGAGTTTGAAGACTATTGTTCCTCTAATGGTATTCATAGGTAAACAACGGTTCCAAGGACTCCATAGGAAAATGGAGTAGTTGAGCGCATGAACAGAACAATAATGGAGCGTGCATGGACTATGAGATTACATGATGGGCTGCCTTTAAACATGTGGGCAGAGGTTGTAAACATTGTTGTTTATTTAATCAATAGAGGCCCCTCTAATCCTTTGGGTTGTGGTATTCCAGAGGAAGCATGGACAGGTGAGAAGGTGAGTTATTCTTTTTCTCAAGACCTTTGGTTGTGAAGCATTTGCACATGTAGATTCTAAAAATAGAACCAATATTGATGCAAAATCAAAGAAATGTGTATTTGTTGGATATGGCATTGATGAATTTGGTTATAGGCTTTGGGATTTTGAAAATCAAAAAATTGTGAGAAGCAGGGATGTCATATTTAATGAGAAAGTGTTCTACAAAGATCAGTTGCAGTAGCATGAGAAGAAAGAAAATGATTATGTAGTGTTGGATGATACACCAAACAACAATGTTCTAGTGGTTCCTCATGCTCCACAACAACAGCAACAACAAATACCACAAAATCTAGTGAATGTTAGACAATCTTCAAGGATAAGTAGACCTCTTGAAATATTTTCTCTTTGTATTTTATTTTATTAACTGATGTTGGTGAACTTGAATGTTATGATGAAGCTATGCAGGTGGATACCAAAGTTCAATGGGAGCATGGAATGGAAGAAGTAATGGACTCCTTGTTGAAAAGTCAGACTTGGGAATTATGCAAGTTGCTTGTAGGTAAAAAGGTTTTACCAAAAAAATGGGTTTATAGGCTGAAAGAGGAGGATGGAGGTAAGAAAAGATTTAAAGCCAAATTAGTTGTAAAGGGATTTACACATAAAAAGGGTATTGATTTTGATGAAATATTTTCTCTAGTTGTTAAAATGACTTATATTCGTACTGTTTTAAGTATTGTGTTTGCCGAAGATTTGCATTTAGAACTTGATGTTAAAACAACCTTTCTCCATGGTGATTTGGAAGAGGAAATATATATGGAACAACCACAAGGATTTGAGGTCAAAGGTAAGGAGAAACTTTGTGCAGATTGAAGAAAAGTCTATATGGCTTGAAGCAAGCACCTCGGCAATGGTATATTAAATTTGATAGTTTTATGGTTGAGCAAGGCTACAATCGGTGTAATTCAGATCATTGTGTTTATTTTAAGAGGTTAGATGATGATAGCTACATTATATTATGTTTATATGTTGATGATATGCATGTAGTGGGGTCTAACATGGATCACATAAGGGAGTTAAAACAGCAATTAGAAAATTCATTTTCTATAAAGGATTTGGGGGTAGCAAAGTAAATCCTTGGTATGAAGATTACAAGGGATAGGAAAAATAGAAAATTATTTTTATCTCAGGTTGATTATGTTGAAAAGGTGTTACAAAGATTTCATATGGAGAATGCAAAAGTTGTTAGCACACCTTTGCCCAGTCATGTTAAATTGACTAAGGATATGTGTCCAAAGACACAAGAGGAGGAAGACAAAATGTCCAAGATACCATATGCTTCATCTATAGGTATTTTAATGTACGCCACGGTATGCACAAGACTAGCTATTGCACATGTTGTAGGAGTTGTTAGCAAGTATATGAGTCATCCTAGAGTTGAGCATTGGAATGCGATAAAATGGATTCTCAGGTACTTGAGAGGTACATCCTATAAATGCTTATGTTTTGGGGGCTCTAATACTAATTTAAAAGGCTATATTGACTCAAATTTAATAGGAGATATAGATACTAGGTGGAGTACCACAGGTTATGTATTTACAGTTTGTGGGACTGCAATGAGTTGGATTTCTCAGTTGCAAAAGGTGGTTACTTTATCCACCACGAAGGCAGAGTATGTTGTTGCCACAGAGGCAACAAAGGAGATGATATGGCTGCAAATTTTCATGGAAGAGTTGGGAAAACAATAGGCTGAAAATTATTTGTTTACAAACAACCAGAGTGTTATACATCTTGCAAAGAATTATGCCTTGCACTCTAAAACCAAACACATACAGTTGAGATATCATTTCATTTGGTCAGTGTTGGAGGATGGACAAGTCAAGTTGGACAAGATACATACAGATGCAAATCTAGCAGATATGTTTACGAAGGCGGTGACAAGGGAGAATCTGAGCTCCTCTTCAACTTCGGTTGGCCTTCAAGGTTGAATTCAAATATAACAGTGTGGCAAGGTCCAAGGTGATTATTTCCAATGGGAGCTGTAAGTGTAGCGGTGTTGTCTAGGATCAATCTCCAAGTGGGAGATTGTTTGGTGTGGAGCCTGATTAGTCTCAAAGTGGGAAATTGTTGTGGTATGTGGAAATTGATCATGCTATACTGTACACATGACATGTATCCTCGCAATTTTTTTCATGTCGTCACCAAAAAAGGAAAAATCATTGGAAAAGAAAAGAAAGAAAAAAAATTGACTTTGTAAAAACCCTAATTCTGGAAGCTTCTAAAAGGCTTGTTATAAGCGGTTTGGATGGGGGTTACAGTATGGAATTGTTAGCAAGATTGTAATATGTTTTACACTGGATAATAAAATCATTGGATGGATACAGTTTTGTGGATGTAGCCTAGATTGGGTGAACCACGTTAAATTCTGTGTTGTCTTGTTTCTGCTATAATTTTTTGTGTTTTATTTCTCTGTTTTATTGATCAAATCTACATCTAACTGTTAGATATCTACTTTCTAACCCTAACACCCTGGAATTTTGGGAGTAGGATTTTGCATTAGAGATGACAAAGGTTTTCTCAAGGTAGCCAAATCAATATTTTTACCCCTTGGGACGAATAATATGTCAAAATCAATATCTCTTCTTTATGGGTTGTTCTTGGAAAAGCAAGTACAAATTAAAACATTACATATTGAGGGTGACTCACTAATAATAATAAATGCTTGTAAAGAGAGATCATGTTTTAATTGGGCCTTGAGATATGTTTTGTAGATTGTCTGGAAACTTTTAGATGATTTTGAAGATGTTCAGATTTCCCATACCTACAAAGAAAGAAATGTTTTAGCATATCGCCTTGCTAATCTAGGATGTGATAAAAATGAATTTCTTTATATCCATGATAGCAATAGAAACAATGATTACACTAGTATCCAAGAGTTGGCTACTTTGAGAAATATAATTGAAGTCAATTACTCTCCATTATGAGTATTTCATTTTCTCTAAGATTATGTAGTATGCCCACTTTATTTAAATTGGTGTTGACATCATCAGGTCCTCTATGGATAATTCATAATGAATCTGAATGGTTTAACACATGTTACAAAGCATACTCATTAATGATTCCTTGTCATTCTTCATGGGTATTTGCACTATTCTTAAAGGATAGGAAAATACCACCTAATGATATTGGCATCAATCTAAATATTCGACTTGGGTCACATCGCCTCATTCCTCTATGTTTCTTCAAGTTGGCGGCAACTTATGGGTACAGTGTAATCATGATTTGTTACACAGAATCTACCACTAAGCATTTCGACTATCATTTAGCACATATGAGCATTTAAGGGAGTACTATATTCTAAGTACCTAGCTCCATGCATCTTTGTTTATAATGATAGCATTCTATTTAAAATCAGAAATCAGATTTAAAGACGTGGTTTCCAAATCATTCCTTACAAATTTAATAGCTTTTGTAGTAGTATTTTGGTAGCATATGCTTTCGTTTTAAATTGGAAGTGGTTGTAATTTATTGTTGAAGCAATAGAGAGATGGTGCTCCATCCATGGAACTATAAATTTTACTTGCCAGTTAAGCTGTGGGAAAATCCCATTGAAGAATATATCACACAAGAGGTGTTGAATTCCATGTTTAGGATTGATTGTGCAAGGGTGGAGGAATGTATTTGAATTATCCTAGATATTGAAGTTACCAGTCCTCGAGCTCAGCATCTCCTCTTCCCCTCATAGGTGATTTCAATTTTTCTCTCCAATGCTTTGGACTTGTTTCAATCCCTGAATGAAATCGAGGAACTAGCTAGAAAATATATTAAGTTTCAATTTTGAATAGACAATGTCGTTCTTCGAGTTGTTCAACAGTATAATAATTTCTATAGTGGAGAAGGGTTTATTGGGGGTCTTTTCCCCAAAATATTAGTGCAAAAATGTTAGGGTTTTGAGGAATTTTTTTATGCCATTTGGCTTGCTCTTTAGCATAGAAATGAAAACATTATGTTGCGAGCCCTAAGGAAAAACAGGAGGAGTGTGTGCACGTTAATGGAATTGGAGATTAAGGACAAGTTTTATGCTTTGTCTTTTCTCCAAGTATATACTCTACATCCTGCTAATCAAAGCTTGCACTAGACTTGCAATTGTGGGTAAACTCTCCAGCTTGACTGTCAAACCATGGCCAAAATGCTTAGAATCATGATCAAATAGCAAATCATTTTCAAATGTCTTCCTCTGCAAGAGTATTGTCTCACCTGCCACCACACATGGAGCCTCAAGGTTTTCATAACAATGCATGAAGGGCCTTCAAAATAAATTATTTGCAAACAGAAGGGATGGATGAAAATTCGACAAATGAAAAAGTGGCTGGTGGAAAAGTACAATAATTTTATAGTGGGTTTTTTGCATATGGGGTATTTTTTATTTTTATAATGGGTCTTCTTGTGGGGGTTTAAATGTATTAAAAAAGGATCTTTGTAAGGATCAAGTAAATGAACATTTTGAGTTGATTCATAGTTAGTATTGTGCATAGTAGAACTTGGTCGGGGTTGGTATTCATTCTAGAAGTATTGTCATAGGTTTGGCTTGGGATAATGCTAAATTTTGAATCATCATCATTCTTTGTACAAATGATCTAATTGGACTTTGTAACAATTTATTTTTTGCATGCTCAGAGTTATAACTAGAGGTTTTCTTACTGGTTCTTTCCTGTGCTCCCCAAAACCAGATTTTGTAATACTTTATTTAATATTTAATAATATATTATAGTGGCTTGCCACTTTCGCAAAAAAAATAAAAATAAAATTATATAAATATTAATATATGATTATAATATATAGATATTCTAGAATTAGTATTTAATGTTTCATTATAATTTTTTATTATTTGAAAATATTAAAAATAAATTTACATATAATGTTTTTTTATAATGCATAAGTCTCAAAATAATCTTATTTTATTATTTCTTATTATTTTAATATATTAGTTCTTTATTTTATTTTATCAACATGCTTATGTCATTACACTCCACACTTTGTTTTATTGTAGTTTACAACTCTCTACATAAAAATTACTTCTTTTTAGCCAATAGGCTTTTTATTGTGTGCTTTGCCCACTGGCATTGTCTCACGACATCAAAATTGTTTAGGCGTATCTGAAAAAATTGATGTAGAACTCTCGCCGCCCATTCCTTAGTCGAATGCCTCCAACTGCACTTGACACACCTTTATCTTATGTTAACAACACCACCATTGTGCTCTGTCCATATCCATGCAAAAAAAACTATAGATAAAGCACCGACACTGTGGTAACCTCATCACCATTGTGCTCTTTAAAAGCTTTCGTTCCATTGTGCTCTTTACAAGCTTTCATTTATGTGCTTTCATTACTCATTTTCATCACTTTCATAGGGGCTTTGAAATCTTGTATCTAATTATCTTAGGAGGGCTTCCTTATATTATTTACAGGTGAATTCGTAATTGTCTTGCAAAGGTAGAACTGGGGTTTTAAATCTCTTCATAGAGGTCAATTTTGTTGTTGTAATTTCTCCAGGTGAGTAACTTTACTTTCTTTAAATGATCATTTCTAATGTCTATGATTTTTAGGGTTTGCATAATGAAAATTTCTTTTTAAAAACTCAAAGCCCATTTCTAATTATGTGATTTTTTTTGTGTTGTATTATTTATAGGTGAATTCGTAATTGTCTTGCAAAGGAAAAATTGGGCTTTTAAATCTCTTCATAGAGGTCAATTTTGTTGTAATTTCTCCAATTTCTCCAAGTGAGTAACTTTACTTTCTTTAAATGTTATCACGATTCCATAATGTATAGTCAATTTCACAAAGAAGCAATAATACCTAAGCTTATAGTTATCAAATTTGTCATCAAGAACATGACCCTAATATCACTAAGAAGCAATAATACCAACTGAAGATGTTCAAAACAAATTATTAAGTAGCAAACCCTAATCCATTCAGGTCCCAAGCCTGCGATTTATAAGTTAGCTTTTTGGAAATTTGTTCTTTTGCTTACTTCAATCTTGTTTTAAGGAGCTTTTAAATTTTCTAATTGCATTTTTTTGAATTAGTTATTGAGCTGAACAACCCCTTGTTTTTCTATCTTGTGCCTTGTTATTCTTCTTTGATTTCTTTGTCACGTTTTTTATTATTTTACAAGGCTTAAATTTTTTTTCATGGAACTATTATCACACTCATGGTTTATAAGGCATGAAGATCATTTAAATTTTCTAATTGAATTTTTGTCATGATTTTTCCACCGAAGAACTCCATATTTATGCTTTTTATCTTGTGATTTTTGTAACATTGTAACATATTTTTGAACTCTTTCAAGGTCTATAGTTGTTTTATATTTAATAGTATTTTCACAATGCTTGCAATTGTGTTCCTCAGACTATTATCTTGTTTATTATTGTCGCTATATTTTCTTTGTTCTTCATTTATCTATGTTTATATAGAAGATTAGATAAAAACTAAGCTCATAAGCAAGGGTTGGGTAGGTCATTTGTATCAAGCAAAAAGCCAAAAAATACACTAATGGTCCTCTAGCCCAAAAATGCAATGACATTCTAAGTGTTCATACAACCCATTCTTTGTCAGATTACATACAAAGTTACTTCTTGTATCTAGACATTATCAGATATCTTTGCATTTCCTATTTTCAAAAACTTTCATTTTGTGTTGAATATTATATCATTGGATATATTGAGACATCTAAGATTTTGTATAGTTTCCAAATATTTTTCTTTAAGATTTACTAAGAAAGGACAACCTTTTTTCTTGAAATAAATTACCATGGTTTTTAAGTACATACAATGGATTATATTTTGTTTATAATTGATAGTATTGTGTCACTATTCACATTTCTAAGATCAATCCACTCATGATCATGAGCTTTAAATAGATAAGATTGAGGTGAAGTGCCTTATGAATTGTGGCTTTGGACTAGCAGTTTTAGCAGTATTTTATTTGTGGTCACCAATCTTTGTGCCATTCTTAACTCGTTTCTCTCTTTCTCTCTTTCTTTAAAGATGCTCTCCACCATCTTGATTGGGAAAAGACTTTTTGCTGGTATGCAGAGGTGAGGCTATTGGAGTTTTACTATTTGGAGGGACACTACAATTCCTCCTACAAGTAGGTGTAATCCTAAGTCATGAAAGTTTGATTTTCATCACCTTTGCTCTTGTCAAACTCTATCTTTTAAGTTAAAGTATTCTTCTTGTTATTTCAGTAGTTTAGCTATTTTATGTTTTCTGTCATTGCATAAAATTGTATTTATCAGGTAGGTTATAGTCCAGACTCAGGAATTTGATCACCTAGTTTCTTAAACTCTCAGGTTGATAAAAGGATAGTGACAGATTCGTTGTCCTTCCTTTTCACCCTCGCAAACATTAACCTTACCTTAAACAATCCCTTAGTGTGAGTTAGATCAGGGCAACTAATTATTCTAGACCCTCCCGTGATCTGGGGTCCTGAGCAATTGGTTCCCCTCCTCTACACCTTTAGATACCACTGAGTTCTTTCTAAGGCCAAATTATAACTATAATTTTCAAATATTACATGCACACAAAAATCATTTAATTTGGATACGAAAAAATAAATTTATTACAAATATTGAAATATACATTTAAAAATGATCAAGAATTTTAACCTTCCATCATTGAAGCATAATCGTACCTTTTCTTTATCAATAATCTCCTTGGTAATATTATCTCTAAGGAAAATGTATCCTCCACCATAATTTGTATATATAAAAAAATACTCCTCATGAGGGGTCATATGGTAGCATAAAATTGAATTAATAAGACAAGTATCATCACTCATAAAAATCATTATTACTATCATTGAAAGTCCCTTTTTTAGATGAATATAAACTCTTTTTTTAATGTATTCCTTATTCACATGCCCCCTCTTACCATAGTTTCAACACTTTAATTTTCTCTTCCATGGGGTTTTAGAACATCATTTAGACTTTGATCTCTCTTTATTCTTATTGAATTTAAGCCATCCTTTTTCTTTGGACCTTCCCCATACACACAAAGAGTCTTTTGAGGCTTCATTCATGGATTTTCTTCTCATCTCCTCTAAAAGAAGAGTAGCAATACAATTTTCTATATTCTTTTATACCATACCATTGATTGTAGCAAATAGATTTTCTCAAGCATCAAGTATAGAGAAAATTAGTAAGATGCATTTATATTCTTCCAAATTAAAATCTAAAAAACCAAGCTAAATTAAAATAAAATAAAATATATTTAAATGGTTTGTAATTGAATCAACATCATTCATTTTTAGTTAATACAATCATATTTTGAGATATAACTTGTTACTAAGACTTTGGTTTGATGAATATCACGTATCCTGTTCCACAACTTGTATGTAGTAATCTTATAAGGAAATTCAAGATAATAGAATATTAAGACACAAATGAATGGTTCATCATTTCTTATCTACTTATGTCCAATCTTCATTAGACATATCATGTGGCTCCTTTTCTTACAAAATAGGAAATTATTATTCTCTTTCTTCAAGTAGATATTCCATATTCAACTTCTACATCTTATAATCGATACCACTAGATTTATCAATATCCATATGGAAAGTAGAAGCCATAGTTTTTAAATATTTTAATAATAGATTTTTTTTAACTTTTTAATGTTGTTTTATAAAGATGAGAATTGTAATAATTTTGTAAGTTTTTAATTTATTGGGTGCACCATTTAATGTAATTTAAGTTATGCAATGCTTAGTAATTGAGTGGAGTCACCACATAGTTCCTTTCATAATCCTTTGGAGAAGTATTGAGCATCTTATTTACAATCAAATTTTAAGTGATATTTATCAACAAGATTTATGACTAGTGTTTGGTGCTAGATTGAGATGCTCACACATAAAGATTGGATACTGTAAGATCTTGTTTTGTTACCAATTTTCAAGCACCATGTATCATGGGGATATATAGGCATGAATTAAAAACAATTTAATAAGCACACAGAATTTTATATCATTCTAATCCCACTAATGTATTACTCATGCTTCGGGTCGAGCCAAAGATATCTAAAAATATGATCATTATCAAATTAATCATGACAAAACAAATTATCCTAACATTAGTAAGGTATTTATTTAAACTTAATATTGGTCCAAGTGTGCACAAATGGACATGCATTAATCAAAACAGTTTTTCTTTGCATTTCCATATGGATGGACACATTAGTTGAAGAGTAATGAATAAATTGTTACCGCATTTTTGGTCATCCCTAGAAAAAAACATTATTCCTAATTTTGACTAAGTTATGAGTCGATGGTGTTTTGAGTAAATAATATAACTCGGGTGGTGTTTACCAACATTTCTCTAACCTTCCATTTTTTTGCTAGAAGACTTTCCCTTTGTCTTTTAACACGCAACATTGTTTTGTCGAGTTATATGAACTTTATACTTCCTGCTCTAGTTTATTTTCCTAGTTAAGTCAATGCTAGCAGTGTTTTGTTAAGTTCATCAAACTCCCCCATTTACCACCCAGAGAAAGAATGATTAACTCGTCAGTGCTTATTGAAAAGATGAGTAGTATTTTACAAGGATGAACTTGGGCAGTGATTTATAAAGTTATATGAACTACCGATCTCTCCACCTTTTAGCCATTTCTTTTCAATTTTTTAAAAAGCGGTCGCAAGAAGTGGTGCTATGAAAGCCGACACGTGCCTACATGAAAAGAGGATGTCTTTTAATGCCTATCTACTTGCACATTTCCCGCATGGAATTAAAAAAAAATTCATGCAAGAAACAAACAATCTTCATCTATGACATTAACATTGGGAGGTGTGATGAGGAAGTGATGCAAATTTTTGTCCTCTAAATTCAAGTATTCTAAGGTATTTACATTTTATTTATTTCTTTCAAATTATAGTCTCCAAGCTTAATTCTCTCTGCATTGTAATCTACCCAATGAAAGTCATTTGAACCCTAGAATTTTAGTCATGGCAAGAATTAAGTGTCAGGGTTACGAGTATATCTCAGGGTTAACTTACGACATGCCTAAGATAGGGGATACTAAGCTCAGGTAGGTGAATATGAATGAATTTAGGGAAAAATTTAATGCCGCCAATTGACCACCCATCACACAAAAGGTAATCGATAGTGGATTGGTGGAAGAAGTTGCATTTCTTGTAGTGGTCCAATGCCTAGAGTTAAATCTTGAATGCATCAGAAATTATGATTCTTAGGCAAGGAAAATCTCAATTTCCCTGAAATCTACACCGAAATAATTATGTAGATGAGAAATTTGATATAGTTATGATGTTACACAAGGTTCAGGGAAATGAAGATGCTTATGGGTTCCAAGAGTGGATTTAATTTTTTGTCCAGATTGTGCTCAATGGAAGCTAGTTTTTAGACTAGGTGCAGCTCATCAGTGATAGGCTGCACAATTTTCTTGCCTTCTACGCCCTTAATAAAGCATTTCACATGTACTCATACTTAAGATATGTCATTGCAAATACCAGGTCGTGGCCAGGCTTGAAAGCAAGTGACCTTCCTCGCAACTAGGTACCCATTTTTTAGTACCTTGATAAGTTACAACTGAACAAGAGTTTCCTTCATCACAAAAGGATATTTGATACTTTTACCATGAGAGTAGCTAGAGAATTACAAGGAAAAATTGAGATGCGGATTTCACCATAAGCCATGCAATTTTTCAATTTCTATGGTGGCCATTTTATCCAGTTTCAAAGGTTCTCTTATATAAGAGTTGGTGGTTTTACTAGTTTCCCTATAAAACTCCAAAGACACCCAAAGGATAAATTTACATAATGATTGAGTTCTACAGGTAGTTAGCTAATGTTAATAAAAGGTGCCAAGAGTGAAGAAGAGTGACAATACAGTTTCTAATTGGTTTTGGTCTCTTCAATTGTGAATCCATGTCTAATGCCCTAAACATAGAGAAGGAAATATCTAGGTATAATTTTCAAACCTATGATGAGTATTTTCCTTTTGATCTCAAAGATTATGTGAAAGATAATTTGAAGCTAGGACCTAGATTCTTCCATCTTCCAACTTTAGAGGATTATTGGGCTAACAACTTCGATGAATTTGAAGGAGAAGAAATTGGATGCAATTATCTCTAAGAAAAATAGTCACTTATAGTTTGGACTGGGATGTACAAGGAATTGAAGATGATGAATCTGATCTAGTGGACCCAATCTTTACAAAATTGATAGCAAATCAGCCCATCCCTGCTATGGATTGGAGCAATAAATAAAAAGAGACAATCGAAGCAAGAACTGTAGATGTTCTAGAGAGGACTCAGGAGTGGGTTACTAAAAAGAAAATAGAGAAATCCCACCCCAAACTAGGTCGTAGAATACTCAACCTGTGGGAGGCAGTGCTCAGCCTTCTGTGACTGCAAGAACCTTTGGATCTACTTCACATCCAGTGCCATCAAGAACCCAGAGTGATGGCGATGAGGAACCTCCTGATAGGAATGTGTTTCAACTAACTTTTGGAGAGGATCTCCTTGATTTACCCCATCTGGACAAGGATAAAGGGGGAAAAGGAGAAGAAATTGATTTAGGTAACATTGAAATAAGTACTTCCTCTTCATCACATTGGTCATCACTCATTAGAGAGGTGAATGTACCTCTGAAGTAAAGGTCTACTCCACCCTCATCCAAAGACATACAAAAAATACTCCTCCCACGAAGAGAACACTATTTGACTCTTCTAGTTCCAAGGCGGCCAATGTTCTTGTTACCCCTATTTGGCTAGAAGATACTTTGTCAAAGAAAAGGAAGGTAGTGCAGCTAGATCTTCCTAGTCAAGATATGGTGGTTCAATTGCTTTAGAGAACTCCCAAGCCCAAGAAATTGAAGACCACTACTAGGCTAATAAATGATATCAAATCAAGGAATATATGTCTGGAAGTTGCACGTCCCACCGCACAGAAGGAATTTACTCAAGTGATTGTAAGTGACTTTGAAATTGATAGGATTAATCTGGGACCCCCTATAAGGGATAGAGATGTCCAAAAAATCTAGGTATCTTCAACAAGGATGGTTGAGAGGTCTAAGAAAGATAAGGAGAGTAAAGGTGAGTTGAAGAAACAAGTCCAAGTTTTTATTGAATGCCTAAATTCAGTCTTTGATCTTCCTCATCAACTAATTTCTCAGGCCAAATCATCCTTTTATCCCATAGAAATGATAGGGAAGGAAGTAGTAAGTAAAATGAAAAGTTTTAAAACCTTTGGCAAAGCTATCAAGGAGTGGAGTGGCAGTTTAGTATGGAAAGGTAATCAGATTATTTTTTAATCTCTTAGATGTTTCCAAAGGGTAGATACTTCAAGGTATGAGATTGAGGAGGAAATCATTGTTGTTGAGAAAGAGGAAAGAATATGGAGTTAGTACACAAATGAAATCAAAGCAATGATAAGTTTTGGGATGGAGAAGTTAGCTACAAAGAAAATCACACCTAATGTTGTTGACGCCCATTGCATGATCTGGAATAAGAGTGTAGAATAGAAATTACAAGTCACAAGGCAAGGTCTATAGAAACTCTGGGAAATCCTAACTGAATGCAACATGATATTAGATGAGATTCATAAGAATCTTGTCACCCTCAGATTACAACTTAACAAGGGAGGAGATGGAAATGATGAGAATGCTAAAGTCTTGGAGAATAGTTTCCATAAAATTGTGGATGGTATTTTCAACTCCCAGTCTTTTAATGTTGAACATCTGATGAAGTTCAGTGAGCTAGACCTTATCCTATCTCAGGCAGCTAGTCTCATGAATGCTTACAATTAGAGAATTGAAGTTGTATGAGATAGCCAACTGGCATGGAGGTTACGAATGGGAAACATAACTATTCCCCAACATAAGGAGCTACCACCTGTCACAAAGGCTTTCCAAGCCCCGCAAAAAAGACTTGATGCATCTGTGAAATTCAGAAGTGAAGCACCGCCGTCTTAACTTTTCAGTTGCTCTTTTATTTCTTGAAAAGACTCTATAGTTTTAGTTAGTTATGGGAAAGAAAGAAGCAATTACTCATCCACTATATATATATATATATGTTTATTTTTGAACAGTTACTCTCTAGACATCATTTGCAAAGACCTGATATTATATGTTTTGAATACAATTTTGTTTTACTGGGAATTGAAATTGCTAGTTGTATATGTGCATCTAGTTTATGGGGATAATTTGATATTATTAAATCTGTGTGTTTGAGTATATCTCTGATGTTTATGCTTATTTATGTGTGTGAGTATACACATTTATCTCTATAATATATTTCACTTTTCAAATA
The DNA here is from genome assembly GCA_007258455.2 of Sequoia sempervirens. Lineage (NCBI taxonomy): Eukaryota > Viridiplantae > Streptophyta > Pinopsida > Cupressales > Cupressaceae > Sequoia > Sequoia sempervirens. The sequence goes on from VDFB02000015.1 coordinate 438,159,254, forward strand.
ATATTTGGCTTATACTTCATTATCATTTCATCTAATTCAAGCTAGTCTTTGTACTAGTATCCTTACTATTTTTCCTTTGCATTTGATATTGAAAATCTTTCTTATATCAAGTTATGCCTTTCTTTCTTTCGAGTTAAAAGCATACAACATGTTTATTTAGTTTTAGTTACATTCATTAAATATCATATACGGGAGTTGTACCTTTCAATTCAGAGGATAATCACCTTCCTAAAGAGGGTTATTATCTAGAATTGTTGGGACAAAGGTACCTTTCCTAGGAAATAAATCTACATTATCTCAAGGTGCCCAATTTGTTAGCCAACACAAATAAATAGTAAAGATTCTAGATAACTTAAAATATTTCATACAACATGCATTAGAGGCACTTAATATAATGGCGAGTGCTAAGAACCTAAAAAACTTGTGCTACACAAAAGTTTGGTTATTGGACCCTTCCATGTATTACTTATCATCAATGGCCACATGGTTTAAGCGAGATGTGAACATCAAGTTCTTAAGAGCCAAGCCTTAAAATTTATGCAATGAAAGATAATAAGTGACTATGAATAAAGCCCACATAACTTAAATTTTGATTTCATTTTTTATTATTATGAATGGGAATCCAATGGTAGAGGTCTTGGTAGACAATATTGAAGGTACTAATTTGATGTTGTAGATTTTGATCTTGATGTTGATTTTGAAACCCTGGATGTAGTTGATTTTGGTCTAGATTTTGAGGATGTGGTTGATGTTGTGGGGTAAGTGCAAAAATATGGGTCCCAAAAAGGGGGCTTAAGTGGCCAATTTTTTTCTGAAATCAGGAAATACTGACCTTGGACGTGAAATTGAGGATAGTTACACTCAAAATTTTGAGATGGAACAAAAAAAAGGATCGAAGTGCTCTGAGTCTACTTTCTAAACTACTAATTTATTTTGAAAATGGTTGAGATTAAGGGGTTCAAAAGAGGGATGTACATAAATTGGTGTTTTTTTTGTTAGAAAAACATAACATAGCAACTCTTGTACGTCCCTAGCATAGTGAAAAAAAATTTAGTATTTCTAAAATTGCTCCAGTGAGAAATTAGCTAATAGTATGTAGTTGATGCATGATTTTTCTAATAATTTTTTAATGAATATTTGATTTTTTACTAAGTTTCTAAGTGCACACTTCCTGAAAAATAGAATTTTGGTCGTGCTACCCCTACAAATTTTGGAAACTAATTGATTTTTTTTGTAAAATTGAGTCTAGTTTCTAAAAATGTAATTTATTTGAAATTTCAATGAACAGTTAAATTTATAACAAAAAAACACCAAACACTACTTTTTTCCAAAAAAGAGACACACAAACAAAATAAATTATAGACGAAAGGCTTAACATTGTCAGAAAGTGAAAAAAATTACATCGTTGGATAGCTAAGAGAGAACCTAACATTACCCAGGTGTTTAATTTGTTCAACATTGAACCATGTGCAATCCTGACAGTGAGCATGAACCCGATTATGTGAAATATTGTAGAATTTGCAAAAACACATCTCCGATCATTAGGAATGCCCTCCAAGCCTTTGGGTTGGTATTCCAAGAAAAATACCAAGCCCAAGTCTTGGGGATTCCCAAAGCAAGATATAACACTTGCACATTATAACGCATGTGCATTATATCTTAGTTTTGACATGGTTTTTGCATTTGTGAGAGACATGTCTAGTAAGACATAACGTGAGTGTGGTATAACATGCTTGCATTATGTCTTTCTTTATGTTAAATGCTACTCTATTGAATGTATGTTTATATATTTGTATGTTTTCATGTATGTATCAATGCATGTATATTGTATGTATGCCTATATGTATGTAAGATTGTATCTACACATGTACATGTATGCTTGTATGTATGTAGGATTGTATGTACATATGTATTATTCTTGTATGTATGTATGTCTTTAGAGGGAGGGAGAATTTTAAGAGAGATAAAGAGAGTTGTCTAGGTAGGGTGGGAGGGAGAGAGGGAGAGAGGGAGAGAGAGGTAGTGAGAGAGACTCTGGAGAGAGGGAGAGGGGGTGGAAGAGAGAGTTTAAGAGAGGGAGTGGGAGAGAAGGGGTTGGAGTGAGAGGGACTTAGCTAGGTAGAGATTAGGGAGAGAGAGAGAGGTGGGAGAGAGAGAATTGAGAGAGGGAGAGAGATGAGAGAGTTATGTATGTGGGGTGCCAAAGGGAGAGACTTGAGAGTGTTAGGGGGGCTGAGAGGGAGATACTTGAGAGATAGGTAGTGAGAGGGAGTGCGAGAGAGAGGAAGTGGGAGAGAGAGGGAGTGAGAGTGAGAGACCTAAGAGAGGGAGAGGGTGTGGGAGGGAGTGACCTAAGAGAGGGAGAGATAGAGTGGGGTGGAGTGAGAGGAACTTATCTAGGTGGGGTGGGAGGGATAGAGAGAGAGGAGAGAGAGAGAGTTACCTAGGTAGGTTGCCAAAGGGAGAGACCTAAGAGAGAGAGAGAGGGGGTGGGAGCGAGAGACCTGAGAGAGAGGGAGAGAGAGGGAGTGGCAGAGAGTGGGAGGGAGATAGAGAGAGATAGATAGAGGGAGTGAGAGAGGGTGGTAGGGATTTATTTTGCGAGAGGTACGTAGAAAGAGGGAGAGGGTAGATAGAGACAATTAGAGAGGGTAGGAGAGAGAGAGGGAGAGAGAGGTGAGATGTATATATAGAGAGAAAGGGATAAGGGTTGAGGGTATAGGGTTCAGGGATTAGGGTGGAGGACCTATTGGGTTGATGGTTTAGGGTATTAGGGTTTAAGGGTTGAGGGTCCAATGTATAGGGTAGAGGGTATAGGGGTTGAGGGATTAGGGTTTAAGGGTTGAGGGTTGAGGGTTGAGGGTTTAGGGATTAAGGTTTGAGGGTTTATGGATTAGGGTAGAGAGTTTTCTTAGATTTAATGGTTTAAGGGTTGAGGGATTAGGGTTTAGGGTAGAGGGTTTAGGGTTGAGGGTAGAGGGTAGAGGGTAGAGGGTTTAAGGGTTTATGGTTTAAGGGTTGAGGGTTGAGGGTTTAGGGTTTAGAGTTTAGGGTTGAGTGTTTAAGGGTTTAATGGTTGAGGGTTTAGGGTAGATAGGGAGAGATTGATGGATAGAGAGATGGATAGAGAAGTGAGGTAGAGAGGAGATAAGAGGAGGGAGGCACAAAGATATCTGAGGATTGAGGATCCAATGTATAGGGTAGAGGGTTGATAATTGAGGGTATAGGGTTGATGACCTATAGGGTTGAGGGATTATGATATTGGGTTGAGGGTATATGGTTGAGAGATTAGGGTTGAGGGTACATATGGTTGAAGGATTGGGTTTGAGAATCCTATGTATAGGGTAGAGGGTATCGGGGTTGAGGGTTTAGGGTTTGAGGGTTGAGGATTGAGGGATTAAGGGTTGGGGGTTTAATTTATATGGTAGAGGGTAGAGGGTAGAGGGTTTAAGGGTTGAGGGTTGAGGGTATAAGGTTGAGGGTAGAGGATTGAGGGTATAGGGTTGGGTGATTAGGGTTGAGGGTCCAATGTGTAGGGTAGAGGATATAGGGTTGAGGGATTAGGGTTTGAGGGTTGAGGGATTAAGGGTCAAGAGGGTTGATGGATTAGGGTAGAGAGTTTACTAAGTGGGTTCAAGGGTTTAAGGGTTGAGGGATTAGGGTTGAGGGTAGAGGGTAGAGGGTTTAAGGGTTGAGTGTTTAAGGGTTTAAGGGTTGAGGGTATACGGTTGAGGGATTAGGGTAGAAAGGGAGGGATGGAGGGATAAGTGAGATAGAGAGAAGGAGAGAAGAGGAGAGAGGTACAAAGATATATGAGGGTTGAGGATCCAATGTATAAGGTAGAGGGTTGAGAATTGAGGGTATAGGGTTGAAGCCCTATAGGGTTGATGGTTTCGGGTATTGGGATTAGATTATATGTTTGAGGGATTAGGGTTGAGGGTACATATGGTTGAAGGATGAGGGTTGAGGGTCCAATGTATAGGGTATAGGGTATAAGGATTTAGGGATTAGGGTTTAAGAGTTAAGGGCTGAGGGTTGAGGGATTAAGGGTCAAGAGGGTTGAGGGATTAGGGTAGAGAGTTTACTAAGTGGTTTTAAGGGTTTAAGGGTTGAGGTTAGAGGGTATTGGGTTGAGGGTAGATGGTAGATGGTTTAAGGGTTTAGGGTTTAGGGTTGAGTGTTTAAGGGTTTAGGGTTGAGGGATTAGGTTAGAGAGGGAGGGATGGATGGATAAAGAGATGGAGGGAGAAGTGAGATAGAAAGGAGAGAAGAGGAGGAAGGGACAAAGATATATGAGGGTTGAGGATCTAATGTATAGAGTAGAGGGTTTAGAATTGAGGGTATAGGGTTGAGAGATTAGGGTATAGGGTTGAGGGTACATATGGTTCATGGATTGGGTTGAGAGTCCAATGTATAGGGTAGTGGGTATTAGGGTTGATGGTTTAATGTATAGGGTAGAGGGTTGAGGGTTTAAGGGTTGAGGGTTGAGGGTAGAGGATTGAGGGTATAGGGTTGGGGGATTAGAGTTGAGGGTCCAATGTATAGGGTATATGGTATAAGGGTTGAGGGATTATGGTTTAATGGTTGATGGTTGAGGGTTGAGGGATTAGGGTAGAGAGTTTACTAAGTGGGTTTAATGGTTTAAGGGTTTAGGGATTGGGATTGAGGATAGAGGGTTTAAAGGTTTATGGTTTAAGGATTGAGCATTTAGGGTTTAGGGTTTAGGGTTGAGTGTTTAAGGGTTTAAGGGTTGAGGGTATATGGTTGATGGATTAGGTTAGAGAGGGAGGGATGGATGGAGGGAGAGATGGATGGATAAGTGAGATAGAGAGAAGGAGAGAAGAGGAGGGAGGGACAAATATATATGAGGGTTGAGGATCCAATGTATAGGGTAGAGGGTTGAGAATTGAGGGTATAGGGTTTAGGCCCTATAGAGTTGATGGCTTAGGGTATTGAGTTTAGAGTATAGGTTTGAGGGATTAGGGTTGAGGGTAAATATGGTGGAAGGATGACGTTTGAGGGTCCAATGTATAGGGTAGATGGTATAGGGGTTGAGGGATTAGGGTTTAAGGGTTAAGGGTTGAGGGTTTAGGGATTAAGGGTCAAGAAGGTTGAGGGATTAGGGTAGAGAGTTTATTAAATGGGTTTAAGGGTTTAAGGGTTGAGGGATTATGGTTGAGGTATTAGGGTTGACGGTAGAGGGTATAGAGTTGAGGGTAGAGGCTAGATGGTTGAAGGGTTGAGGGTTTAGGGTTTAGGCCAGTTTAGGGTTGAGTTTTTAAGGGTTGAGGGTTTAGGTTTGAGGGATTAGGGTAGAGAGGGAGGGATGGATAGATAGAGAGATGGAGGGAGAAGTGAGATAGAGAGAAGGAGAGAAGGAGAGAAGATGAGGGAGGGACAAAGATATATGAGGGTTGAGGATCCAATGTATAGGGTTGAGGTATTAGGGTAGTAGGTTGAGGGTATAAGGTTGAGGGATTATGGTTGAGGGTACATATGGTTGAAGGATTGGGGTTGAGAGTCCAATGTATAGGGTAGAGGGTATTGGGGTTGAGGGTTGAGGGTTTAGGGTTTGAGGGTTGAGGATTTATGGATTAAGGGTTGAGGATTGATAATTGAGGGTTGAGGGTTTAATGTAGAGGGTAGAGGGTAGGGGGTAGAGGGTTTAAGGGTTGAGGGTTGAGGGTTTAAGGTTGAGGATAGAGGATTGAAGGTATAGGGTTGGGGGATTAGGGTTGAGGGTTCAATGTATAGGGTAGAGGGTATAGGGGTTGAAGGATTAGGGTTTAAGGGTTGAGGGTTGAGGGTTGAGGGTTGAGGGTTGAGGGATTAAGGGTCAAGAGGGTTTATGGATTAGGGTAGAGAGTTTATTAAGTGGGTTTAAGGGTTGAGGGATTAGGGTAGAGGATTGAGGGTAGAGGGTAGAGGGTTTAAGGGTTTAAGGGTTTAGGGTTTAGGGTTTAAGGGTTGAGAGTTTAGAGTTTAGGGTTTAGGGTTGAGTGTTTAAGGGTTTAAGGGTTGAGGTTATATAGTTGAGGGATTAGGGTAGAGAGGGATGGATGGATGGAGGGAGATATGAAGGGATAAATGAGATAAAGAGAAGGAGAGAAGAGGAGGGAGGGACAAATATATATGAGGGTTGAGGATCCAATGTATAGGGTAGAGGGTTGAGAATTGAGGGTATAGGGTTGAGGCCCTATAAGGTTTAGGGTTTATGGTATTGGGTTGAGAGTATAGGTTTAAGGGATTAGGGTTAAGGGTACATATGGTTGAAAGATGAGGGTTAAGGTCCTATGTATAGGGTACAGGGTATAGGGGTTGAGGGATTAGGGTTTAAGGGTTGATGGTTGAGGGTTGATGGATTAATGATCAAGAGGGTTGAGGGATTAGGGTAGAGAGTTTACTAAGTGGGTTTAATGGTTTAAGGGTTGAGGGTAGAGGGTATTTGGTTGAGGGTAGAGGGTAGAGGTTTAAGGGTTGAGGGTTTAGGGTTTAGGGTTTAGGGTTGAGTGTTTAAGGGTTTAAGGGTTGAGGGATTAGGGTGGAGAGGGAGGGATGGATAGATAGAGAGATGGAGGGAGAAATGAGATAGAGAGAAGGAGAGAAGAGGAGAGAGGGACAAAGATATATTAGGGTTGAGGATCTAATTTATAGGGTAGAGGGTTGAGAATTGAGGATATAGGTTTGACAACCTATAGGGTTGAGGGATTAGGGTATTGGGTTGAGGGATTAGGGTTGAGGGTACATACGGTTGAAGGATTGGGGTTGAGTCTAATGTATAGGGTAGAGGGTATCAGGGTTGAGGGTTTAGGGTTTGAGGGTTGAGGATTGATGGATTAAGGGTTGAGGGTTGAGAATTGAGGGTTGAGGGTTTAATGTAGAGGGTAGAGGGTTTAAGGGTTGAGGGTTGAGGGTTTAAGGTTGAGGGTAGAGGATTAAGGGTGCAGGATTGGGGGATTAGGGTTGAGGTCCAATGTATAGGGTAGAGGGTATAGTGGTTGAGGGAGTAGGGTTGAAGGGTTGAGGGTTGAGGGTTGAGGGATTAAGGGTCAAGAGGGTTGAGGGATTAGGGTAGAGAGTTTAATAAGTGGATTGAAGGGTAGAGGGATTAAGGGTTCTGGGTTGAGGGTAAAGGGTAGAGGGTTTAAGGTTTAAGGGTTTAGGGTTGAGGATTTAAGTGTTAAGGGTAGAGGGTAGAGGGTTAATGGTAGATGGGGGAGAGATAGGAGTGAGTGAGAGAGAGAGAGAGAATTGAGGGTATAGGGTTGAGGACCTATAGGGTTGATGGTTTAGGGTATTGGGTTGAGGGTAGAGGGTAAAGGGTTTAAGGGTTTAGTGTTGATGGTTTAGGGTTGAGGGTAGAGGGTTTAGGGATTAGGGCATAGGTTTGAGGGTACGTGGTTGAAGGATTAGGGTTGAGATTCCAATGTATAAGGTAGAGGGGGTTGAAGGTTGAGGGATTAAGGGTTGAGGGTTGAGAATTGACGGTTGAGTGTTTAATATATAGGTAGAGGGTAGATGGAAGATGGTTTAAGGGTTTAGGGTTTAAGAGTTGAGGGTTGAGGGTTTAAGAGTTGAGGGTTGAGGGTATAGGGTTGAGGGTGAAGTTAGGTTGCCAATTTCACCCACTAGCTTGCCAATTTGGTGAAATTAGCAATGTAGTGGCTTGTTTGGAAAAATGGGTCCAAGAAATGGGGTCTTCTAGTGATTTATAGTGGGTGAAATTATCACCAGGAGACCCCATTTTTTCAAACAAGCCACTACATTTCCAATTTCACTAAATTGGAAAGCTAGTGGGTGAAATTGGAAACCTAACTTGAGAGCAATATAATGAGTGAGTGAGAGAGAGAGACTTGAGAGAGAGAGGGAGAGGGGATAGGAGGGAGAGACTTGAGAGAGAGAGAGGGAGGGAGTGGGAGAGATAGAGGGTATAGGATAGAGGGTATAAGGGTTAAGGGTAGAGGGTATAGGGTTAAGGGTAGAGGGGAGATAGATAGAAGGAGTGAGTGAGTGACATAGAGTTGAGAGAGGGACAGAGGGTAGGAGGGAGAGACTTGAGAGAGAGAGGTAGGGAGTGGAAGAGAGATAGAGGGTACAAGATAAAGGGTATAAGAGTAGAAGGGAGAGAAAGACTTGAGAGAGGAATAGGGGTAGGAGGTGGAGACTTGAGAGAGGGATGTGGGGTAGGAGGGAGAGACTTGAGAGAGAGGGAGGGAGGGATAAGTGAGATAGAGAGGAGAGAAAGAGGGAGGGACACATATATATGAGGGTTGAGGATCCAATGTATAGGGTAGAGGGTTGATAATTGAGGGTATAGGGTTGAGGACCTATAGGGTTGATGGTTTATAGTTTAGGGTTTAGGACCTACATTTGGTTGAAAAATTAGGGTTGAGGGTACATATCGTTGAAGTATTAGAGTTGAGGGTCTAATGTATAGGGAAGAGGTTATCAAGATTGAGGGTTTAGGGTTTGAGGATAGAGGGTAGAAGGTTTAAGGTTTAGGGTTGAGGTTTTAGGGTTTAGGATTTGAGGGTTTAGGTTTTAGGTTTTAGGGTTTAGGATTGAGGGTAGAGGGTTGAGGGTTTAAGGTTAGAGGGATTAAGGGTTTTGGGTTGAGGGTATAGGGTAGAGACAAAGAGAGAAAATAAATCTATAAAAAAATCTACTTTCTCATAATGCGAGCACGTTGTGAAGTAGTGGAGATATGGTCTTTTTTTAGCAAGAAATAGCGTGCTCGCATTATAATGCGAGCATGTTTTGGCTTGCTCTAAAAATGGTAAAAAACTCAAGATACTCATGATCTCAAGGACCACATTTTTCATATTCTCCTAGTTTTGCATGTGAAAAATAGCTTTTTGATGATGTTGTGAAGTGTACATGCATGTATTTCGCATTCCAACACCTTTTTCATGATCTTTCCACCACCTTTACATGAAATAGAAAAATTTTCATGTTGAAAGGCATATAATATCAATTGAAGTCTGAATTCCATTCAAAAGTGATATACAATTGAATTTTGGAGGGGAACAAGCTTTTGAAAAAGTCAAATTGTTGAGGAGTTTAAAGAAAGAAGAAGCAAAGGCTACATAATTGGGTAGAACCCCTCCATGTGAAACTTTGGTTGTTTAGGTATGTGAAGTCTTTACACATTTTCTTTCATTCTATTATGGCTTGCTTTCATTTTTATTATTTTGCATATTCCATGTTGATCATTGTTTGTTTGTCATTATAACCTTAGCTTGTCAATGCACATTTTAAATTACACAATTCTTTGCACTTTCCAATTACATTTTTAAACCACATCGAGCTTTGAGGCATTTTGTTATTTAACAATTGACTTACCTTGTGTATGCTTCCAAATTTTGTATACACATATACATGACATAAGTTACAAGGAAGTAAAATAAAGCATCATTTCTCAATCATTTATTATGGATGTGCATACCACTCTCTAAAGCTTTCATTTTGGTATATGCATGGGGGATGTTGGAAAATGTAGTTGAATTTGGTTTTACACCTACAATTTGCATATGCTTGAAAATTTCTAAATCATTTTCAATAAATCTATTTTTTGCATATCTTGCAATCATTGTAGTTTGTGAGGACATATCTCATTGAGGTATTTTTTCAAACAGTTATACCAAGCAGTTGATTTCCTTGTCTATGCTACCAAATTTTCCATACATGTCTCTAAAAAATTGGAATATACCCCTCCCACATTAATAGATATTTGAATCTATTTTGGTTTTTATCTCTATTTCTAAATTTACCTCATCACTAAACCTACCTCATCACTTATGTTGTGATATATTTTAAATGTTTCCTTGATTAGTCTACCTACAAGGGATTCTAACCCTTCTCTCCACTATTTCAAGAATATTTATTCAAGGCTAAGTTAGCAACATGGGGAAAGGTGCAGCCTATCTTGCAATCATGGCTCAAAATGGAAGCATGGACAAGGCATTTGAATTGTTTGACAATAATGTTTTTGTATAAATGTATGCAAAATGTGGTAGCATTGACAAGGTAGGGGAAATGTATGCCTCATAGAAATGGGGTCTCATGGTGATATACATCACGTGAGACCCCATTTCTATGAGGCATACACTGCCCCTACTTTCTCAACCCTACCACATTGACAAGCTAGTGAGCTTGAAAAGATAGTGAACTCACTCACTAGCTTGCCAATGCGGTAGGGTTGACAAGGTAGGGGCAGCGTATGCCTCATAGAATTGGGGACTCGCTATGATTATATCATAGCGAGTCCCCAATTCTATGAGGCATACGCTGCCCCTACCTTGTCAACCCTACCGCATTGGCAAGCTAGTGAGTGAGCTAGCTTGCCATTGCTCCACTAGCTTTCTAATGCGGTAGGTTTGAGAAGGTAGGGGCAACGTATGCCTCACAGAAATGGGGTCTCATGGTCATCGTGACATATCACCGTGAGTCCCCAATTCTATGAGGTATACATCATGGTGACCGTGAGAACCCATTTTTATGAGGCATACACTGCCCCTACCTTCTCAACCCTACCACATTGGTAGGCTATGCCTAATAGAAATGGGGTCTCACCGTGCCTGCCAATGCGGTAGGGTTGAGAAGGTAGGGGAAGTGTATGCCTCATAGAAATGGGGTCTCATAGTCACCATGATGTATGCCTCATAGAATTGGGGACTCACAGTGATATGCCACGATGACTGTGAGACCCCATTTCTATGAGGCATACGCTGCCCCTACCTTCTCAACCCTATCACATCACTGTGAGACCCCATTTCTATGAGGTATACGTTTCCCCTACCTTCTCAACCCTACCACATTGACAAGCTAGTGAGCTTGGCAAGATACTCACTATCTTGCCAAGCTCACTAGCTTGTCAATGCGGTAGGGTTGAGAAGGTAGGGGCAGTGTTGTTGGAAATAGGATGCCATTTAATTGCAAATCCTAAACATTAATTATTTCATGTATCTCCTAACTTCTTGGAATGTGTTCAACAAAACTAAGATTAGGATGAGATTATTATTTGGATGAAATAAATCATGAAATTGACATTTGTAGTTATTCCTAAATAATAGGAGCATGTGGGTGCACACATGGTAAGGTGACACTCACCTTGTGTTCAATTAACTATTCAGAGTAAGAGATAACACTTCTGAATGCATGTAAAGATCCTAGGAGTTAGGATTTGATGTTTGCATGTTTGAGTTCATAATCAGTTTAGTTTAGTTTAGTTTAGTTCAGTTCAGTTATGGTTCAGTTATCTTTAGTTGCATGCAAGTGCATGTTGGTTATTTTGAGTTGCATGTAGTTAGCTTCAGTTAACTTGGAATCCATGGCTAATGACTTGAGTTGTATGATAGATAACATGGACTACCTCTAGTTAATAGGGGATGACCATTCTTGCATGAATGGTGTTGAGTAAATGTTTTAGTTAACTATAAATCACTTGGATCCAACTTGGGCACCCAAGATTCTTTATTGGATTTACCTCTCATGCATGATAAAATATTTTTGAAGGATCAGTTAAGTAGGATTACTTAAGGGTGCCAACTTTGAGGAAGAGCTTTGGAATTATCACTGAAGTGAAGGAGAAGTTGTAGCTTTAGTTTGGGACACCCAAATGCATGAAGCACATGTTGTAAGCTTTAGTCTTCACTGAATAACTCAACTTGAAGGAATATAGCCTACCTTTTCAAGGGCTTGAACTTGTGCATTGTAATTATCACCATTTGGAGATTACAAGGTTGCATATTGTCTCTATATCTCATTCAAGTTGAATAGAGTTTTCATAATTGTTATTATAGGTGTGAAGAAGATTAGTAAAGACAGAAGAAGGATTCTCAATCAAGAATTGGAGCTATTGTAATTCAAAGATTGAATAATAGAATAATTCTTGGTGGAGTTTTTTCCCAAAAGGGTTTCTCCACGGTATATCTTGTGTGATCTTCCTAATATCCTGTCTAGTTCTTCTATCAAATTATCTCTACATTCTACAACAGTAAAATGGATTAATCAAGATAATCACCCACAAAGAATATATGTAACAAAGAAAAGACTTACTTAGATCAGCAATATTAAAGTTTTGCAAAGTATTAAGCTAAGAAAAAACCTCATTTTTCAACATTTGGTATCAGAGCTGAGGTTGGGTAGAGTATTGGGAAGCCTCTCTCTTAAAATATTGGAGGTTTTTTGGCTTAGTGGGAGCTCTTATTATTTTTGTTATTTGCTGATTTTGGAATTAATTTTTGTTACAATGAATTCAAGGTTAGAGATTGAAAGGTTCAATGGTTCTAACTATGAAATGTGGAATTAAAAATGGAAGATCTTCTTGAAGAAATAGATCAGTGGTTAGTGGTTAATAATGAGACAAAGACACCTACAACTATTTCAGATGAAGATTGGGCTAAGTTGGATAAGAAGGAAAGAGGAACAATAAGGTTATGTCTTGCTGATGTTGTTCTTTTAAATGTTTCAGTGGAAAACAGTGCATATAAATTATGGAAAAGAATAGGGGATATTTATCAAACTAAGAGTCTCACCAATAAGTTGTATCTGAAAAGGTAGTTGCATTCATTGAAAATGAAAGATGGTGAATCTGTTGTACAAAATTTAAATGCTTTCAATTTAATTCTCAGTCAGTTAGCATTTGTAGATGTAAAGCTAGAGGATGAGGATAAGTGCATTTTATTACTTTGTTCTTTACCAGATTCTTGGGAAAATCTAATTGTTGCAATTAGTGGTAATGGTGCAGATCCAAAGATGGACAACATTATTCCTACTCTCCTATCAGAGGAGATGAGGAGGAAGTCTAAGGAGGAAATCCAAGATGCCTTGTTTGTAAAAATTAGGCCTAAGAAAAAGAAGCCTAAGGGAAACAAGGAAGGGAAGGGTAAGTCAGAAGGACGGAGTAAGGTAAAGTGTTGGAACTATGGGAAACCAGGACATGTGAAGAAGGATTGTTAGAACAAGAAAGAGAGTTCTAATTCTTCTATAGAGGAGTCCTCAGATAATAGTAATGATGCATTGGTTATTTCAGCTAATATTGTTTATGATAACTCTATGCTTCATGTTTTAGAGTAATCTTCATGGAGAGGATGACAGTCACGATGCCATGTGTAACTCGGTACCATGATTCAGTGGGAGTTGTTGGCAGTGACTTGGATGCATCATTGGTAAGGTTATCTCCATGTGATTAGAGATATGATTTCTTGGTTTAGAGTATATTTGTTATTGATGTCATGGTTTACTCTTGATATGCATTTAGAGTTTGGCATATTACATGGTTCTCTTGTGACTAGGGTGTATAAGTATGTTATGGTGCATGTGATCTCCTAAGAGGAGATGGTTTGGTTAGATCATGGATGTCATGTTTATGTTCTTGATTCATGATTGGAGCTTTGACAATGATCTTGTGTAGTTCTCTTAAGTTTTGGGTACATTAATCATTTGCTTGATTACTTCATGAAAGTGTTGTGTTGCATTTGGAGTTTGGCATGGATTGGTTGGTTACAGATCCTCATGGATACTTGGAGAAATAGGTGAGGCTGGAATTCTCTTATGGTAAGAGACTTTTGCTGGAATGGTTACTTGTAAGAAAAAAATTTCAATCGAAAAGACTGGGGAGCCTACACCTTGCTTGAATGTGAATTCAACACACTTGGTGGTTTAGCATGCCTCTAAAGAGGTGGTTTGGATATAGAAGCTTGGGAAAGGTATTGGTTTGGTTGATAATGGGAAGGTATTAATTAAGAAAGTTAACTCTTTAATTAATGTTATAGATTATCTTATGAAACCATACAGATAAGTTCTCTTGGTATTAATCATTTGCTTGGAAGCTTCATGATTATGCAAGGTGCATTTGAAGTTAGCATGGTTTGATTAGTTGGTGCAAGAAGGCCCTTGGCCTTGAGTCTTGTACTTGTTTTATTATTCCTTGTTTAGAATAATTGCAATGTATAATGTCAAGTGGGAGAATGTTGGAAATAGGATGCCATTTAATTACAAATCCTAAACATTAATTATTTCATGTATCTCCTAACTTCTTGGAATGTGTTCAACAACACTAAGATTAGGATGAGATTATTATTTGGATGAAATAAATCATGAAATTCACATTTGTAGTTATTCCTAAATAATAGGAGCATGTGGGTGCACACATGGTAAGGTGACACTCACCTTGTGTTCAGTTAACTATTCAGAGTAAGAGATAACACTTCTGAATACATGTAAAGATCCTAGGAGTTAGGATTTGATGTTTGCATGTTTGAGTTCAGAATCAGTTTAGTTTAGTTTAGTTTAGTTCAGTTTAGTTATGGTTTAGTTATCTTTAGTTGCATGCAAGTGCATGATGCATGTATGTTGGTTATTTTGAGTTGCATGTATTTAGCTTCAGTTAACTTGGAATGCATGGTTAATAACTTGAGTTGTATGACAAATAACAAGGACTACCTCCAATTAATAGGGGATGACCATTCTTGCATGAATGGTGTTGAGTAAATGTTTCAGTTAACTATAAATCACTTGGAGCCAACTTGGGCGCCCAAGATGCTTTATTGGATTGACCTCTCATGCATGATAAGATATTTTTGAAGGCTCAGTTAAGTAGGATTACTTAAGGGTGCCAACTTTGAGGAAGAGCTTTGGAATTATCACCGAAGTGAAGGAGAAGTTGTAGCTTCAGTTTGGGACACCCAAATGCATGAAGCACATGTTGTAAGCTTTAGTCTTCACTGAATAACTCAACTTGAAGGAATATAGCCTACCTTTTCAAGGGCTTGAGCTTGTGCATTGTAATTATCACCATTTGGAGATTACAAGGTTGCATATTGTCTCTATATCTTCATTCAAGTTGAATAGAGTTTTCATAATTGTTATTGCAGGTGTGAAGAAGATTGGTAAAGACAAAAGAAGGATTCTCAAGCAAGAATTGGAGCTATTGTAATTCTGAGATTGAATAATAGAATAATTCTTGGTGGAGTTTTTTCCTGAAAGGGTTTCTCCACGATATATCTTGTGTGATCTTTCTAATATCCTGTCTAGTTCTTCTATCAAATTCTCTCTACATTCTATAATAGTAAAATGGATTAATCAAGATAATCACCCACAAAGAATATATGTAACAAAAAAAAGACTTACTTAGATCAGCAATATTAAATTTTTATAGAGTATTAAGCTAAGAAAATACCTCATTTTTCAACAAGTATATGCCTCATAGAAATGGGGTCTCATGGTATATCACCATGAGACCCCATTTCTATGAGGCATACATTGCCCTACCTTCTCAACCCCACCACATTGGCAGGCTAGTGAGCTCACTAGCTTGCTAATGCACCACTAGCTTACCAAGGCATTTGAATTGTTTGACAAGGCATTTGAATTATTTGACAAGGAATTTGAATTCACATGCCTTGTCCATGCTTCCATCTTGAGCCTATCTTGCAATCCTGGCATGCCACATTACCACATTTTTTTAAGATATTCCATAAAAAAAATCATGTGACCTTTGTCTATGCTAGAAATACTCATCTACAAGATGATTGTAAGTATTTTGTATGAAGCCTTGAATGACATATATTTCATTTATTTGTATGGATTCAATTTTTAGGAACTAATATTCATCTCATTACCATGCTATAGGTAAAATTATCCACCATGCTGAGGAAAACAAACAAGGAATAAACCAACAGATGAAAGTATGAAACCAAGAAAACAAAGGAGAGAGAACAGTTGAGGGAATATTGTGAAAAGAAGAAATTGGATACGATTGATAAAAAAAATCCAATTGAAGAGGAACCTCAACCATCAAAAAGAGAACAGGCATTGGCAGGACAAAGGGCACAAATGTGAAAGCATCGTGGTAAGATAGATTCAGATACCGTAGTTGGAGACACACCCTCTAGCACAAGTGAATACAAAGGGACACCATTAAGCACAAGTGAATATAGAGGGACACCATCTATCGCAAGTGAATATGGAAGGACAACATCTACTACAAGTGAATATGGTTGGACACCATCCACCACATCTCAAGTTAAGAGTACATCATCACTCGGATTTGATGAAGAAGGTTCACCATCATCCCCATGTGAACCTCAAGGTATGTCTTCTACTCCACCCTCGATTGAAGATATGCAATCTAGACCACCTCAATTAAATATTGATGAAATTCCTAATGTTGAGATGTATGTACCTAGGAGAACACCACCTAGAATTTTGTGTAGAAAGTCAAAGTATTTGATTAATATTGATGAGGATATTTTACAGTACACGGAAGGTAAGATTCCAACACACACTTGTAGAAGATATGCTGATAAGATTTGGAAATTCTTCTTCGAAAGGCTAAATGAGACCACAAGATGTCAACTATTTTTTTAAATAATGTGGAGTATAAAGTATAGAAACATCATGAAGACTCTTGGGTTGAGAACATCGAATGCTTCAAGTGAAAACACTATTGTGAAAAATCTAATGGATGATTATGAGAGTGTGGGTAAGACCTCACGCTCAAAGGATAGTAATGTCACCTGACGTGTCATTACATCGTCTTTGGTAAGTAGTCAAACAAAGAGAGCTTGTCTCATTAGAAAGATGAGTGAACAAATGAGAATTAGTAGAAAAGCTTTATCAAGAGTCGTTCAAAGGCAACAAAGAATTGAGGCCACTGATTCAAATGAATTATGGGCATTCTCAGGGAGACTACCACGAAAAGACAAAAAAACTGTTGAAGCATTAAGAACACTAATTGAAGAGTATTGGAAGAATAACACAAGGCCATCTTCGAATAAAAAGGATGTGGTAAGGAGAATCGGTAGTTAGAACCGTGAGCCACATCCAAAGCATTTTTTGGATACGACTCAAACCCAATTTTTTCATAAATTTCAACAAGATTATTCTCAAATTAGTATTTGTCAAATATATTTTGAAATGCTTAAACCTTTTTATGTCAAGATAAATCACACACGCACTACTTGTTGTTGTAGACTACATATTGAATTCTCTAACCATTATGATGTTTATCATTCTATATGTTTAGATTTGCATACTAACAATGTTTTGTAGGATTGTGGCATAGAAGCCCCACCAACATCTTCAAGAGAGTTCTTATCAAAAAAAATATTTGAAATAGAGGATGGCCAAATATTCTACAGGACAACATGCTTGGTTGGTTCATGCAAGCATTGCGGTGGCTTGCAGCGTATGCCAGTATGTCAACATATGGAAAGCACATATGAGGTGGGACATAAACTATTAGAGTCTAGGAAGTATAAAACAATGGCATACATTAAAAAAGATGGTAATCAAGCAAAAATGTGTGATTTGGTTATTCAGAAGATTCCAGTGTATCAGTTTATGTCCATGTTTCATGAAAAAATAGTGTATGAGTATGCAAGGCATACCCATAGAGCCCGATGGTTGGACACACAATTCAAACTATGCAAGGACACCTTTCCAGTTGGAAACATAGTATTAGTGGTTGAATTTGTAGAGAACTACACTCTACAGCCACAACGTGAGGTGAAGTCACAATATTACAACTCCACAAAGGTTTCAATATTTGTGCATAACATTCATTCATGCATATGATAGTATAGAGAACCAAAGGAAGGTATTGAGGTAGTATCACTTTTATATTAGTGATGATCACACACATTCTCTAGAGTTTGTGCAAGGTTGTTTCCAGATGTTCTATAGTGATTTGGCTCAGAGGGGCATAACATACAATCGACATATAATATGGTCGAATAATTATGCAACACAGTTCAAGAACTCACACATGTTTTACTAGTTGAGTAGGATACATGTCATTACAGGTGTTCAACATATATGGAAATTTTGTGAGGCCGGGCATGGAAAGGGGGAGCATGATGGTGTCAGAGCATGTGTGAAAAGAGCATTAGCACAAGAAGAGTTAAAGTATAAATACAATGCAAAGTTGACAGATGCAAAATCAATCATCAAGTGGTGTAATGCTTCGATGGGTCTAGGTAATGAAGGTATGTCTTCAGTTCATAGATTTTTTTGGTTGATGGATGATATTAACATTGCACCATATGAGGATTGTTGTACACTAATAGGATCGAGTGAGCTAAACTCTTTCCTTAGCTCAAATGCAAGTTTATAGAGTATTAATACATGGAATATGGCATGCTTTTCTTCTTCATGTATAATGCAAGCCTGGAATGATTGTGAGTCAAAGGAGTGGGTTGAGAAAAGGTTGACAAGTTATCTTAGTCCACTTCACATGTATTTCCCTTTGACGACATTGGAAATAACATAGATGGAATCATCAATCGACTTTGACCACATATCAAGAGATTTTCTGCACATATCAGTGCAGGGCATGTTTATGTAATTATTGCAGATGAAGACAATGAAAAGGGAACAAACTATTACTTGTGTCATTGTGTTGAGGCCAAAAATAAATTAGAGGCCCCAATTATAGATGGAGAAAACATCGAATACCCTACAGGATCAGTTGTTGTTATTGGAATGTGGCTTAGAAGGTGCCCACATAAGAGTATTAAATATTGGTTGTTTCAAGACTTAAATGACATGCATCATAAGATTCTTCATTACTCAAACCTTGTCGTGGCATATAATATTAGTTTGAACAAATATGGGGGTAAACCTTTGAACAAGACCTTGTGGAAGGTCTATGAATCTAACCATGAAACAATACTTGACACAATAAAGAGTAGAGCAGACTCAAATGGTTTGTTGGATTAATTTGTAAGTATGCACATTGGTTATTATTAATTTATACTTGTATGCACATTAATTTTTTTGATGCCAATGCTATCATATTCTTTTAATTTTCCTATTTGTAAGTAACCTACTAAAAATTGATTGGTGTCCCCTTGCAGAAAATGTTGATTTATGAGCCATCCAAGAGAATCTTAGCCAAAAAAGCAATGCAACATCTTTATTTTAATGATCTTGAAAAATCTCAATTATGATTTTAATCCATTATAAAAGTGTGTGTGAAGCTTGGTGAGGGAATTTCAAGTTATTCATTTGAAGTTAAACTTATCATGAGCACCTATGATATAGACATTATAAGAGCATCTCGAATTTCAAGTTATTCTATTCATGAGAGGTGTTGTGTGCAATAGGTATCTTGGAACTCCCAGTGAAGATGTATGACCATGAGTGACTAAGTTAAGAGACTAGAATTCCTATCTTCAATGGAAAGATCAAGATTTATGCATTGTTGTTCCCGAGTTGGAACCAAATGGTGTGGATTTGTTGTCTGTAAGTGCCTTCCATCTATTTTCATTTCATTTCAATTTTGGATGTTCTTTATTTTTCTTCTTTTACTTTGCCTATTTGTAAGTAAACTACTAAAAATTGATTGGTCTCTCTTTGCAAAAAATGTTGATTTATGAGCCATCGAAGAGAATCTCAGCCAAAAAAGCAATGCAACATCCTTATTTTGATGATCTTGAAAAATCTCAATTTTGATTTGAAGCCATTATAAAAGAGCGTGTGAAGCGTAGCGAGGGAATCCCAAGTTATTCATTTGGATTTAATGTCATCATGAGAACTTATGATGTAGAAATTATAAGAGAATCTCAAATGTATGAGTGACACTGTAAAAGATCTGTGAGAATGAAGTACCTAAGGCATTATGCCTATGGTGCAAGGCACCTTAGCCTTCATTTTGTAAAAGGGGTTTAGTATGTAGTGTCTTTATGTTTAAGGTCATTTTTTTTTTTTTAAATAAGGTTTTTAAGACCATGTTGCAATTTTTTGGGTCGGTTTTGGTTAGGAGTCATTTTGAGTCAATTTGGTCAAGTTGCAAAAATTGTAAAAAAGTTGCATAGTAACTTTTACATTTTTGATGTAAAAGGGATGTTAAAAGTTAGTTGTAGTCAGTTGGATATGGTTGGAAAAGGTTAAATATGATTTTTAATGGTTGAAACAAGGGTTAGATGTACATTTTGAGGATTGAATAACAAAGATTCACTATTTTTTGTGTTTTCCTACATTGAATTTTGTTGCTACAACTTGTACATTTTGGTATGGCCTGGAAGTGCTCATTTGTGCATTGGAATTGATGAATGGTTAAACTACCTTTCATTTTCATCTTGTCTCATTTGATTTCATTAGGATTTGAGTGATTTATAGTGATTTTTTTTTTCTCCTTCTGAAAATGGGTTAGAAACCTTGTTTTTGAGGGTTTGAGAGCAAAGATAATGATTTGTGACCAATTCCATCAATGAAAATTCTTAATAATTGGTGGAATGGGTGTAGGTAGGTTGTATTTTATGTTTTTGAAGTTTTCAAGAGCAAGGATGAGGATTTGGGAAAATTTGGTTGATGTCGTAGTTGGTTTACTTCATGTTTTTAAGCAAAAGTGATGCATAGAAGTAGGGTTTTGTAGAAGAGTTGATTGGAGACCATTGTAGGGGATGGGGATTGCATGTTCAGACCTAATTTGAAATTTCTAAGGTTTTGGAATGGATATTTGATGTTTAGAGTGTGAAAAACCAATAAGTGCCTTATTGAGGGAGCCTAATTAGGCTTATTTCAAGGTGTAGCAAAATTTTTTTGGCCCTTTTGTTCCAAAGTAACCCAACCTACAATTGAAGTATGTTTCAAAAGAGGATAATGGGTACTCAAATCTGTAAAAAAGTTTCTAGGTATGGGATGGGGTTTGGAAATTATGCTTGAAAAACCTTTTTTGTTGTGCTACTAGGAAGAATGTCAATTTGTGAAGGAATTCATTGAGTTTGAAGCATTAAGACTTTGTCAAGAGTTGGTTGAGTTAGTTTTTGTTTTGATACCCTGCTTTGAATTAGTTTACAAGGACAAGCACTTGGGTTTCAGAACAATGTATGAAGCATATTAGACAATTGTAGCACAAACAAAAAAATTAGGACAACCAAATAAATCTCATTTTATTGTAAACATCATATTATTAATATAGTGAATGTAATAATGTTTGATGGTTACTAATCATTATTTTTCTTCTTTTACTCTCTCCCTATTATAACTAGCACCAATTGAATAACTTATTATAAAAACTTCATTTATTAAAACAAATCAACCTAATGATTATATATCGATATCAATATAGCATACAGTCTATTGAAATAAACACTTGTAATAAGATTTACTCAAATATTGAAATTTATTGTTGCACTCAAATGTTTTTAATTCAAGCTACGTAATCCCTTAACAGTCCAAATTGCAAAAGGGCAACAATGTTTGACGGCATGTTACCCGGATACTGTGTTAGTTACAGACATTTTTTCTAGGGTATCAGGATCACGTAGGGCACCTCTACAATAACCTCTCTCAGTTTTTGTTATCTCAGAGTCATTTTTCCATGGTGTCCAATTTTGACTTGATGGAAAAAGTGTCAATTGCAAGTAATGTAAAATTGCAAAGTGGTGCAACTTTCGTTCTATAACACATGTAACCAAATAGATTGTTTCAATGTGTCCAAATGAGTACGTTTACACTAGGTATGGTCCTCTTTCACACCCAAACATGCAAAATCACTCTAAGCTACGTCTAACCAAATCAATCCCTTAAGAGTCCAAAGTGCAAAAGGGAAACAATCTTTGATGGGATATTACTCAGAAATCGTGATGCTTAAGAACTCTTCATCTAAGCCTATGAGATCACGTTGGGCCCCTCTACAATAACATCTCTTGGTTTTTTTAATCTTGGAGTCATTTTCCCATGGTGTCATATTTTCACTTGATGGAAAAAGTGTCAAATGCAAGCAGTGTAAAGTTGTAAAGTGGTGCAACTTTCATTTTGCAACTTGTGTGACCAAACAAACTATTCCAATGCATCTAGATGGGTACATTTATGCTATACATGGTCCTCTTTCACACCCAAACATGTGGAATTGCTCCAAGCTATGTTCAACCGACTCGATCCCTTAAGGGTCCAAAGTGCAAAAGGGAAACAATCTTTGACGGGATATTACTCAGAAATCGTGGCATTTACGAAATCCCTATCTAAGACTACAAGATTGCATTGGGACCCTTTACAATAACCTCTCTCAGTTTTTATTTTTTATTTTTTATTTTTTATTTTTATTTTTTTATTTTTATCTTGGAGTGGTTTTCTCTTGGTATCCAATTTTCACTTGATGGAAAAAGTGTCAAATGCAAGTGGTGCAAAGTTGCAAAGTGGTGCAACTTTCATTCTGCAACTCGTGTGACCAAATAGACTATTTCAACATGGTTTTATGGGTGGGTTTATGCTAGGAATGGTTCCCTTTCACATCCAAACATGCAGAATCACTCTTAGCTACATTCAACTAGCAGATCCTTTAAGAGTCCAAAGTGTAAACTGACTGCAATCTTTGATGAGTTGTTACTCGAACACCGTGATACTTAGAAACTTCTCGTTTGAGCCTATGGGATTACATTGGACCCCTCTACAATAACCTCTCTCATTTTTCACTATCTCGGAGGTGTTTTCCCGTGGTGGCGAATTTTCACTTGGGAAAAAAGTTGTCAAATACAAGTAGTTGAAAGTTGCAAAGTGGTGCAACTTTCATTCTGCAACTCATGTGACTAAATGAACTATTTCAATGTGTCTAAGTGGGTACATTTATGCTAGAAATGGTCATTTTTCACACCCAAACACGTTGAATCACTTTGAGCTACATTCATCTGGTAAAATCCCTTGAGAGTCCAAAGTGCAAAATGGTTGCAAACTTCAACATGTTACTTAGATATCGTGATGCTTAAAAAAAAAATTTCTAAGCCTATGGGATCACGTTGGGCCCCTCTACAATAACCTCTTTTGGTTTTCACTATCTCAAAGATATTTTCCCATGGCGATGAATTTTCACTTAGGGAAAAAGTTGTCAAATGCGAATAGTTGAAAGTTGCAAAGTGGTGCAACTTTCGTTTTATAACTCGTGTGACCAAACAACCTATTCCAATGCATCTAGAGGAGTATGTTTACGCTAGGCATGGTCATTTTTCATACCCAAACACGTTGAATCGCTCTGAGCTACATTCAACCAACAGAATCCCTTAAGAGTCCAAAGTGCAAAATGGTCGCAAACTTTAGCATGTTGTTACTCAGATACCATGACACTTAAAAATTTATCGTCTGAGCCTATGGTATTATGTTGGCCCCCTCTACAATAACCTCTCTTGGTTTTTTCTATCTCAGAGGAATTTTTCCATGGTGGTGAATTTTCACTTGAGGAAAAAGTTGTAAAATGCAAGTAGTTGAAAGTAGTAAAGTGGCGAAACTTTCATTCTACAACTCATGTGACCAAAAAAACTATTTCAACGCATCCAACTGGGTACGTTTACACTAGGAATGGTCATCTTTCACACCCAAACACACTAAATCGCTTCGAGGTACATTCAACCGACAAAATCCCTCAAGAGTCTAAAGTGCAAAATGCCTACAATTTTTGATGGGTTGTTACTCAGACACCGTGATAAATTTTCATTTGAGTAAAAAGTTGTCAAATGCAAGTAGTTGAAAGTTGCAAAGTGGTGCAACTTTCGTTCTGCAACTTGTGTGACCAAACAGACTGTTTCAATACATCTAGATGGGTACGTTTGTGTTAGGAATGGTCTTCTTTCACACCCAAACATGTAGAATCGCTCTGAGCTACATTCAACCGACTTGATCCCTTAAGGGTCAAAAGTGAAAAAGGGTAGCAATATTTGATGTGCTATACTCATAAATTGTGACACTTACGAACTCTTCATCTAAGCCTATGAGATCACGTTGGGCCCCTCTACAATAACCTCTCTCATTTTTACTTATCTCAGAGTCTATTTTTCACTTGATGAAAAAAGTGTCAAATGCAAGCAATGTAAAGTTGTAAAGTGGTGCAACTTTCGTTTTGCAACTCATGTAACAAAAAAAATACTCCAATGCATTTTGATAGGTATTTTTACACTAGGCATGGTCCTCTTTCGCACCCAAACATGTGAAATCACTCTGAGCTACGTTTAACCGGTTTGATCCCTTATGATGGCATGCAAAACAATCGAAAAGAGAAACACACACACAACAGTTGAGAAGTCCAAGTTTTCCACACAAAAAAGCATATGATCATCCTCAAGTCTAGCAAGAGCAAGAAATTTTTTAATTACCCTCCTTGCCCTTACAACAATATACAACCAATTGTAAATGCGCACAATGGTGGAACTTGGAAACATTTTATTCTTACTCAATTAACAACTTTGGTTGTGAAGCATTTTGTCATTTTCATTTGAAATGATTTGCTATGCTTGAAAATTGGAGTCTAAGATAAACAAGTGATGCTCTTACGTACATTTATTATTTGGTGTGATAAATAAATTTTCCACTGTTGAGTCCATTTTTTATTTGTATTATAAATTATAACTTGCTTTCTCCCAAGTCCATTTCCTATACAAGAAATAATATTGTAAAAAGTTGACATATAAACTTTCGACGTGTTTATATGGTGAAGGATCAAGAACATAACAATTCATTTTGTACTATGAGGATTATGCTGTGAAAATATTTAAAGACTATTCAAGATAAATGTTTGTATGATAATGTGTCAAGAAGTTAACTACTTCATCTACTATGAATATTATGTTTTGCAAGTGTTGTGAAAATTATGTATCGTTTGTTTAATTGAGTTGTTCCAATTAAAAGATTAAATATATTGGAATCTTTTTATGAAACATTTCATGGAATACCGATTGAAAATGTGTTCTTTGCTTTTAGATAAAGCATTTCATGGAACTCTTTGGATTAAATTGAATTGAGATATGTAAGAACAATGGAGCATTAGGAAATACATTACTCAAGGATCTTAAATAAGCCTTCTATCCTGTTGTAATTTTGGGTGGATTATTACTTTCAAAGTATTAGGAATGCTTTGTTTATTTTCTAGCTGGAAGTTGCCATTCTAGAAGGCATCTCTTGATATATTTTATACTCATTCTTAATCAATTATCAAGCTAATAATCAGTGCATTTATTTACAGTTAATCTTTTCTTTTCAATTTGTGCAATTTTTGAATATATAACTCTACTAGTATTCCTAGAAATATTGAAGTTGTTTAGCATCAATCAATTAATATTCAAGACAAACCATGAAGGACAACAATGATCAATGTTAGGGATAACCAATTAATAAGTATACATGTGAATAATTCAAGCATGTACATGTGAATAAGGGAAGTACAAGTACTCAAAAACACGTAAGCCTTGAAGTATACACACGAATACATAGCATACACAAATTAATACAAAGTATATGTATGAATACAAGGTATACGCATGAAAACACATAAGTCACAAAGTATACATTAGAATACACGTAAGTCACAAAGTATACATGTAAGTTGTAAAGTATACACTTGAATACATGTAACTCATATCTATTGAACCATGGATTTATAATGCAAATATGGACACCATCGATAAAAAAGATTTGTATTAACCAAAAATCTATGTAGGCATACATCAATATATGTCGATATAAGTATAAAATATAGGTACAAAATAGCCATATAGGCATACAATGTCAAATATATCCAATACAAAATATGTACAAAAATGCCATATAGGCATACAACAAAGGGCTCTAGAATCAAAAGTCATTGCTCTAGCTCCATATTAGATGGCATACAATGTCAAATATATCCAATACAAAATATGTACAAAAATGCCATATAGGCATACAACAAAGGGCTCTAGAATCAAAAGTCATTGCTCTCCATGCTCTCGAAATAAACTCTTGCCCTTTGTTGGTTGATTAGATGGCTATACATCTATCACTCATTTATTCTGCAGTCGAGGAGTGCTCCTATTGCTCCTCCTAAGGTTTAGTTCTTGGTCAAGTTTTATCTATTACAATAAGAAGTAAAGACATTAATATATAGAAATTACATTAAAAAAAATGATTTATTTAACAAAATAATCACTTACCTTCATCTGATGTTTGAGATCACATTTCTTTGAGGCATTTTTTCAAACTACTCATTGCCTTGTCTATGCTATTGCTTACTATTATGCTTTGATAGATTTTTTTCCAAGAATCCATAGTTTTTTGGAAAGCACCTTTTTTTAGCTTTTAGCCATAGCAGCAAGGAAATGAACTGTTTGATAAAATGCTTTAGTAGACATGTATGGAAAATGTGGTAGCATAGAAAAGATGGTGAGTTGTTTGAAAATGTGCCTCAACGAAATTGGGTCTCATGGTGATGGACATCACCATGAGATTGCATTTCTTTGAGGAATTTTTTCAAACAACTCATTGCCTTATCTATGCTATTTCTTACTATTATTCTTTCATATATTTCTTCCAAGCATCCATAGCATAGACAAGGCAGTGAACTGTTTGAAAAGATGCCTCAGTAAAAAGTGGTCTCATGGAATGCCATGACAAGAAAATGCAATTGGAAGTTGATTAGGTACTTATTACTTATGTTATGTGAAGTAATTGCATCACTACTTATGTTGACTTTCTAAACAACTATATTGTAGTTGAAATTTTTTCATCTATCAACATCTAGTTATTAGTTATGGAATGTGAAGTAATGCTTTGAATTTGAAAGATGTGCAATGTAATGTAATCAATGATATGAATATAAACTACACAAATCTATTAAGTACAATTCATTAATTAAACTCTTTATTCTATTACTTGCATGTAGGTTTGTCTAAATCCACTAGCACTGGGAGGTGTTCCCCCTCAAAACCTCCAATATTAGCTTATTCAACATCCAAAATCACATATTAAAATTCCATTCATAAAACAATGCTATTAACATGTAATAAATTTATAATTGTTTCCTAGTTACATACCTCAATAGTAGATGTAGTGGAGAAATAAGCGGGTGTAGGGCCGGTGTATCCAGTATCAACACTGTGACCATGAATTTTTATTAAAATCATAAAATTGAATTAGTTAATCTTGCATTTCAAAATTGAAATTTAATAAATTCAATTCAATGAATATGCTAACATTTACCTGAGTATCAATGTCATAGGCCTCATTCAAAATGTTAGTTTCCCTCGCCATCTCCATAGCTGCAGATGTATCCTGTGTAGCAACCTCCTAACACTGGTACATTTTGACCAATTTTTCGACGATGCGAATGCCGGGCCAAAATTTTGACGTTTCAAATGCCATCAAAATTCTAACAAACGACCGTCAAAATTCTAACAGACCGTTGTCAAAAACTTGGTCAAAATGTACCAGTGTGAGTGTTGGTGGGGTCATATGAACAAGTTGCCCCGCAAGACTGACACAAATGGTATCAAATCCCACCATTCGAAGACTCCCCTAGATGGTGTTGTAGTATAGGGTTGGCATGTTGGATGACACTTTGGGTCAAAGAGTTGATGGCCTGCAAAGTCTCTACCTCGGCACTCTCCTTTGCGATGGAAGGGATAACGATGTGCTCATGAGGTGACCTAGCGAGAGGTCATCTTTCTTGCCACATAGGATCCTACTACGCACCAAGTCTATCTTGAGTCAACCCCCCACCTCTCCCCTGGAAGTCCCTCATGTCAAAATAATTCAGGATTTTGTTCAAGATGAACTCACAGTATAGTTTCCTAAGGAAATATTGTGGGACTTCATAATTGTTGCATGGTGGGTAATCAAAAACCATGTACCACCTATCCCAAAAAAGGTCCTAATCTGTTGGTGGTGGAACTAATGGATAGGAAACCTCTTCACATTAAGGGTAAGATTTGCATTTGTGTGTGGGTCAATGAATAATGAGCACAAATCAAATTTTGTAATTTTTAGATCTTTTACATCTTTATATGATAATTTATCCCAGCAATAAGCCCTAGCCACCTAATTAAATCCTCAATTTTTTTTTTTATTGTTTTCAATTTCACTCATTAAGTTTTGTTAAGTGCCAAGAGGATGTTGAGGGATTGGTGGAGGAGATTTTTGTTGTGGTTGTTCAACTTGAGGATTTTGTTGTTGTTGTTGTTGTTGTGCTTGTTGAGGATTTTGTTCCTCTTGTTGTTGTTGTGCTTGTTGAGGATTTTGAGGAGGGTTTGCAGGTTCATTAACATCTCCTACAAATTCAAAAAATAAATATCAAAAACAACCTAAAACTAACAAATTCACAACAAAAAACAAACAATCCTTACCTCTCAGACCTCCTCATTGATGTGGCGTCATCCTGGTGATGAAACAACAACAATTTGACAAAAAATCTTGCAAAATGGCTCCTCCCAAAACATGAGCACAAAAACAAAAGGTTTTGGCCATGGGCAAAAAAACAACACAGTCACAATGAAAATGATTTCAAATTCCTTTTTTTTTTCTTTTAATACTTCATAACGCGAGCGCCTTATAACACACTCATGTTATGGGTTCATTGTGGCCGAGCCTTAGGCTCAGCACACCAAGCCATAATGTGAGCACTTTATAATGCACTCACATTATAATGCGCTCACGTTATAACATGCTTGCGTTATGAGCTTTCAAAACATTTTTAAAAATTTGGCCACAAATTGGCCATCCATCATTTTTCACGTGCCCTGTGGATATTGAATGATTTTTTGAGGTGTGAATGTATCCATCCCATAGTTTACCAAGTGTGAATTTGACATGTTCATATTTGATATGTTTGTGCTTGGTATGTTCACTTTTAACATTGGTGAGATAATGTTGTTTTGGTGAAGACTCATACTTTGATCATTTGATTATTAGACTTGTAGGTTTTTAGCTTGATTTAAATCTACCATGTGACAATATGTTCCAAGTTTTTGACCATGCATACCCATATTTTTAGTGTTATTAAATTTTTTAGGATATGTTGACCCTATGTATGAATGGTATAGATGTGAGTTTGGATAAGTGATTGAAATTGTCATGCTTTCTAGTTTGAATTCTCAAGACCTCTAGGATAAATTTTTGAATGATGTGAGGCTATGTAAATCCTAGAAGGTGTTTGATGCATGTGTCCTTGTTGAAATTTCCTTGATTTATTTACAATAATAATACTTTTATAGGTTTATAGGATCAATGTTGAATGATTTTGTGGATGGGTGAATGATACATGAAACTTTCAATTTTGACAAAATCTAGACTCAAGTTGGATGTATTGTTGGATATGTTTATGAACAAGTGCAAATCTTAGGAATAGACTTGTGACTCTAAGATAAGTTTTTCCCAAAAAGTGATGACTAATCCAACTAAATGTCTAAAAAGAGATATGTTTCCAAACATATAGCTAAACTAGTTGATGTTGATGAAACTTAGTCTAGGGGATTTGTTTGCCAAAATTTTGAGTTGTTTGTGAGATGGAATGTTTGGATGGTTTGATATTTGATTTCAAACTAATGTTCAATTTTTATTTGATTGATCCTAATGTGAGACCTAAGAGGAAATTTTAACAAGACCAAGGTGTTGAAAAACATGCATTTCCTTGTGAGTTCTTTGAGAACCTAGAATATATTTTGAAAAGACCAAATGATTTTGATAAAGAACTTTTGTATGATGTGACAATGTTTGATACCAAAAATTGTTTTGATAAAAACAAAAATGAGCCTAAATTTCCTTGCTTGTTTATAAGACCAAGCAACCAAAAAAAATTCAATCAAGTAACGAAGGGAAACTTACTTTGTGGGTTAAATTCTTAAAATCTAATTCAGCATGAATTATTTCTACCACATAGAAATCTTGATTATGAATTTTTTAAGACTAATATATCTACAACAAAGAAAGTTGTTTTCCATAAAAGATAATTATTGTGAAAACTAAAGTGTTAAATTATAGTTCCCTAGGTTTTTCTTTTACACAATTTCACAAAGATATGGACAAAGATACTAGAAAGCACACTAAGATATTGTTTTGATAAAAAATATATACTTAGATGCATGCAGTAGTATAATGTCCTTCAAGTGCACTCAATTATGTTCAAAGGGTTTGAATTTTTAGTCATAACCATGTTAATGTTTGTTTTTAGTGTTTGAATGATAAGAAATGTATTCACTGACTCAATAGGCAAGGGGGATATTTCACAAGATTTCTTCCATAAAGCTTACTAAGAATAGTTTGATAACACGAATCAAGTGTCTCCTCACAATAGGATTACCACCTGAAGGTTAATCTATATCCAAGGAGTGGGAAAATAGGGTATTTCAAGGTCATGTGCCACCTTGACACCCTTGGCCTTGAAAGAGCATGAACTCTAGCAAGACACCTTACACCTCAAACGTGGATTGGACACGGTTAGTAATTTCTTGTGATGATGCACTATCATGATGCACTACTATGACTCGACGTAATGGCCAAATGGTCTTAGGATTCTAAATACAATGGCTCATAATGACTTAGTGAGCACCTGTGGAATAACGTCAACTGTGAGACACTAAAGCCTCTAGTCAACCCTCGTGTGGTCTATACAACCACATCTGAATTGACACGTGTGGTATACTTCACAGGATAAAACTTCTAGCTTTTTCTTTTGCACCTTTTACATAGCCCACCTGAACACATGCTTGGAGGTTGCCTTGAGTTCTTTGTTGTGAGATGTATCTCAAGGAAGGCCCCCTCTACTAAAATGAAAATAATGAAAGCTATTTCTCTTCACCAAGATCCCACAAAGTGCAAGGAGAGAGGATTCGTAGCAAGGATTGGGTTACAATGACCAAATAGTGCAAACTAGGAGTGTTTCTCTTTACCCAAGATCACACAAAGTGCAAGGGGAGAGGATACACACTACTAGTAGATACCAAGTATAGAAGATACAACACACATTGTTCATTTTAGGTGCACCAAAAGATAAGTGTAACTGAATTTTAAGGCAGCCAAAAGAAGTGTGAGATTTATTTTGTTCAATTTTAAAACCCAAACCAAGGTGATATTGTATGGTTCAATTTTAACTCCAAATTGAAAAAGAAAGTTGAATTGTTCATTGTTAAGAACTAAATTCAAATGTGAGATGCATAAAATAAAGCTAACTCTAAGATTAATTCCAAATGTGTGTTGATAAACACAAATATGAAATACATAAAGTAAAGGTTAGCTCTAAGATCAATTCCAAATCAGTGTTTAATAAACACTTTTTAGATTCTTCATGCTACAAATGTTAGATGAAATTAAGAAAACAAGAAGATGTTAGGGTTAGAAAAATGATTAAGCATCAAAACCCTACAATCTAGACCAAATTGCAATGCGAGTTAACTTTAGGTGCACAAAAGGAAAAAAATAACTCTAGAAAAATTAAAAACCATGTGCACCATTGCGAAGAGCACAAAATTATACCCTATTTCAAAAGAAAAAGCTCTGAAAAATACCACTATATGACAAAGATATGGTTGTTTGGAGATGGAGTTCAAAAATAGGAATGCAAGTGCATGACTCTATAATTTGCAAGTGCATCAATATTTGCAAGTGCGCCACTCTTTGTCATGCAAGTGTGTCGAATTGTCTCTTCAAGTGTGTTGTAATTTTCAAATGTGTCACTTTGTGTCATGCAAGTGTGTTGGTCTATCTCTACAAGTGCGTCACAATTTTCAAATGCATCACTCTGTGTCATGCAAGTGTGTCAGATTGTCTCTACAAGTACGTTGCAATTTGTGAATATGTCTCCATTTTCTATACCTATAAAACATGAGAAAACTCAAGAAAAATCGTTAAATCAAGGGCATAAGGTCCCACCATGTGTACCAAATATTTGAACATGAATAAAATGTAGATCAAATACACCTAGAATCAACTAAGAAACTATGCATTCGACCTAATTAACCCACATTCCCAATGAAATTCTTGAAATGCTAACTAAGAATCCATTTAAAATATGAAATAACATGAAATTGATCAAGGAAACCTAATTAAACACTCAAACTTCATCCCATTGGGGGATTAGTGCTGACTTGATGTGAAAGGATCAACTCTTTTCTAACCCCATTGATGTAAAGCTTTGATTTGATATGTTGATGAAGATTGAACCACAAAATTGCTCATGAATGATGAAAAATGGATATGAATTCTTGTAATATAAGAGTACTCAAATGATTTTTGGATGAATTACTCATAGAAATGAGGGCTATTTATAGGAATTTTAGTTGAATCAATGGCTAAGATTGATTTGGTTAATCAAATGAAATTGAAAGGTATAGTATGGCATGGATCAAGGATTCCAATCCATGGATAAGATCAAATTTATTGGCATGGATCAATGATTCTAATCAAGGGCTCTAATTGAATTAGAATGTGCAAGTCCCTTAATTTTAGGAAGAATATTGGAAGATATTTCCATTTGGAGGGAAATATTTGAATTTGAATTAGAGGAATATTTATGAGAATATTCTCTTGCAAGTGGGAGAATTTGAAGGAATTAGAAGATATTAGTCAATTAAATAATTAAGATATTATTTAATTGTGCAAGATGAAATAATTTAGGATTTTAATTTAAAAATTAAATCATTTAATTAAAAGGGTGGGATTAATGACACTTAATCAAATAATTAAGATTATTTAGTCAAATGAGAGGAATTAAGGGATTTAACCAAATAATTTGCATTATTTAATCAAATATGATGAAAATTAGCATGAAGGAGGTGAATTAATCCAATAATGTTGATTATCCAATTAATAGAATAAAATGATGACTTTAATTAAACAATTAATATTATTTAAATAAATAGATGAAAGTGGTCGAATCAGGACAAAAATGGTGTTAGTAGATCGAATCAAATGTGTGATATTGATCAGGACAATTTTAAGTGTCTACAATTTGATCCTAACATTTTTAGTATAAGGTATACAAGGGTCATTAATGTTAAGTGACCACAAAAAATTAAGGTCATTGAAAGATAACACAACACCTGTATCTCTTGTCATCTTGGACTCTTAGAACGTGTGGGTAGCAATTAATATCCCCTTTGGAAAATCCTTTGACTAGTTTTTTCCTTGCCTAGGCTAGTATGATTTTCCACCTCTTATTTCTTATGTGAGTATATATTCTTAAGTGAGTATTTATTTGTGGTTACATTATTATAATATTTACCTATACTTTGGTGCATTATATATACAAACCAATAATATTTTCTTGTAAAACTTTTTTTATAAATACATTTTGTAATGCTAAAATTTTCATATTCATACTAATTTAAATTATTTTTGGGCCTATTTTGATGGAATGGCTTTGGATAATGAAGAGAATACTCAATGACGTCAATTTCTCTTCTCTATTGATCTAAACCAAACAATAGTAGATGAAATACAAATTATAGATGGTAGTTTTCTAACTATTAAATGTGTTCATTCATTAAATAAAATAAATTGATTAGTTTATATTTCTAACCACTTTTCTATACTTAAGAAAATAAATACCAAATATAATTTGTGAAACTCAACCATCAATACTAAATATTATCCTCAATTAGACAATTCAAAAAACCATTATAGGTTTGATTAAGAATACTAATATTATTTATATTAACTGCATATCATATTCTTACAAAGTAACTCCTTATTTATGTTGATTTATTAAATGCACGTGTCACTGCAGCTTTAGATGATCAACAAAAATACTGGGCAACCAATGATAGCATTTTGTATTGAGCTTAACCAAACACCAAGAATAATTGATACATTGGAAATTAGAGATGGTAAAGAAATTATGAAATGATTTTCTAACAACTTTCAATGTTTAAATTTAAATTAGTGTTATAAGTAAATTATGTAATTTATAGGTTTTGATGACGTTGTAAGGGATTAGCTTGTAGATTCAAGACAAAGACATCATTTATATATTGTACTTTTGATTTACATAGTATATGTACAATATTGGCTTAATGACCTAATTATACTTAATATAATTTAAATGAGGTCCATAGTTGTTGAACCATTGTATTATTAATTATTAATAAATTTAATATTTATATTATTTTATATACTACTGAGATTACTCCATTAGTAGAATTGAATTATTTTTTTGTTATGTATACTTACATTCATAATTGTGAGAATTTTTATAGCTACAGTCTTGAGTATCTACAACAATTAGTTCCAGGCCTTATTCTTTGGTTTATGGTACAAAGGCCACACTGCTTCTTGATATTAATATTTTATCATCATGTGCTTCCCTTTGCAACTCATTGACAATTATATACATATTAATATTACCATTACAAGAGCTCAAAATATATTGATGAGAGAGGAGTCAACAAACGCTCAAAATATATTGATGAGAGAGGAGTCAACAAACTAAACAATCTATGCATATAAATATTTTCAACTCAATTTTAAGAGAAGAGATGTTGTAAATCATTTGATCTACATATACTTAAAATAGACTATATGAAAGTATTGAAATTTATCTATGTTTTTTATTCTATTTCTCTTACTTCCAAATTCTTATAATTTATTTATTCTTTGAGATTGCTATGTTTTTTATTTTATAACAACTTTTGTTATTATCTCCATGTAGTTCATCCATTCTATTAATATTCATAGGGGTTGTTCTTTTTATAGTTATTTTACCTTATTCTTTTCTCTAAAATTTTCTCACTACCTACATAATAAGGGTAATTATTTTTTCATTATTTGTAAAACATTATGTAATTATTTATCTAGGTTATTAAATTGGTTTGTTTCATTCTATAACTAATTATATTGCAGGGTTTTTTGCAAATCTTTATTTTCTACATATTATTTTTTTAATTGCTCCTCCTCTATAATATTATATCATATTATTCTTATTCTTAGTGTGTAGGGGTGAGAGATATAGAGATAAAGATAGGGAGGGAGAAACAATGTGTGTGAGAGAGAGTATGGAGATAGAGAAAGAGGTTTTAAATGTGAATTGTTGTATCCTTAATCAAATGACATGCTATCTTGAGCATAATTCCCCAAAGATGTGCTATCATTGGATTGTAGACACAAAAACACCAATGAAAAGTTAGTTTCTCTCTATAAATTTAAATTTAGATTTTAAGTTTGAATTTTTTTTATTATGCAAATTAAAATAAAATTTGAAAATATATTATTCTACAATAATTAAACATTTAATAAGATAAATAACTATAAATTATTTTAATTTTAATAACTTTTAATTATTATTTATAATTTCATAAAAAGACATAAATAGTTAAATTAAATGTCAAACTTATATATAAATTAAAAATTAAAATAGAATAAACTAAATGCAAAATCAAAATATATCAAAATCCAAGTATTAATGAAAATAATAAAAAGCAATGATAAATTTGTCCAGTTAATAAATATTTAAATAAAAAAGTATTTTTTCATTTATTACAATTGAAATATTAATTAAATATGCACCTAAAAATATAATTAATATATACAAACAATATTCACATTATTAATCTATACAAATTTTAATTATATTATATTTTATTTGTGTTTACATTGAATTTGTATATTGTATTGAAAAAGATAATCATTTTCTGTATTTTTCAAATAGATTTATATAATTACATTATGTAAATGGTCTGATATTTGATAATTATATAATCATAATAAATGACTACATATTATATTTAATTATATTAAGTTTATAAAAATCTAATTTTGTTAATCTCTATTTTTTATAGTTTTCAATTTTACATAGACTTATATTTAATATTACTTTATACTTTTTTCCTACATTAAACTTCACATTTTATATTAAAAAATACACTATATATTTCCCAATTAACTATATAGTCTATATTTAATTCTATATTTTAAATTAAATTATGTTTTCTATATACTTTATATTATTTCGCCGAGAGGCGATCTACAGTGGCAGCCAAATCTTTGTTAACTTTTTGGGCTTTTTGAAAACTTTGACAGCTGCCAGTATTCGAAGAGGAAGAGGTACAAATAAATGAGGCAACTGGTTATTGTGGACGACGGCTTCTCTATTCTAAGGAAATCGTATTTCTGGAGACAAATTATTTAATGCCTTCTCCATTATTGAGGCGGCAAAAGGATCTAAAAAAATTATTGTAAAAAGATCTTCCACACTCCCTGCATTATATGTAACGCATCGTGCATGTTTAGATTTTCTGTAATGGAAAATCATCAAGGTGATAATTGGCAGTTACGAGAGGAAAAGATTGGGTTGAACGTTACAAAATGCATGATGATTATTTATTGTGCCTTTTGGCCATTGCTATTTGATTTTATGTGTGTATCCAAAAGCTCTGATAAGGTTTGTAAAGCTCGGAGAGATTGGAGTAGAGGATAAAGTGCGATAGTGGAATGAGTGCAATCCATTAATGCGTGGGTGGGTGCGACCATGGGTGCCAGTGCAAGTGGAAGTGTGAATGCAAGCAAGGTGTAGATGAAAGCGGAAGCATCTGTCATCTATAGATTGTAAATAAATTATGTTTTTAGTTCTTCGATTCATTTGCTTTGTTTTATGCATTTTGTTTCAATGATTTCTATTGTTGTTAAAAGGTTAACTGGAAATAAATTGTGTTTTTACTTCTTGAATTCATTTGCTTTGTTTTATGCATTCAAATTCAATGATTTTTGTTGAGGGAGTCACAGACACAAAAAAAAAATGAGAAAATGTATGGGGTAGGATGACATTCCATTTGTTGATTCGGATGGCGTAAGCTTGATCACATGCAGGGAGGATATTATACATGTTACATGAACAGGGCTTAAATTTGATGGTCGTATGATCGTATTTAATCATTTTAGTTGTAAAATACAATTAAAATTTTAGGAAGATCGTATCACTTGAAAGGAAAAAATTTAGTTAAACTGTCAAAATTTCTATGTAATTATTCCTATATATGTTTTTTCAATCTACATATATTTTTCTTAAAATAGATAATCTTTAATATTTGAAAGGCAACTTCAAATAAATGACTGTCACAAAAAATTGCTTGACAACAGAGTCGACCGTCAAATTTAAGCCATGTACATAGAAGGTTTCAATTTTTATTTTTATTTTTATGTATGATTTAGTTTTCTATTTTATTTAAATTTTATTAAATTTATTAATCAAATATTTAATTATAATTTTATATCTCACACTTACTCATTTATATTAATGCCTAAATGTGCTCTTGCAGGGATCTTTGTTGAAATTTAGTGAGTGGTTAGCCTTCATAAGGAAGGCTCAGCTAGGGTTGGGAGGCTGCGCTCCATCCCTATTTTTTTTGATTTATTATTATTCTATATATTATTTTATATTTCATGAAGTTTTCATATAGATTTACTTGTAAGATTATCAAATCGTAACTCTAAATCTAGTGGTTTAAAATTCAATAGTAATAAAAAATTTAGCAGAAATTTGACCCTTCCCTATTTTTCATCATTTGTTAAATTCATTCATAAAAGGATTTTGCACTTTAAAATAGACCAAACAATAATATCATCTCCCTTTTGATATTTATGGTTTAATAAATGAGGTTAGAGTCATTTTTTAATTGGTGTTGTTGAGAAATTTTATTTAAGAGTCAAATTAAAAAATTGTTCTTTACTAATTAGTTCTTCTTATTGTACTATGTTTAAAATTTAATTTGTGTATTGAATTATAAATTGTGGAAAATTTACACATTTTATTTAAAAAAATATAATGATGAAAAATGTAAGAAAATATGTAGAAATTATTTGTTGTTGTGGGTTTGGACCAATTGTATTAATGCATTGTGGACTAGGTTAAAAAACAATTTTAATGTGTTGAAGTGTCTTACCACTATTCTGTTGTAACTAACACAAAGGCTATTACTTGTCATATTGCAAACTAAATTTGAAGGACAATTTAGATGGGAATTAAATTACTTGCCAAGTGTTATTTGTTCTCTTTAACAAAAATAAAAGAGTATATCTCTACTTTCAGTTGTAATAAGTTTCTTTTATTTGTATCTATTATGATTCTATATATTGATAAAATAATGTTTTTCTTTCAATTATTATTTTTAAAATATGTCTTTAAATTTAGAAGACCAATAATTTGAAATATCATCTATGAGACAAGAATATATTTTTTGGATAATATTTTCATAATTTATATTGGAAAAATCATTTAGTTTTCTTCAATTTAAGACAATAAAATATAATTGAAATTATATTTTAAAATATTTTCAAAAATCAAAATCAAAGAGATTAAGAGATTTGATAATTTATATTGGAAAAATCATTTAGTTTTCTTCAATTTAAGACAATAAAATATAATTGAAATTATATTTTATAATATTTTCAAAAATCAAAATCAAAGAGATTAAGAGATTTGATGAAACAAAAAAATCAAAACAAAGAGATTTGATGAAAAATAATCAAATCAAAGGAATTTTTTGAAATAAAAAATAAAAATGAAAGAGATTTGGTAAAAAAAGAAGCCAAAGATAAATCATAAATTTTTTAAAATATTTAATATTATAAATAACTTAAAAAAAAAATCAAAAAGATTTGATGAAAAGGAAAAATCATTAATACAAATCATAGAGATTTGAATATATATTTACCATAGATAAACTAAAAGATCAAGTAAATAAATAAATATTAAAAGATAAATAAAAAAATGAAATAAAAATCCTTATCATAGATAAATTAAAGATAAAAAAAATCAAAGATAAAGATAATTCAAATATTTGAATAAACTAAAAGATGAATTAAATAAATAAATAAAAATATTTGATCACAAAAGAAATCAAAGATTTGATACAAAGATAAATCAATCAAAAAGAAAAATTAGAGATTTGATCACAAAGATTTTATTAAAATATCAAATAAACTAATCAAAGATAAAAAATAAATTAAAAGAACAAAGATAAAAGATAATTCAAATATTGGAATAAACTAAAAGATAAATTAAATAAATAAATAAAAATATTTGATTACAAAGAGAAATCAAATATTTGATCACAAAGATAAATCAATCAAAACAAAAAAATAGAGATTTGATCACAAAGATTTGATTAAAATATCAAATAAACTAATCAAAGATAAAAATAAAAAAAAGAAAGATCAAAGGGATAAATCAAAGAGAAATAAATTAAAAGACCAAAGAGATTTAATAGTAAAGAGAAATCAAAGATAAATGAGAAAGATTTGGGAATCTTTACCATAGATAAATTAAAAGATGAAATAAATAAATCAAAGATAAAAGATAAATTAAAAAATGACCACAAAGATTTGAATAAATTAAAAAGATCAAATAAATAAATCAAAAATAAGATTTGATCACAAAAATTAATCAATCAAAAAGGAAAATTAGAGATTTGATCATAAAGATTTGATTAAAATATTAAATAAACTAATCAAAGATAAAAAAAAATTTAAAAAAAATTAAAAAATTAAAAGACCAAAGATAAAAGATAATTCAAATATTTGAATAAACTAAAAAAGAATTAAATAAATAAATAAAAATATTTGATCACAAAAAGAAATCAAAGATTTGATCACAAAGATAAAGATCAATAAAAAAGGAAAATTAGATATTTGATTACAAAGATTTGATTAAAATATCAAATAAACTAATCAAAGATAAATAAAAATAAAAATTAAATTAAAAGACCAACGAGATAAATCAAAGAGATTTAATAGTAAAGAGAAATCAAAGATAAATCATAAAGATTTGAGAATCTTTACCATAGATAAATTAAAAGATGAAATAAATAAATCAAATATAAAAGATAAATTAAAAAATGACCACAAAGATTTGAATAAATTAAAAAAATCAAATAAATAAATAAAAATATCAAATATCAAATAAATAAAGAAAATATTTAAGATAAATCAAAGATTTAATCACAAAGATAAATAAAAAATATATTTAAAATATAAATTAATAAGAAATACTAAATAAATAAACCTCGTGCAAAGATTTGAATACATGGGTTAAACTGGGGTTTTGGATAGGGTTTAATTACACTTAGGGTTCAAATAGGATAAGATTTTGGAGTAGGATTAGGGTTAGGTTTCAATTATAGTTACAATTCAATGAAGGTTAAGGTTTCAATTAAGGTTAAGGTTCAAATAGGGTTAGGATTAGTGTTAGCATTAGGGTTCAATTAGGCTTATAGTTAGGGTAAGGGTCAAGACTAGGATTCAATTAGGGATAAGATTCTATTATAAAGCTAGAGGTTAGGGTTACAGCTGGGTTTCAAATAGAGTTATGATCAAGGTTAGGTGTAAGATTTAATTAGGGTTAGGATTCAATTAGAATTAAATTTAAGTTTAGATTATAGTTACGGTTCAATTAGTTTAAGGTTAGTGTTAGGGTTAGAGTTCAATTAAGGTTTGGATTAATTTAGGGTTAGATTTTAATTATTTTTATGGTTACAGTCTAATTATGGATAGTGTTCATTTAGGGTTAGGGTTGCAATACAATTAGGCTTTAGATTTAATTATAGTTTAGAGTTAGGGTTACAATTATGTTTAGGGTATAATTTTAGGGTTAGGGTTACAATTAGACTTCTTCA
The DNA here is from genome assembly GCA_007258455.2 of Sequoia sempervirens. Taxonomy (NCBI): domain Eukaryota; kingdom Viridiplantae; phylum Streptophyta; class Pinopsida; order Cupressales; family Cupressaceae; genus Sequoia; species Sequoia sempervirens. The sequence continues at coordinate 438,199,594 of VDFB02000015.1, forward strand.
ATAAAGCTTAGGATTTTAATTAGGGTCACTATTAAGTGTTAGAGTTAGGATTCAATTAGGGTTCAAGGTTAGGGTCAAGGTTAGGTATGTTTAGGCTTCACTTAAGATTAGGAATCAATTACAGTTAAGGTTCAACTAGGTCTAAGATTAAATTAGGGTTACATTTTAATTGGGCTTAGGGTTCAATTATAGCTAGGGTTCAACTAGGGTTATGGTTACTATTCAAATAGGGTTAGGGTTAGGTTTTGATTAGTGTTAATGTTAAGGTTAGGTTAGGGTTATGATTCGAACGATTAGTGTTAGTGTTAAGGTTATCTTAGGGTTAGGGTTCAAATAGGTTTAGAGTAGAATTAAGCTTACAAATAGGGTTAGAATTATGATTAGGACTAAAATTAAAAATACGGTTATAGTTAGGGTTAAGTTTAGAATGATGTGAACCCTAACCCTCATCATAATGTTAATCCTATTTCTAACCCTAACTATATCTCGTAACCCTAACCCTAACCCTAACTATATCTCTTAACCCCAACCTAACCTTAATCCTAACCCTAAACTTGATCCAAAATATAACTATAATCCTAATCCTGATAACCTTAACCCCAATTATTACCCCAACCCTAACTATATTAACCCTAAACTTGACCCTAAACCTAATTACAAACCTAATCCTCGTGCTAACCTGAACCCTAATCCTAAGCTAATCTTGATGATAACCCTAACCCTGATTTTGATGCAAACCCTGTCTCTTATCCTAATATTAACCCTAACCCCAATCCTAACTATATATTAGCTCTAACCCTAACCCTAACGATATCTCTAGACCGAACCCTAACCTTAACTATATCTCTTAACCTTAATCCTAAGCGTAATCCTAACTAATTTTTTTTAATTATCCTAACTAAATATTGATGATATAATATTATTTATTATAATATATAATACTAAAAATATATTTTTATATTTTAACTTAACATTTAAATATTAAATTATATATATTATTTTTTAAAATTGAATTACAAATATTATACTAGCATATTATAATATATTAATTATTATATTAATTTAATATAAAATATATAAATATATAAATAATTTATTTAAGATATTACATGGCATATATATATTTAATAATATATATAAAATAAGCCGAGAGATATCCTTTTCTCAAGGCGTCTATTTTGAATATATACCATTTTGAATTATATTACATTTTATTCATATTAAATTCTTTATTTTATGTTAGAACTTTTTTTTTTATAAATCAACTTTAACTAATATATTATTTTTTCAAATATATGTAAAATATTTTTTTTACTTGAAATAATAGTTGTGTTAAATTTTATATTTATTTCATTATATATTTTATATTTTAGATTTAAGATTTAAAATTGAATTTTATGTTAAATTTTGCAATTTGTTATTTTTTCAATATTTTATATTTCATTGATTTTAAATTATATTTAATTATATTTTACATTATATATTACATTTTATATTTTTACATTTTACATTAACATTATGTTCTACAAATTAAATTGAATATTTAATATTTTCCCTTAACTTATATATCTTAAATTAAATTTTATATTTTATATTTCATAATAAATGGCATCCGCGCCGGCCACGATAATTTCATTTCATTATACTCAACCAGACCCACTTCCGGTGGCTGGTGATGCGTTTGAGAAACGAAAACTATTTTAACGAGAATATTAAACATGCAAGTTTTACGTACTTACATGCAACTTCACGTGAGTCACATGCAACACAAAGCACAGAAAAAACTTTTGTTGAAAATTTCAACCTCCGAAACTTGCATAAATAGATTCGTAATAAAAATGGTCATAACACAATTAGAAGACTTCATACTTCTTTTCACGTGAGATTGAAGAAATTTCAATGAATACAACATATGAAACTTTCCTTTCAAGCATCTTATTTATAGAGCAAGTACAAATAAGAAACCATGTATTTGACAAGTCAAACTTACCTTTTCTTTTAGAAAGATGTTTTGCATGTTATGTGTTGGCAACAAATCCTCCATAATTTTCTATTTTACAATTTGATCCCTATTTACATGTTCTTAATAAATATTTATATGTTAATATGTCACATCAAGTGGGTCTTCTTTTTAAGGACATCACATTAAATAATATAGAATAATTAATTAAAATAAATATTAAAATTTGCAAGGTGTATAATACTTAATCTTAACATTCTCTTACTTGCATATTTTTCAACAATAAAACAAAAAGAAAAATAAATAGAAAAATATTTTTGGAGGTGATGAGGCCCAGAATGAACTTCAATGTGCTTACCAATTTAGTTAATATGTTTGTAACATAGTCTATATTATTATTATTCTCGAGCATCACCCTTCCATCCTCTAAAATCTCATAAACAACATATATTGAACATCAAGATGTTCCATCTACACATGAAAGGTAAGTTTTTTGCCAAGTTGATGACACTCTCATTGTCACAATAATCTTTAATAGCTCCTTAAATTATCCCAACATCCCAAAAAAGTCATTGAAGCCAAATAGTCTTTTCACAAGCATGAGTAGTTGTCACATACTTTTATTTTGAAGTGGATAAAGTGACAATAGCCCACCACTTACTCATCTAACTTACATCATTGAATAGGCTAAACACATTACCATTGGTAGACCTTCTGCTATCAACATCTCTTAACCAATTTGAGTCTACCGACCTTTAAGCATACATAACCAAACTATGAACCCCCTTGTTGCTAAAGATTAATGTTACAAAATTTCTCCACAATTGATTAAGAAAGTTCATCCCGATGGCTACAAAAATGATGGTGTTGATAATGTCTTTTTTTAATCTTATTGGGGCTATGAGCCATTTGACACTACTTTCATAAATGTAAATGTGCATTTTCCTTATATTTATATGTTTGTTACTTTCTAAAATTATAGAGGCAAAATATTTTTTAGAGAAGTGGGTAAAGTTGTAATAGGTTTATGACTATTTTTGTTAATAATATATGATGATTTTGAAGGGTTTTAAAGGGTTTTCTATTTCTACAATTTGGCTAAGCTTCAAACATAAATATTTTCTTCCTTTCAACACTATTTTTTTAAAAAAATCAATTCAAAAGAATGTTTCTTTGTGTTGCATGAAATATAACATTTTCGTGTGTTTATAAACAAAATTCCAATACCTCTCTAAAAGTAGATTCATGGGATTTTTTTTAAAAAAAAATTTTATGTTTGAAAGAGATAATGAAATGAGGGAAGAAGTTTTTTGTCAAATTTAGACAATACCAAATATTTTCAACGGGTCATTGGATTCATATTTATATTTTTGTAGTTCCTCTCCATATGCTCTTTAATCATCTTAAAACATTCCTTTGTTGGTTCAAATGTTTTTGTAAATCTCAAAATATTTAAAGCTTAAACTGGTAGCTTTTCATTGAAACCTAGGCATATTTACCACCTATAGAGCTTTTACTTCCTCAAAAATTGTGCCTCACTTAAATGTATTTCTCAATGAGCCAAATTTTCAATTGATATATGTGCTTTAGTTTGTTAAAAAAAGAAAAAATTAAAATAACCTTAGCATATGGACAATTTAAATAGGCTAATAGATAAATTGGTGTTTAAAAATGATAAATGAGACCCAAAAACTCTTTGTCATTATTTTTTATTTTATTTAGAGACAAATGTATACATCATATTTTATTTTTGGGAATGTTATTTGCATGTGTTGAATTATTTGCTAAGTAATTGCACACTCCCTTCGAACCATAAGCAACACTGTCTAACTATGCCCACATTTTTTTATCGTATAAATAAGCTTGACGTCAAAGTAAATATGTTTATTACCCCATGTAAACCTATTTAAAAGATGAATTTCTACAATAGTGTGGAATTGTTGTTGTATGTCATGATTTTACAGGTGGCCAATTTGATGTAATGTGTTTATTTGGAAGTAAATTATAGACCTTGTCATTATAGGAGATGGTAGCTCCTTCCCAGGATCCTAAACCTATAAAAAAAACCACCCTCACGTACATGAGAGAAGCACAAAGACTATTCTTCCAGATATCCAAGATGATATTCAAAAAAATGAGATATGATAAAATACATAGTGTGCAGGCCTTTTAAAGGTGCGAGAAACATGAGACGGGTGAAAAACTACCTGATACGAGAAAAAATACCTAAGTTAAAAACCTAACACTAACACCCCCTCTTCAGTGCAAACTTAGGGAGATTATTATGCAAAATGAAATGCAAGATGGGTCTCGACTACAAAGATATGTTAGGTACCCATGCACAACTGCTATGCAATGCAATCTCTCATAACTAGAGAAAAGGATAAAAACCTTGTGGGAGAAAACTCCTTCCAAAAGAGGGACAAAAAAAGTTGAAAAGGTGAAAAGTTGAAAAAGTGAAAGGGGGGGGACTTCACAAGACCACCCAAGGAAAAATCATGTCACTGATCTTGAAGCAAAATACAAAAGGAGAGAGACTATGTAGCCCCCCCATAGAAAAGAGTAGAAATGTTGAAGATCCCCCCCATCATGAAGAAACTCTTATGCTAATCCTAGAAGTCTAAAGAATATCCCATGTATGCAAACAACATGCTTCCCTTTAGGGAGAAACAACCACTGATGCAAGATAAAATCCATCTCTGAAACAAGAGAAGGAAGAGGAAGAATCAACATGAAAGTTTTCTCTAAAGAGTGTCTTAGTGCCTCTATGTAACCAAATGTCACATCATGTTCAAGTGCAACCTTAACTGAAGAAGGTGGATCAACAAGACCATGTGGAAACTCTAAAGAAACAATCTCCAAAGAAATAGATGGTGTGACAATAGTGCAGATACTGTCATAAAAAAAGGGATATACCCTCAAATGCATCATCCAAATCAGAAACGTGAGATTCACAAAACAACTTTGCAAGACCTATCAAGTGACTATCCCATAAAGAATGATTTGAAGGATCAAAAAAATCTTGTTGTTTTGAAGAATCAACCTCTGAAGCAATAGGAGACATGAATCAGCATAGGTCTGAAGAACTCTAAAGTTCAAATGACCAATCTCTACTGAGGAATTGCTATCAACACTAGTAAGAGAGTTGTGAGGATCATAATCATCGTCATCAACAAAATGAGAAAAGGCATAGAGACGAGACTCATGATCATCTTCACCAACAACAATGACTTTGCCAATATCAGCCTCTCTAATGAAAATAGAATCTGCAGTGAACTCTATAGTCTTAGGTACCTCACCATGAGTAATCTAATAGATGGAAAGTAGATTTGTGTGCAGATTAGGAATACACATTACATCTATGAAACAACCATCACCAATCTCAACATTTCCTATCCCCGCAACATCCAAAAACTTACTAGATCTCCCAACAAAATCTTAGAAGTATCAGTAGGATGAAGTCCAAAAAAGGATAGGGAGTAAAACCCATGTGATGAGATGCTCCTGAATCCAAAAACCATCTATCACAATAAAAATGAACTATAGAAGTTACCAATGCATTTCCTTTGAGTTTATCTTCTTTACCTTTCATTCCATTTGTAAATCCTGCATTCCCTAACTGTGTAGGTTTGGATGAAGGTGAAGGTGATGCAAATGGAGAGGTTGTAGAAGGAGTCATAGATGAGGGAAATGGGTAATCCCACAATAGTGGTTTACAATTTTTGGCCAAACTAGACACTGAAATTATTATTTTTAACTTAGAAATCTTCACATTCAGGCACCTATAGTGGCTAAACCGTGAGGAATTTGAAGATGATGCAAACTAGAGTCTCATCACATTTTGTCTATAAATTCTAAAAATATTTTTTTCAAAATTTTTGGAATCAGATTGCACTTCTTTTTCGATCTCCCACGAAAATTTGTTTTTTTCAGAAAACAACATTTTAAAAAAGTGACGCACACCGTATAATGCATAACTTTTTTTCTATGAAGGATAAAATTCTAATTCTTTCAAATTTAGATTTGTAACTTTGATATCTAGTGCTTCCACTTGGTTCAATAGTTTTTTATTGAATATTTTTTCTTTAATCAAGTTTCAAAGTTAAACCAATTACAATTCAGACATAGTGTGACTGTATAATGCGTAACTTTTTTTGTATTTATTGAATTTTATTTTTTTTGTTGGATCAAGGACTTCAATATCTGGTGCACTCATATTTTTCAATTTTTTTTTTTATAATCTGCTATTTTTCCACATGTGCAAAACAAAGACCTTCATTTTTGATGAAAACCTATGTTTAATAAAACTAAAAAAACAAATACATAATAAAACCAAAACATATTAAAATTATATTCATTGGATAGCTCGTTCTGAGGACTACCTAATTCCAATTGGATTTTTGAAGATTCCTCCATTTTCATCCTCAAACCGAGCTCTGAAGTGCCAAAATTTAGGTTGTTTTGTATCTGAGGGGGGGATGAGGGATAAGGGGGGTTCGTACAAACCCCTAAGGGTTCGAGCAAACCCCTTTGAAGAGGTTCACTTGAACCCCTTTCCATGCATTTTTTTTGGCTTTTTAGCGGCCAAGATTCAAAGGGGTTTGCTTGAATAGTAGGTTCGTATGAATCCCCAAAATCACATTTTTTGCCTTGGGGTCATTTTTTGTGAGTTTTCCTTCCTCACTTGAATTGTAAACCACTATTGTGGCTTCATCCCAATGTAATATTGTTCTTTTTACCTTTCTTCGTATAACAATGGCATTCATCATGACCTTTATTTTTGCAATACACACAACTAAACTTCTCCTTCTTAGGTTTATCCTCTTTTGAAGAGGTGAAGGACTCATTAGACTCTGTCTTAGTCTTAGGTTTCTTCTTCCCTTTACTTTGAGATGCTTGTTCAACTAATGCATGATTCATAGAGACCCCCTCTAACTGGGAAAGTCTGGCTTGCTCCCTCATCAAACAGTCACATAAGATCCCAAAAAGAAGGCATTTTGAATGCATTTCCCAAAGCATCCATGGTGGAGTAGAAGGTAGAAGAAAAAACTGCAAATAGACCTCTCAATTTAGATAAAATTAAAAAAATGGACTCCTTATCAGTTTTATCCTTCCCACATCCCGCCAATTGTGACCTCATAGATTTGAAATTGAATAGGAAATAATCAATGGGAGGATATGCATCAAGGGAAAGAGAAGTTAATTCTACCTCTAGTTGCAAAGAATGGAACTCATTGATCTGACCAAACAAGTTTTCAAACTCATCCCATACCCCCTTGGGTGTATTACACTCCTCAATGTGGAAAAGAATACTGTCAAAAACATACGAAGCTATCAAACCCATAGCTTCGTCACACTTGTTTTTGTGACCAAATGTTTTATACTTCTTGGTAAAAGTGGGTTGTTTATCATTCAATGTGGACCACAAACCCTTAGATTGAAGCAACCTACAAATTTTAATCTTCCAAGTATGATAGTTATAGGGGGTTAAAATTTCAACTGAATTAGGAGTAGCCATGATAGTAGTTTGCACCAAAAGCAAGCAAAAATACACCAAACTATACTAAAACCTCAAAAATAATTGATGAAGCCTCTTGAAATTCAACTTCACCTTTCCAAAATACTTCAAGAAGCAATAATACAAAAAGGGCTGATTATGTAGCTAAATCTAAAAAATTTGAGCAAAAAATTATACACCTTACTGGGTGTTTTGTGGCAGGTTCCCGTGCCAAATCACCAAGCCAAATCTCCAAATCAACTCGCCAGGCACATAAGCCACTACATGGAGCACACAAGCACTTCACATGTCTAGGGCGAGTGTTGGAACATATAAAGGACAAAAAGTGTTGGGAATTTATGTTAGTGTTCACATGTTAGTGTGAGGTAAAGTGAGTTAAATTAATAACTCATATAGGTATTATGACTATTAGGAATATTTGTTAGGTTAGTTAAGTCACATGTATAGACTTATTTTGTTGTACGAGTGTGTTTGTTTGAGTTGTTAAAACAACTCATATATTTAGAAGTCATTATAGAAAGTTTCCTAGAATATATGAAATACAACTCCTATATATATATATATATATATATATATATTGTATTGAATGAAAATGTAATGTCCCCTTCTCAAATGTGATCGTTGCAGTTGACCGTTGGCCTACTCTGGAGACCTGTAGGCTATTCGAATGGTAAAATTAGGGTTTCCTAATTTTGAGGAGGTTCTTGCTTGAAGTTTGGAAATTGGATTGCGGATTCTTTCTGGGTTTTCAGAGAGCTTCACGGTGGTATGGTCAGTTTGGCATTCTGAGCAACTTCATGAATTTACTATTTTTAGTAAATTCTATTTTTAGCAGTGGACAGGTTGGGTTCAGTTCAGTTGGTCCTCTTCTTTAGTTGGTTCAGCTGGCACTTCAGTTTTTGGCCTTGGATGCATTTTCTTGGAGAGATAAGTATTTTCATTATAATATTATATTTTAATATTATAACACCCCTTTACCTAGCAGTTCAACTTCATGTTGTTTTTAAAAAGGGGACTTAATGGGTCTATGCTTCATTGAGAGATAAATTATATTTTTAAAGTCAAATATTGGGCTAAGTGAAAAGGGACGCCTACTTGAGGAGTTTGACTTTTATTTAAAAAAAGTGAAATATTTCATTAAGGGGAAAAGGACGCCATTTTTTGGAGGGAAAGGTTGAATTCAAAATTAGGGTTTTGGGCACCCTTCTTGAAGCTTCTAGATGGTTCTCTTCATGTCTTTATATTCAGGCCTCAGCTCTTCATTTGGGATCTTTTGTCTACTATACCGTTATGTTGCTGAATTGTCTTCAGGCACTCGCTTCGAGGAAAGCACACCTCCTAGCATTGGCTCATCTTCTTGCTTGAAAGATAGCAACTAGTTGAGAGGATAGTTGTAATAGGTTGGTTATTGCATTTCAATTGAATGTCTAGCATTTTTGGAGTTGTAGTTTGCATTTTCTATTCATTTTGTAGTTGTTGAATGTCATAGTGGAATGTAAGAATTGCTTATACCTCAAGAAAATAAAATACTATTGTTCTGGGCATTGTTTAAATCTATTTCTCCATGAGGGGCGACCATGTTTGCAAAGTTCTGGAATTTATAATGCTGATTTGGATTTTTTAAAACAAAATCGCCCTTACTGCTGGGCCGTACCATTTGAGGAGCTCTGTGTTTTGTGCAAAAAATAAATATTGGCTTTTTGGGTGGGTTTCAGTGCCTTGACTTGAGCGCCAGCCTTCTTAGGGAATATTGCATCTGATATCTTGTCATTTGGTGAAGTTATGAGCTAGATATGTGCATTTAGCTGAGTTATGTTGTTGCTGATTACTCATTTCAGTCGCTGGTCTGTTGTAACAGTCATAAGTAATTGCAGTTTGTGAGTAGTCTGAGTTTAGAGAGGTTGGTTATGCATTGTGAAAGTCTTCTAGGTCATTGCAGCATTGATGAACTTGAAAAATTGGGCTCTAGCAAAGCATTCTGATATATTGTAAGCTGTTTAGTAGTACTAACAGCAATTCTCTTCTTTATCTTTCATTATATCTATTGTAATTCCCACTGAATAAGTGGAAGAGGCTGGCTTGCCGCCTATTTACTTTTAGTTAAGTAGTTTAGGGACCCTCTGACCATATGCTCGCCATTACTCGGCGCCATTCTTGGTTAGGGTTACATTCTGTTCATCATGCATTGATCCTCTGACCATATGCTCGTTTGCACAGGCGCATTCTTGGTTAGAGTTCCCTTCAGTTTGCATTTGCATTAGATCCTCTGACCAATGCTCACACCTTGCCCACATCGGGATCCTGGTGTACATTCTGGTTAGAGTTACTTTCCGCATCGTTTTGGTTTAGTGCTAACCTTAACGGGTGCGTGTTCATTGTAATTGCATTGTGAAAAACAAAAAACAATTGGTCCGATTCTTTACAGAAAAATGAATAAAAGCATGATATTATTTCTATGTAATGGATTTGAATGCTTCTATATACTCTGCCTATTTTTCTTATATAGTATCAGAGCTGGCACGATTACAGGGATTATAAATCACTATTGTTGAGGCGATGTAAATGGAGAGGAGATTATGATAAAGACGGTTTCCATTATTTGGTTTGTGGCTTTTGCAACTTGAGAAGAGGCCATGATATGGTGCTCCCAGTTGGTGTTTGGTTACCCTATCAAGAAGGTGTTGGTTTTACATCTGTGCATTTTACAGTGGCATTTTGTAGGTTGTGAAGTTCATTTATACTTTGATCTAGGTCAGCACAAAACTATTTTTAAGGTTAGCGATCTCATTTTGCAACCAGTGTGTTAACCTTTGGTGATCGCAGTTTGTTGTTGACAGCAACGGTATCATATCTCTATCAATCGTCTTTGTTCATACCAGGCTGTCTTCCGTCATCTAGTTAGCACCGTCTCTTCTGATTCGTGGCTATTTTGTTTGAAGACGAAGTCAGTAGCTATGTTTGTTGTGAGATTGGGTTTCATTGCAAGAGCTTCCCGACAAGATCTCCTTGGAGAGATATGAGGCTAAGGATCCTATGTTAGTGATCTACATTTAAATATTTGCAGATTCAAATCGAGCTTTATTATTTGGTTGGCATCTCCTGCTATGCGGTGCCCATATTATTCCAGAATCGACGACTTCATATTGTGCATTGGCTAGTGATCGTGGTTGGTTGAGAAAGATTGTGGGGTCTTAATATTGTGTGGAGTTCATGTCTACGCATTTGTTGGCCGTTACAAGTTCATGCCACATAGTGAATTGCGGATTTCTTCATTCACAGGTCGGCTTTGCTTCCAAATTCGTGTTTTTGGGCCTTATATCTCTGCAAGCCTCGATATCCCTTTGGTAGACTTAAGCTCTCACGTACATAGATTGCATCACGGGGCACATTTCCTTGGAATTCTCCCTGGTACTTGATAATTTTGAATCTCCTAAGTGTGGTTCAAGGTTTCAATATAATGCTTTTTAGGTATATTATGTTAAGTTTTGTTGGTGTTATCATTGTGTCATTATTTTTTTTAGGTTAGTTTATCTTGGGTAGTATTATTCATTTTTTAGAATCAAATTGTTCATATAAGATTGTAATTGGATGCAATCTCACTTGTATGCGACATCCATTTTAAGATGGGGCTAGATATTAGTCTTAAAGAGACATTTTGTTATATTTGTGTTAGTTGGGGTCAAATAGTATTTTTTTAAATGGAGAAAAATAGTGTATTGATAGAAAAATTTGAGGGTTCAGAATTTCATACATGGCAAATCAAATTACAATTGATCCTTATTGAAAAGGATCTATGGGATGTGGTAAGTGGAGCAACGACAAGGCCAACTAATGTTGATGAGAGTGCAAAGTGGACTGCAAAGGATCGATGAGCAATAGCTTTGATTGGTCTTGGCTAGTCAGATGCATACCTCCACCATATTGATTTATCAAAGACCTCAAAGCAAGTGTGGGATAATTTGAATGCTTTTTTTTAATCTCAAGCTTCAAGTGCAAAGATGGGCTTTTAAAGCAAAAATTGTTCGGGTTGAAGACGATGGAAGGTGACAACATTGTACAACAGATAAATAAGTTTCATTCCTTATTAAATCAACTAGCTGGGATAAATGCTAAAGTAGACGATGAGGATGCAAAAGCTATTTTGTTAAATAGCATGCCTTCTAGCTATGGCAACATTGTTTTCACATTAAACAGAGTAGATGCCAGCCTAGAAGATACAATATCCACTCTAATTGATGAAGGAGTTAAGAAACTTGACTCGACTATAGAGGAAATTGCAATGTATGGAAAAAACATGCCTAACCATTCCTCCAAATCTAGTTATTCTACATCAAAGGGAAATTGTTCCTTCAAGAATGGAATTTTGTGCTACTGTTGTAAGAAGGGACGCATTGTTATGAATTGCACTCAACGTGTCAGGGATTTCCTTGATGGAAAACTAAATACATATAAAGCATTAGTTATAGATGATGATGAAGAATGCCTTTATGAGGTGGCTACTAAAGACCCTCCACACAAAGACAGTGAGGAGGAATATGTTTTCTAAATCAAATCAACTAGAGAATGGAGGCACTAGAGGCTAGAGGATACTTAGCGACCTCTCATCAGTCACTAGCGACAAGGCCGCAAAATTGTTTTAGTGACAAAACAACTTATTCCAAAATGACTAAAGCCAAGATTGGTTTCAAGGTGGAAATGGCAATCGTCTCATATCATTTGTGATCAAAGTGGCAATGATCTATAATGGTGGTTGCGTATGCGACAATGATGGCTTTGTGTTCTCAAGCTTTTTATGTTGTGGTTGGATGTGTATGTCCCCAATCAAATTTCTTTGTTGTATGTGAATGGATGTGTTTGTCCCCATTCACAAGGTAGTAAAGTGATTGGAAGTGTTTGTCTCTAGTCACAGGGGTTGGTGATTATGATTGGATGTGTCTGTCCATAATCATAATTATTGTGAGCATATGTGTTTGTCCCTGTTCATAACCTTGATGTTGGATATAGATGTGTTTGTCCCTATCCAAACTTGATATAATGCCTTGGGTAGATGTGTTGGTCCCTATCCTTGGTTCCATGAGTAGATGTGTATGTCCCCACTCTTACCTTATATTTTTGGTGAGCTACTAAGTGTGGTCATCAAGTATTGTGTTGTGCTTTCACCCCATGTTCACACTAAGGGGGGTGTTGGGAATTTATGTTAGTGTTCACATGTTAGTGTGAGGTAAAGTGAGTTAAATTAATAACTCACATAGGTATTATGAGTGTTAGGAATATTTGTTAGGTTAGTTAAGTCACATGTATAAACTTATTTTTTTGTACGAGTGTGTTTGTTTGAGTTGTTAAAACAACTCATATATTTAGAGGATTTGTTATAGGAGGTTTCCTAGAATATATGAAATACAACTCCTATATATATATATATATATATATATATATATATATATATATATATATATATATATATATGTATTCTATATTGAATGAAAATTGAATAGAAGCACGATATTATTTATGTGTAATGGATTTGAATGCTTCTATATACTCTGCCTATTTTTCTTATAAAAAGGTACCTTCACAGCAAATGTGGGATAAATTTTCCCATTCAAAACAACCTCAAAAAGACCTTGGGCCCACTTCCTCTTTGGCTACGGATGATCCCACAATATTGGTTTACAATTTTTGGCCAAACTCGACACTGAACTGATTTTTTCTATCTAAATCTCCACTTCCTCGCACCCATAGCGGCCAAACCAGTGAATCTCCAAGATGATGCAAACTAAAGTGGATTTGTGAAATTATTCATAGATTCTAAATATAGTTTTTTCAAAAAATTTGAAATCAGATTTCACTTCTTTTTCCATCTCCTTCAAAAATTACTTTTTTTTCAATAAAGACCATTTTAAGGAGTGATGTTCACCATATACAATATAACTTTTTTTTCATAAAGGATACAAAAATTTATAATTTTTTCAAATTCTAGAGCCTGTAAATCATATTATCTTTAAAGTAACTTCATTTTGGTTTCATAGTGTTTTTCGAATATTTTTCCTTAATCAAGTTTTGAGGTCAAACCACCATAATCTCAAACATAGTGAACTGATAATAACATAATCTTTTGTATGCATCAAAAATTCAATTTGTTTTTGTTCCGATCAAGGACTTCAATATCTAGTGCACTCGATATTTTTCAAAAAAAAAGAAAAATGACAATCTCTATTTTTCCACATGTGCAGAATAGAGAGCTTGATATTCGGTGAAAAACTTACATTCACAAGAAATAAAAAATAAATATAATAATAAAATTAATTTATTTAAAATTATACTTTTTGGGAAGCTTATAATAAGGACTACATACTTACAAAAAATAAATTTTAAATGAATTCATTTTATCACCCAAAAGGTAAATCAAAAGTGTTTTTTTATCAGCATTTTGATAGGTATAAAGGAGACTCTATTATAGGTATGGTTTAAAACTAGCGGGGTTTGATCTAAGGTGGTTCGATCAAACCCTCTTCAGTTGGAATCCTTTAAATGGAACTTTTCAAGGTTTAGATCATTATATTTTCTAAAAATATGTGATTTCAGCAAAAATCGGGATCTCTCAAAAATTGTAAACCAATATTGTGGGATCACCCCTACACAACAATTAGAAGCCCTAAATAAATATTTTCATTGAAACTTTATAAATTCCCATCCATTCAACAAATTAACGGAGTCATTCAACAAATCAGTAGAGCCAAACCCAAAAGACCCTTTTGTGATAAGTGTTGCAAACCCGAAGGTGTATGTATTTGTAATCACATTCAAAAACTGGTAGAAAATGTAACAACAATCACCATTCTACAACACACTGATCATAGTCCCCAAACACAGAATCATGCCAACAATCACAAAATTCACGACCCAAAACAAAGGATTCACGGTGCCTGCAATTGAAATTTGTGGCCTGCCAAGCAAAGTAGGTTGAAATCAACCCTCCCAAACCCTATTGTAGCCTAAAAGGGTTTAAATCATGGCCTACACAATCATGAAACAAAAGAATCACAACCTCAACAATATAATTCACACCCTGAGCAACACACATCATGCCCTCAGCAAAACATCATGAATCATTGAATCACATGTTCAAATCGTAGAGATAACCACTTGATGAACATAGCCAAAAAAGAAATGAACATATCCCAAATCATGATGAACAAAGGAAAAATTGCAATGGACAGATAAAATCGTGCCCACTTGAGGCTAGATTGTGTCCTACAAATAGAGGAAGTCGTAGCCTCAATCCAATGTAATAGCCTCTACGTTGGATCTCCTCGGTAGAAATTCTCCTAAAGGGTGAGTAGGAGGAGGAGCTTTGATACCATGTAGTAGATGGAAGCTCCTTCCTAGGATCCTCAACCTATAAAAAAAACCACCCTCACATACACGAGAGAAGCACAAAGACTATTCTGCCAAATATCCAAGATGATATTCAAAAAAATGAGATATGATGAAATACATAGTGTACAAGCCTTTTAAAGGCGTGAGAAATGAGATGGGTGAAAAGCTACCCAATACGAGAAAAACTACCTAAGTAATTTTCCCTAAGTTAAAAACTTAACACTAACAGTCATGGAATATTATCACAATTCATTGATAAAATAAAAGAAAGACTTTAGAAAAAACCTTGTATGGGATATTTTGTATAATTTTTCAAAGTACAAGCCATGATCATTATCATGTATATGGTGATAGATATGATGTAATAAGTTTTTAATTTTTATTATTTGAGGTAAAATTACAATCCTTATCATGGAATATTATCATAATCCATGGATAAATGAAAGAATATATCTTACAAAAAAATGTGTAGGAGATTTTGCATAAGTTTTTAGATTACATTTCATGACCATCATCTTGCATATATATGTGTGTGTATGGGTGTGTGTATGTGTATGTGTGTGTCTGTGTCTGTGTATGTGTATGTGTATGTGTATGTGTATGTGTATGTGTATGTGTATGTGCATGTGTATATGTTAATATGTGTATATGTTAATATGTGTATATATAATTGTAAGTACATTTGATATCATATAATATTATATTTTAAGCTAATAATGATATTTAATCTTTGATCTAGTATGATACTTCATCATTAATCGGTGATATTATGATAGTCTTATAGATAATTTTCTAAGTTGTTAGTTTCGCTCTCCATTCCCAAACCCCCTCATTGTAATCAAGTTTCTCATGTGATAATAGATCCTAATAAATAGTAGGTGTTGGAAGTGGAGACCCAATGGGGTCAAGGAGTATCACCCCTCATGACTCAGGTTTGGAGGCAATGCCCCTAGCATCAATGTTGAGGAGCAGTGCTTCTCATGAGATTTTGTGGGAAATTCCTTTAACAGGGTCAAGGGACAATGCTCCTTGTGGGGGAATAGGGGCAATTTCCCTAGTGAGGTCGAGGAATAGCACCCCTTGCAAGTTTCAAGGGTAGTGCCCCTTGTGCATTCCCTATTACAATACATGACGAGGTTGAGGGGTAGAGCCGCCAGGCCCATGGTAAATCCTTTGAAACCACACAAAACTTCATGGCTCACACCATTTTCACAGTTTTCATTTAATGATGAAATTAGGTAATTAGGTATTCCAAGGTGTTGGGGTGAAACCCTGGGCATGCCCAAGTTGCTCTCGTCACAGTGACCTATAGCTACATCCATTTTGGTACAAGATTGAGATCCCCAAGGGGTGTACCCGATAACTTAAATTTTAATGATGCAACAAGGCCTACAAAATGCCAAACACATTGTTGCTATTAGATGAATTAATTAGGTCACAAAAACTAACCTTTTATAGTGTATGCAACATTGTTATAAAAAAATATACATGATTCCAACTCAATGTTCTAGAGGTATATAGATTATGGTTAAGATGAAAATAGCAATCTCTAGGACACTTGGGTATGTGTACAAGTACAAGGATGAGTACACCATTTGAAAATAAAAACAAAAATAGCAATCCTTACAAATTCTCCTTGAAAACCTTTATTTTTCTTTATTTAGAGGAATATGCAGTCTTTTATGTTTCTAAAAGGTTCTCGATGTAGTCGGTGATGTTTTCAAAGCTTAGGTAGACAATTTAATTGTTTTGTTTTTTTAAATCTATCTTTTGAGTGTACCTAGATGTAAAAAAATTCAAAAAGTTAAAAGCATTGTGATTAGCAAGTCTACAAATTGTTACAAGAGCACACTTTTCTTAGTCTTCAAATTGTCACAAAAGCACACTTTTCTTAGTCTTCAAAAGACCACAAGAGCACACTTTTCTTAGTCTTCAAAATACCACAAGAGCACGCTTTTCTTCGGTTTTCTTAAGATTTTGTACATTTTATAACCATAAATAGAATAATATGAATTAATATTCTAAAATTCAAAAAAATTGATTAACAAATATATAATTGTGTATATTATTTTTTCTAATAGCTTAAACTTATAGATTACCTATTAATTGAAGAGTTACAAGTTTTATAGATTACGTATTTATTGAAGAGTTACAATATATATATATATTTTATTTTATTTTGGTTGTGTTACGTATTCACTAATTGCTGCAAGGAAAGTTCATTCGTAACCTAATTTAGAAAAGAAATCTAAGTTAAAAGATCCATAGAACTCTCTCTCCATAAGATTGTTTGAAGGTAGACATGAACTCATGAAGAAGATTGCCATATTCCTTGAGCATATACAATGAATTTTCGGGTGCTTATTTTACTTTTCCCACAATCAACAAATTACAATGAAACTTGGGTTTTAAATGTAATCAATCCTGGCAGATAACTTGTATTTCATTTACATGACACCCTGCTGGCAAGGCCGTTAGAACGAAGTAACCTTAAGCAGAACATGCTATAGCCTATGGTGCGGCTTAAACATCACACTAAGGGTTTGACTTTTTACGTGGCTCTGGGTCCCACTTTTACACTCTTCGGTCGGATTCTCATCTTCCGTTTCCCGTTTTCTTCTCCACTGCACTCCTCTGACTCTTGACAGTCACGGTCACTGCAACTTCCGTCCAATCCAGCTGTCTGAAACTGACGGTTAAGTTTGAATTGAAATTTCAAATCTGCCTCTCCCGCTCAAGCAGCAACAGGAGGATTTCTAGTGAGAGATATGCTTTGAAGTCTTATTTTCCCGCTGCTACTTCTTATGGAAGCCTAGCTGGCTGCTGCTCTCTTTTTTTTTCGTTGAATGGCAAGAGAAACTCCAGGCCCATCTGCAAAGCATGTAGACGGTTAAGTTGGAAATTCTCTGGTAGACATGTATGCAAAATGCGGAAGCACAGACAGGGCACGTGAACTGTTTGAGCCGGATGCCTCAAATAAATGCGGTCTCATGGAATGCTATGGTTGCAGGATATACGCAAAATGTGTTTGTTGAAAAAGATTTAGAAACTTTCAACTAAATGCGATTGGCAGCTGTAAGGCTAGATTCCGCCACCTTTGCCAGCATTCCTTGTGCCTCTGCCAAAATGGGAGCTTTGGAACAGGGCATGGACATCCATCGCAGGATAATGGATAGCGGAATTTTGTCAGATTTTGTAGTCGCAACTGCCCTGGTAGACATGTATGCAAAAATGTTGGAATCATAGACAAGGCACGAGAACTGTTTGACATAATGCCTCAAAGAAATGTTTTCTCATGGAATGCCCTGGTTACAGCTTATTAACAAAATGCATCCGAAGACATCAAATTATTAAGGTTCTTATTATTCTTTATTACATGTCTTGATGATTGAAATCATCACTTATTAGGTAGTGATGAGTTGTATGGATTCTTTGATATATTATATGGGCGCATCATATATGTATTTGAATATGGGTTCTTAGTGAGAATGTTTTTAAGATTCTTTTTTATAAATAACACGGGTGTCCCCGCGATCCAATGTTCTTAAGAAAATTATTCTTGAAAGAAACATATGACGAATCTAAAAGTAAGTATATTTCATAGGGGTAGTCCCTCAAATACTAGTAATCAATGAAACATTGTTTGTTTGTATCAATAACAATTCCAAATATAGAAGAAATTTACAAGATTAAGTAAGGTATTTTTTAATTAAATGTTTTGTATTTTCACCTATAATTGTATAGAGTTTATCATGAAAGACTACTCTTTCTCACTAAGATAAATAAAAAAATTAAGTTCAATGTAATATCTAAATTTATAAATTCAATACCTAATACACTCAAAAATTAATTGTTCTTATTTGATGGGAGTGATTTACATTATGTAGTGTGTATCTTCATGTCTTAATTAGTCTAATGAATTATTTCAAGATATTTGTTGAGGATGTATTGTTGAAACTATTTGTTCACTATTAGAAGGGTGATATAAAATATAATTATATTAGCTTCTCAGATAATTATATTTCACATTATGAAAAATTTCAAAATACTATTATTGAGTAGTTTAGAGATAAAGTTGATCTTAGTAGGTCAATTACATAGCTTTCTAATATTTAAAAAATAACAATGAATCAATTTGTCCATTTAATATTAGATAATCTCCCTTTGAGTTGTGATAAATATCCCTAAGCATGTAAGATTGATTATATAAGAATGTTTGAGATTTTATCATGGAGTTTTTGATTCTAAGTATAATATTTTCAAAAGAGATGAATCTCATAAGTCTCTCAGAGGATTATTATTGAGGTAAACATCGATGAAACCATTAGGGTATCAATGATGTTACATCTTACATCCAAAATTGTTTCTATTGATAATCCCTTAGATTTGGATGTTTAGTCTAATAAGTTGCTATAAATATTTGTAATGCTAATGACCAAGTTGTAGTATATAGTGATTCATTCCTTTGGTTTGAAGCATTCCAATAATTAGAGATACAAAATGTGCTAAAAGAGAAGTTCTAACAAAAGAAGATGAATAAACTACTAATGAAGTCAATTTAGCATTATTTCTTAATAAATTTTCTAGTAGATTTATTAATGAATTTGGTTATAGTAATGAGTCTCATGTAGCATCTTACAATGAATGTGATGAAAAAAAGAGAGCCTATAATATGAAAAACTAGGTCCTTCACATGTGGTGCCTCAACTTTCCATATTTAACTTCAATGATCTAAATGATGGTTTGGGTTATCTATATGACTCAAGTGTATCTGATATTTTCTATTTTGATTATAGCATTAGTTTTCCATGTCCCAATAATATTTTACAAGCATTAATAAAGATAACCAAATTGATAGTAGAAGTAATAGTTGGATCTTTGTGCAAATGAAGAAGAAGATGAGCTACACATTTTAGGTGACATATATATTTAACCCAATATAGTTTACTTAAGAGAATTTTCCTATATTTGAGAGTTTTGGTTGGGATTTCCTAATAAAAAGTTTTCTTTATAAAAATCATGTAGCCTAGTATGTCATTTTGCAACATGTGAATATGATGCATTTAAGTTTGATATTGATATATGTAAAATGGTTTGCATTTAGGACAATGTCAAGGCATTAGATTATGAAGAATTTTATCTTCCTATTTTTTGGGATAAATTTGCTTTCCAATAATGATGAGCCATGTAATATTAGTGTAAATACTTGATGCAACTATGGTAATGTTAATATGCATGATTTTTATGTGTTCCATAGTGAGCTATTTGATTCATATAAGGGCCCAAAAGTTAATTTTTATTCTTGATCTTCAACCAAAATATGCACATGTGTGCATTCTTGAATGTATGAGAATAATTATATTTTGGCTAGGTAGTAAATGCATTATAATAAAAAGAATGCAATAACTAATCTAAAATGTCATTTTTGATTTAGGGAGGTATTAGTTTTATGTTTTCCTATAACCTTTAGGTACAATAGGTCCTTGTAGAGGATAGTGTATCACATTTTTTGTATGGACAATTGTAACTTCATATGTATGCTAGAATATTCCTAGTTGTAATTTCATGTCTCTAATATGTGGGAAATGTTGTTCATTGTGCGCTTTTAAGTTTTAGGTTTCTCTTTCTTTTATGTTTAATTTATATTTGTACATTGTTCTTGTGCATTTTAGTTTGTGGCCTTATTTTATTCTTCTCCATATTTTCTTGGTTTGGTATGCTCTATTAGAGACTTCTAGATTCTTGTTGTATAGGTTTTGGACATTTGAGTCCCTAATAAGAGGTGTTGTTGACATCCATTCTTGGAATAACCTATTTCTATCTCTTTATAGTGTTTTAGAATGCTTAACATTGACAATCAATCCAATAAATTCAAATTAGGGTTTCATCCTTGTGCCTTTACCTAGCTATATGATTGATGCCCTTTTTTTATTTATTTCTCCTACATATGTTTATTAAATCTTTATGATTTTAATAATATTTTGTGTTATAGCGATGGCGAAATATTATAACAATGCCTAAGTCCCTACTTTTCCCCATATAGTTTATTTCTAATTGGTCATTGGCTTATGATAGGTAAAAAAGCTTTTTTTGTTTGTTCAACAATGAGAAATTCTCACATTTTTGCTAGCACATTAGTAATGTACATAGTCACATGTAGTCTCTTTATTCTATATGAACAAAAATGGTTGAATTCTTTGTTGTGAATTCTATCATTTATCCATTCAAAAAAGAGTTGTTTGTAGTTTTCTGTTCTATGACATGGACTTAAGGGTCAAATAATTATTGGTCAAGATGGTGGATGCCTAATTGGGCTTGCATCATAAAGGAGTAATTCCAAATATCCAAGTGGCCCAATGAGTTATGTTTTGTAGGATTTATATTTATTAGATGTTCTCCTTTGTGAAGGAAAAGGAGAGTGTGACATGTTCTATTTTTTGAACAAATGAAAAAATGGCTAAAAAAGTGTAGTGTAACTTCAACCATTATGTTTTATCCTTGTCCACCAATTCTTACCAATTATTTGAGAATATTTAATCCATGAATATTTGTATAGGTTTGATATAAATACTATAAATTGAAGAGGTTACATTAATATTACATTTGGCTTATGTCTTGTACTTTCACTATGTTGTTGATCACAATTGTGGCTCCACAAATCCTAAAGACAACACCAAAACCTAATTCTAGTGAAATTCAAGATTGGTTTGTGGGATAAAGTCATGATTAGATAATAGAAAAAATATTAAACTATATGTAAGAATTGGAAATATCTCATTCATCATTAGGCTCTTTTGTATCAAGGTAGGTTTTCCCTAATGTATGTTTTTGATTATTCGAAAAGCATGTTTTGAAGGGGCCCTTAAACCCTTTACAAAAGAAAAGGCTACTAGAAAGAAAAGACAATTAAAATCAGCAACTCTAGTTAAAAAATGATACAGAATAAGCATTACCACACCAACATCATACAATCAGCCAAAAATCAACAAAAAAGTAGATGACAAATTACTGCAATTTTTTTAAGTCCTAGTTGCTTCCAAATCCTTAGAGATGATCTTCTCATGCATCTCCATAACATCTTTGAGTTCTTGAGCTATAATGACAACATTTTTCTTCGTCTTGCTTCTAGTTTTGATACAAGGGCCTGCATCCATACCCTTTTCCATATCACCTTTCTAGCCATCATCCTCCACTTCATGCACTTCTTTCCCTTTAATAAGCAGTTCCCCAATCCATTTATAGGTCTTCTCATTTAAGATAGATAACCTTTACACATAGTATGAATAGAGTAGATTTTCTAACTTGCATGAGAGTGCTCAAGTCCTCGTGAATTTTGTTAACCTTCTCCTCAAGAGAAGATAATCTAGATTCACGATTCTACCCCAATTTTTAGCATCATCCTTAACCTTATTCAAAACTACATTCATATTCTTGACCCTAAAAAATAGATATCTCTAATTTTCTATTGTTAATAATGTCAACATTGATATTAGCCATCAAATTCACCTTGAGATTAATCTGTTTTACTTCAATTAGAAGCCATTTAAAGAGTTTGAAGAGGTTCCCGGTCCCATTCTTCACCAATCTAATAACATTATTTAGGTCACATTCTCCTAATTGATAGACTCCTCTTGTAAACTGGTTGACCCCTTGGGCTGAACATTACTAGCAAGAGAATCCAATTTTGCTTTTCCTTTACCCACAAATTCTGCACCAACAAGAGAGACATCCAAGTCCACTAGCACAATATCCACCCTATTCACATTAATAGCAACTTTAGGATCCTCCAACTTCTGAAGCTTACCTATCTTATCCACAACATCACCCTGGACTTTCACCTTACCATTCATTGCCTCTACCACAAAGACAGTCTCCTTATCCTTACCCAACTCACGGTTTAGGACTTTCTTCCCCGTTGAGACTTTCCCTCAATCCCTTTCTCACCTTCCACTACAAGAATTCTTCTTTTCACACTCAAAGGAAGAGATGACTCCACTTTTTAACAACTTTAGCTCCCTTTCTTAACCTTAGCTGAACCTTTACTCTTGAGCCTAACCAAGGGAGACTCCTCAATCTCCAAATCTATATGCGAACCACCAAACCAAGAGGGGATAGCCTCTTTCCTCTCCATTTTCCTAGTATGATTGTCAAAATCTTCTAGAGAAATAGAGTCCTCTTCAAATGAACCTGAATCTTCACCCCCTTCATCCTTTCCTTTAGAGTCATTACCCATTTCATAACCAAAGAGGACCAACTTAAGCTTGCAATCTCTATTTAATTTAGGTACTTCTAGTACATACTTAACTTTTACATATTCCATAATCAAAAGCATTAGACCCTCATGCAGAAAGGGGTTATTGGGGATTTTTTCTAAATTCCATAATTCCATTTTCTAGCAAGAGTAAATAAAATGGGAAAGACACCAATTTATTATGCCTAAAGTGGTTAAGAAACAAGAAATTACCATATAAATGGTAGAGAATCTACTGTCCAGAGTGAAGTATCTCACAATGGCCATGGCAACATCCCTCCAAATGGGCTTAATGGAATATAGATCATAACCTCCACAAGTTAATCCCTTAAGCTTCACCCTTTACTTCCATTTAAAGAGATTAAACAAAGTTGACTTAGAAGTCGATCATTCTCTATAAAATTTCCTGCCCTCAAAAGATAACCTGATAATCTTCGCAATCAAGTCCTCTACAATACTAATCTCCACCCTGAAGACTTTCAACACCCTATTATTCCAACCGTTAACAAAATCGTTGGAAACTTGTGAGTTGAACCCATGAAGCTTCAACATAAAAGGGGTAACCCTAGTTCCCTTCTCCAAGATTTCCAAAAAAATGTCATTCACTTGAAATTCTCCATAAATAACAGGTTCGAGTCTAACCTATCACCCCCCAATGGTCAACAAAACATGACTGAACACAAATTTTTCCCTAAAAGGAAACACCAACAAATGAAAATGAAAGCTCTAGATACAAAGGAGGAGGAAGAACCAAACACCCATAATCTATGTAAAACTAACAAATTTAAAGGACTAGAAGTCATCATGGCCACTACAATCGAAATCTTTACATAAGCTTTACCATACTTATTAGGAAATTCGTGGAGCTCCACATGTCTTTTCATATTAATGAGGAAATTATGAATCCAAACTCCTTTAACTCCCAAAAAATTGAACATCATGTGACGTTTAATCATATTTAATAAGATTTTGAATCTAAATAGGGGTGATATCTTGAGAGTCCCAATGATTAGTAGAGGACACCCCTAAATTGGCAAGGCAAAGAACTAAGCAATTAGCTTCATGATAAACATGGGATACATAAAATTCCTTGAAAGAGTTCAATATGAAAATAGTATCCTCAATAATATGCTCAATTGACCAAGAAGAAGGATGCACCCTCTTAAGACAATTGGCAATATTTAGAGAATCTCTCTCCAACCATATTTTTCTAACACCCTTCTCTTGAGTGAGCTTCGGGCCATGATAGGCTGCAAAAGCTTCTACAAAGTGGTTTGTCTGGGTTCCCAAAGGGAGTGCCACCACAAAAACTAGCCTACCATGAGAATCACGTAACACTCCCCCACAACCAGCAGGACCTAGATTTCCTTTAGCAGTACCATCAAAGTTAACTTTATACCAATCATGAGGAGGAGCTTTCCATGCACCACACCCTCCCTTAATGATTTGGCCTTCCTCAAGGGAAATTGAAATAATTTTCCTCAAGTATGTTGATAGGACAATAAAAGAGATAAAAATAACACTTAATTCATCAACAACTAGAGCTAATATATGATAAACCCTTTATTACATCAAAAATTGCATACCCTTACAATTTCACATTTTGTTTTATGCATTCTTTAGTGACCATTCCCATATCATATTTAGGGATCATTTTAACATCAACTTTGGCCATTTTCCTTCACCAAATTACCAATTTTTCTATCATGTTTCAATTATTCTTATTGACATAAAATCACATGTTAAATTTTGAATAGTTTCTCTAGGATATGAGTGCAATGCTCTTGAGAATTTAGATGATATTATAGTGTCCAATGAATTTCACAAAATTTAAATGTTTCTTCTTCACCAATTACCTAACATAGACAACATATAATACAATTAATCTATAGTATGCAATTAAATAGTTAACCTAACATAGGCAAAATATAATACAATTAATCCAAAAAAAAAATATACAAAAGAACAACTATAATTGTGAATCATCCTCTCCCATTTCCTACAGTTGAAGCATCTTTCCATTTAATTTGGAATATTCTTCGCCATTTATTTTCTCTTTCTCTACCTCCTACTTCATTTTTTCATTTCGTACAGTTTTAGTTTTTATAAAAATTTAATTAAACATCCAAGTTATCATAAAATAAGTCTTTGATAGATACCCCAACAATGAATATTAGTAGTGATATCCATTGCACTCTATGCATCTAATTTTTAAAATCAAACATGATATTCTAGATTGCCAAAAACTCAAATAAAAAATAAAAAGTTAATAAAAATTTCTTGAATATAGAAATAAAACATTGTTCCCTCATGTAAGTCTAATATGGTGCACATTATTATAGTGAATCCTATTTTTTGTATCACTTCATTTAGTGTCACCAATAATCTCCACATGAAAACTCCTAGTGGATGTGAGGATCCTTTTAATGTTAACATTACAATTTTAATTTTTTTTATACTGGCAACATTCTAATTCCCACTTAGAGGAGAGGCATAAGTGCATGTTTAACTCTGGTCAATTGATGGCTTAGATTTCACTTGATATCTAATAATGAATAGGGTTTTTTCTTGACTTGGGATTATTTTGAGGGCTTCTTTCCTCTTGGGAAAATGTGTCCATTAGAGATTGACTATAAGACATCCATAATCAACAATTTTCTTGAGGAATTCATGGTTAGGAGG